>SWDT01000077.1:0-156278 GCA_009193035.1 Halicephalobus mephisto | reverse complement strand
TAGGACAGAAACAAATGATTATTATGAATAATGTCGTCAAAGACCACTTTTAAACGTGCTTTTTTCGAATCTGTTTTTCTCTGACAGTTCTTCGTCGTTTTTCTCCACAGTGAGAGGAATACAAAACGTTATTCATAGTGTTGTAGAATGTCAATGATCCTATGAGAAATTGCCATAAACGACAGAACACTAGTTCAAAAGCTTCCGGTGATCTTCCCAAAAACATCTGATACGAAATCGATAAGGTAATCACCCAATAACGAGAATAATCCGTTTCGAGAATACGTACAGAATATAGAACAGTAGTGGAGCGAGTAGATAAAATTGAATTTCCACTCCCAAAGACCAAGTATGTAGTAATGGTTTAAATGAACTTGTCTACAAATAAAATAATTACCGTAGTTAGTTAATAAGAATGCAACCAACCAATTTGAAGTAACTTTGCTGTTCTATGATACGCTTCAAGTTCGTGGCAAAGAAACTAGCCCAAAGCGAATCCTGTTGTAAGTATTCAAAATCAGAGAATCTGAGAACCGATATGCCGATCATCATGACATAAAATACAGTGAAGAAATAATTAGGGCAAATTCTGACGAAACGACGGTGGTAGAAAGTTTTGATGACCTCTTTCAATGTTAAGGTTTCTAATAAATTGTAGGTAATCTTGGTCATCAAGTAACCACTGATAACGAAGAATCTAAGCATTGACTCGTTATTTTTAACTGATTCAGTTAAACTCACATATCCACACCCAGATACCCATTAGGGAAAGTTTCTGGGAACAAATGGAACCCTAAAACGGCCAAGATAGCAATTGCCCGAATCCACTGGATTCCAATCAATTTATTTGGCAATTTACTCATTATTTAATAAAATTTATGGAACAACTACTAATCTTCTCTAGATGTTGAATAAATACTAGCAGTTCTATTTGGATTTATGAAGGCTTGACTGTGAATAAATCAATGCAAACAAATTTTATTTTTTCTGGAAGACTTGGTATCGGTTGTGTTGCACCTTGAATTGTTGTTTATGTAGCTGTTTATAGCTTTTAAACGCTTTGTTTAATAAAACGTACAATGTAGCGTGAGGTGTTCTATCCCTCGATCCTAATCTGTTTGAATAGAATCAATAAAGTAGTAGGACTTCTTACTATTGATTTGTGTAGTTTCTTTATTTGTCCCTCAAATTTGGGTAATTAAACCAAACATACAAAAGAAAGCGACAAGTATAAAGAATCACAGTAAAGCATAATACATAACGATTATTTAAAAATATTACATGATTATGATAGAACGCAAAAAAAATCAACATATTAACCATGAGACAGAGGTCTATTTGCCTTCATGTTGATAAATCATCTATTACTTTCGCCACTAAGATAGTCTTCGACTGCATCCACAATCATATCAATTATTCACTTTTATACGTTTTTTATAGATTTTAAATTACTGAAATATGATTCTTTCCATTCTCGATCATCAGAATCTGAATCCACACTTCAGAATCCTCCAGAATCCAAAGAAAATCATCGGTATGGAGAAGCCGTTAAATGCTCTAAAAACGGCTGAAAGAATTGATTTCAAAAAAAGCGTTTTGTGCTCGAATTTGTAGAAATAAAGATCGGAGTTAAACCGGAAACGGCCTAGACAGAATGCCCAAAGCTCCATCTAGTCAGCCGACGCCTGTGAAGTGAGACTAGAGTGTTAGAGAGTCAGTCTTTGAGAAAATCCAACTTTAAACTGATTCGAGTTTGATTTCGGTTAAACGAGGACTTTTCCTCTTTCGTTCTATGCTTATGTTAAGATAAACAAGCTTTTATTGTTAACAGTAGGAATCAACAGTTTTCCGCCGAATCATGGAGCTCCAGGATGTCATACCATCGACATCTACAACCAATACTGCACTACCATAGACAGTTTTTCAAATAAATTTATTCAACATTATCGAGTGAACAGAAAAGAGAAGTCTTCCCAGGCTCGTCAGCCATAATCGATGGAGCTCCACAGATAGTTCGATAGAACAATCTAATTTCTTCTCTCCGAGGTTCAGTTTTCCTAGCCTTATATTGCGATTTAGATGCGTCGGCTGATAGGGCGGAGACTTCCTGGGGAATCATATGGTAGTTGAATTTTATGTACATTATTTATACCATATATTGATATAAGCCCTTGGAAAAATGCCTACAGATGGTATTTTTGTATGTCCTTTTGCCCGTAACCAAAACGAGTTATATTATAAAGTAAGTTACTACTAGTAAATATAAATATATAAAAACTAACAATCCATTTTCAGAATTGCCACTAAAATTTCAAAATTCGTCTCTGAACTCTAAGAGGTTCGAAAAAATACAATATTGTGTTTTATTTATTTAAATTCTTACTGATAAAACAAGCTAATAATTAATATAATTACCATGTTTAACAATAACTTCAAACATTTTATATTAAATGGAGAAAACGAAATTATTGAAGATTTTTTGAAGAACCTTCGACCAGCTTTGAATTAAATTGTTTTTCGTTTTTATATATTTATATTTACTAGTAGTAACTTACTTTATAATATAACTCGTTTTGGCTACGGATAAAGGGACATGCAAAAATACCATCTGTAGGCATTTTTCCAAGGATTTGCAAAAAATAAATTTTGTCAAAATTCAACATAACTCTAGTGCATTCAATAACAACCTCAATTTCGGACAAAATTCTATTTCTAAAGTCTCCCACAAATCCTAAAATTATAATTCAAAGTTATTGTCAGAAATTTTACCATGAATAACTTTACTCAAACAAAAGTTTAAAATTTCAACGAATGTCCAACAAGATAAGGGCTAGAACATGTAGTCAAAACCTATCAGTTCGATTTTGTCCAATGCATCACGAAAAGTCGTGTGCAGATAACTTGCCCGAGGCAATCACAATAAAACCGTAAATCAGATTCATCCACTATTGTTCGACGTTGGATTCAGGAGGAAATCCCATTTTGGCGATTTCGCTGACACATCGACTGACGTCTATGTTGTCTCCGATGACCAGATTAGGGCTTTCTTTGCTGAGGATTTCCAGAAACGTTCTTAAAGCCTTGTTTGCTTTGGATTCTTGTTCTGGTTTGTCGGATTTCTTCTCCAGATGCAAGTTCACTTCTGTTTCTTCCTTCTTCTTGAGGACACTCTCGGACACGTTACTGGGACCTTTGGTGGCACATTCATCGATGACTCGACTGATTTTGATGAATCTCAAAGGCAGGGTTCCTCCGCCGAGATCGAAATCTGGATTGAGCAACAGTAAAGCCCGTTCGACCAGCTCTGTTCTCAGATAAGCCTGTCTGACGTTAGAGGATACAGCATGGGGGTATCGGGACCTCAACCCCTCAAAGTCCTCTTCTTTATGGAGTTGCTGAAGCTTCTGAAGCTGCTTGTAGAACCAAATAAGCTTCAATATGTGGTCCGTGTAAGGCTGCAAGACTTCGGAAAGCTTTGTCGGATGATGTCCCTTCCAATCGTCGTCAAATTTCGTCACAGCCTGAATCAATTGAACTCTGTCGACGATCTGGTCGTTCTGTTTTTTGACCATTATTTCTTCTTCTGGAGTCAACTTGTCGTTTTCGCGTTTACTGACTTCTTCGAGTTGTCGTTTGAGTTTCGTCATGATCTTGTTCACGAGCAATTCCTCCTCCCGAAGCAAAGCTTGTCGAGCATATTCTCTTTCGAACTGGCTTGAAGTCGATTCTCCGTTCATCTTCTGATTTGGCAGTTGATCCTAAAATTTTAAAAATATCACTCAAAATTAAAAACTCATATATCAAATTCGGTCGAATTTATTTAATATCAATACTAACCAACCTTGGAGGTATTGTAAACAGGAGATCAACAATAATTATCAATCATAGAAGAAAAAAATAAAACAGCCAAGATTCAACGATCGGTTTAAAATCCGGTGATTGAAGTTCTTTTTTGAATTCGATCGATTCAAATTTATTAAGTCTAACGATAGTAGGTGGTTTTTTGCAAATATTCAACTTGAAAGATAACAGAAATCAATCGATAACTCCAAATCTTTAGCTCTGATGCGCGAGTGGCACTGCGACTTTCGTAAAACCTGGTCCCGTCGCGAAAAGTCGGATTTTTTGATTTCCACACCGAAACTAAAAATCACTTTTCTCATAAACTTTATTATTTTTAAACTTTTTTACTTCTAAGTTTTATTAAATACAATTTGAATAAAATTAATAATTTCTTAAAATCTGGTCCCGTCGGGGAAATTCAATTTTTTAATTTTTCGATTAAAATAAAAAAATTTTTTTGAATTTTATTATTTTTAAATTTTATAAAATACAATTTGAAAAAATAAAAATTGAGTATTTTTTAAACAAAATTAATAATTTCGTAAAATCTGGTCCCGTCGCGAAAATTCAATTTTTTAATTTTTAATTTAAAAATTGTTTTTTAAAAATTTTATTCTATTACTTCTAAACTTTGTTAATTTTGTCCAAAACATCTAAATTTTATTTTCTCAAGTCGTAGTTAATAGCATTTTTATGATATTGGACAATTTGCAAAAATATGAACTTACCGATATGTTCGAAAAAATGCTGCATTATTTTTTTTTTCAATATAGTTTTTCGAACATCACATATATGCAAAAAAACGTAACTTTTGGTTTTTTAACAATTACGAAATACGATACAATCGTCACATTTATTATGAACATTTGGCATTTGTGACGGAAATTAAAATTTAATAGTGACGGTTGTTATTCGTTACTGGACCAAAAGTTACGATTTTTGTGTGTAGTAATAAGAATCTTTTGCCTATCTGTGATAATGAGAACACTTCGCCAATCTTTCATGCAAAAAAGTGCAACTTTTGGTTTTTTAATAATTACGAAATACGATACAATCGTCACATTTATCATGAACATTTGGCATTTGTGACGAAAATTAAAATTTAACTGTGACTGTTGTTATTCGTTACTGGACCAAAAGTTATACTTTTTGTATATGGATATTTGAAATCAGCTATGGACGCAGATACCTGTCCAAACATGTTTGTTGTGTTTTGGACTCCAGAATCGACACAAAATCGATGATCATTTATGAACTTTAATCTTTAATAAACAACTTGTCCTGGGGGCATTTTAAAAATTTCCAAAATTCTTTTTTCAATTTTTGTGAAAATTTCAAATTTTTAAAAATTTTTATACATGAATGGCAAAAAAAATTTTCCGTGAGAATTTCGTTTAAAATATTTCCAAGCCCACATACAAATTCCAGATTCTTACTGTATTGAAATTTTTTATGTTTTGCTCGACCAAATTTTTGTGAATTCAAAACAAAGTAAAAAAATCAAATTTTTGTTAACTTAGAGGATTTTTTTGACATACTTAAAAATTTTTACTGTATTGAATTTTCTTGTAACTTGTCGATATAGTCGAAGATGGCAATAGTGGAGAACGGCAGATGAATCATCAATGCAAAAGAGGCAAGAAGATTTCTACACTTCATTATTAATGTGCCTGATTTGCATTTTGTGTTTACTGTAATTATATAATGTTTTAAATAATCGTAATGTGTTATGCATTATGTATTGTGCATTATATCTTATCTCGCTTTGCTGCGGTTGTAATAATTATCACTTTCTTGATTTAATTACTCAAATTTGAGAGCAATAAAAAGACCGATATAAATCAGTAGAAAGAAAAATTATCATGTTTAGTAATGTACCATCTTATATCTCGCTTTGCTGCGGTTGAAATAATTATCACTTTCTTGATTTAATTGCCCAAGTTGAAGGGCAATAAAAAGACCGATATAAATCAGTAGAAAGAAAAATTACTATGTTTATAAACTTATCTAATTTTTTGTATATTTCATACAAAAAAACAGCTTCTGGCCTCGTAAAAATTACAAAATGTAACGCAATTATTGCATTTTTCATAGATATTAGGCACTTGTGATGAAAGTTGAAACTTAATAGTGACAGTTTTTGTTGTGTGTAGATTAAAGGGTGTAGGGGGTGTCGCAGAAAGCGAGAAGACTCCTAGCACGAAAATCCTAAAGATGCAGGAACTCAATTTACATGCCAAAGGACAAGCAGAAGCAGAGAGATACAGGAGCGACACTTGAGAACCGGACGAAGTCGCGAAGAGTTGTTGTTAATTACTTTGTATTGTTGACTACTGTCAATTAAGGAAGTAGGCCAGAATCCCTTACAGGAGGTTCTTTTGTGATGATAATCTTGTTTGGAAATTTTTTTCTAATTATGTAATTTTTACAAATTTCTGTTTGGTCAATTTTTGTAATCAAACTATTCCATTTCAAGTCTAACTGGAGGAACCATGATTAATTCGAAACACTTAATCTAGTATTCTCAGATACCGTATGATGTATTTCGCTCTGTGTAGATCGATGAAACAGGTGAAGATTGTTTTCATTGTCTAGATTCATTTCGTCACGGAATTTTCGATTTAATTAATTTGAATAAAAAATTGAAAATGTCGAAAAAAATCTTTATTTTTAAACATGTCCAACTATGGATTACAGTATTTTTCTCGGAACAATCTTCGTTGAATTCAAGCTACTTTAACCGGACCTAAATTTTTTCGAATTCGTTTTTCGGATTGGAATCTGCAAAACTTACATTTTTTGGAGCTGCGGAAACTGTCATTACGGTACTTGTTTTGAATTCTTGAACACTGTTGTTGTTATTTCCTGACTTCATGCATCTGAACAGCTTCAAAGTCGCTTTTCTGAATTCCTCCGTTCTCCAGAAGTAAATAAAGAAGTTACTCGTGGCATTTATGACCACAGGCCAAACTAAAAATATTTCGACAATTTTCTGTGCGGGAGTATTGTACACAATAAACTAAAAAAATACTGTCAATATGTACTGTAAAATGAAAATTACCGAAATTATCAACATCATAAGCATCGTGAAAGCCCAAGTGGAAGCGTAAACGATCATCACGACCATGAGTGACCGTAATACTTTGGAAGTCGTCCTCATAGTGGAATCGCTGTTAGTGAATCCTTGGGATTTTTTGAATTTTATTTGAGTTGCTGAATATAAAATTAAAACTAAAACCACAATAACACCGTTCGAAGCCACCCAAAGATTTCTGGATTTCGAGTTGTAAGCAGAAGGCGGAAAACAAACCGGAACTCTGGTGGTTTCTGTGGCTTCGATCCAGCCGTATCCAGTTACGGTAATTGCATAAATATTCGGGGGAATAATCATACACAAAATGTAAAAATTTGCTTTCCATTTTCGATATTTGTAAGGAGCACAAACAGCGAGGAATCTGTCGATTCCCAACATCGCGGTCAGACCTGTTTGAGTATTTAAAGCAAATAATCCAACGAAAGAATATAAAAAACAATCGTAATTACTTAAATAATAAGTATAATTAAAAATTAAAATTCTCAACAAAGAATAATAAACACAGCAAATTAAATCCGACAAAGCCAGATATCCGATCAACACATAGCATCTGTTATGCAGTTGCTTCGACGAGATTATAACTAATAAAACAGTTACATTTAAAAAAACCCCTAAGGCAGAAACCACAAACGTAGCTACAGCGATGGACATAGGGTAGATGTGGCCCATGCTGGGGTCGTAGGAGATTACTGTATTTGCTGGAGGAGTCGACATTACTGTAGCTACTGTAGTCGATGATAAACTTTAAATTATTGTAGATACTGTAGTTGGTGATAAACTTGAAATTATTGTAGATACTGTAGTTGATGATAAATTTGAAAATACTGTAGATACTGTAGTTGATGATAAACTTGAAAATACTGCAGATACTGTAGCCAATAATAAACTTGAAACTAGTGTAGGTACTGTAGTCTAAAAAAGTACTTATTTCTAGAATCTAAACACGGGAAAATGAAGCCGAAGTTTGTAATTTTCAGAAGCCCTTTGTCCTTTCTCACGAAAATCACCAAAGATCCCGGATACAAATTATAAAAAGCCATGTGAATTAGTCAAGCAGCTATATATTTCGTTATTTAGAAACAACCTGTGACAAGTACCCTAAGAAAAATCAATAAATAAAATGCGTAATTCCAATTATGAAATAAGTAATGTTTAAAAAACAAATTTCTGTGAAACTTCTAAAATTCCAAAATTTTAAAAAGCTTTTTGAACATTATTGGAGTTTTTTGGAATTTTACAGAAGCCTTCTGAAATATCTTAGAAGTTTTTAGAATTTTCCAAATTACCGTATGAATTTTCAGAATTTTTGGATATCTGTAAAAATTTTTGGAATTTTGTGAAGGCTTTCAGAATCTTTCAACAGGTTTTTGGAGTCTCCTAGAATCTCTTAGAAGTTTTTAAAATTTTCCAAATTACTGTACAAATTTTCAGAATTTTCGAGAATTTAGTAGCTTTCGAAATTTTCTAAAGTCTTGTGAACGTTTTCAAAATCTTAACAAAGCTTGTATAATCTTCTGGAATTTTACAAAAGCCTAGAATCTCTTAGAAGTTTTTAAAGTTTTCCAAATTACTGTACAAATTTCCAGAATTTTCGAATCTGAAAATTCAATTCGAATTCAACCTCTTCAATGTTCAAGTTCAAAAATTTATTAAAATTCGAATTTTTCGATTTCTGAATCTGACAATTCGAATTCAATTTTTTAATTTTTTATAAATTTTATAAAAATCAACTTTTTTAATTTTTGAAGAAATTTTTAATTAAAGAATTTACAGACATCTAGTTTTTGAAATGTTTAATGAAATTATTAATTGATGAACAATTTTGGACTTTATATAACTACCTAATTTAATCTGCATTTTCTCTAAGAAACTATGGTGCATTAAATTCATAAAAATCAAAGTTCTGGAAAATTACAGTTTAGGCCAAAGAATAAACAAAACTCAATTTTTTTTAAAAAATTATTTCCATAAATAATAATTTTTAATATTTTTAAAATTACAGTAATATTGTAATTTTAGAAAATCTTAAAACAAAAAAGTTACGGTAATTTTTTTTTAAAATAATTTTTTATTTCGAAACAAATATTGAATTTTATTATTTATTTTATATTATATTAAAATTCATTTTCGATTTTATATTTTTCGAAAATTTGAAATTTAAATTTTATTATTAATTTCAAAAAATTTGTTTGAAATAAATAATTTTTAAATAATTTTAAAAATTAAAATTCTTAAATTCTAAGAAAATCGAAATCTGACTTTATTTTTGGATTCAAAAATTTTTAATTATCCATGTTAATATTTTTTTTCTGTTTTTATTCAGTTTTATCGATTTTCAAAAAACATTTATTTGATTTTTGCTAAAAATTAAAGTTCCAATGTTTAAAAAAGTAGTACTTTAAGAACTCAAAAATTAAATAACCTGTTAAAAACGTAAAAACTACGTCAACATGGATAATTAAAAATTTTTAAATCCAAAAGTGAAGTCAAATTTCGATTTTCTTAGAATTTAAGAATTTTAATTTTTAAAATTATTTAAAAATTATTTATTTCGAACAAATTTTTTAAAATTAATAATAAAATTTAAATTTTAAATTTTCGAAAAATATAAAATCGAAAATGAATTTTAATATAATATAAAATAAATAATAAAATTCAATATTTGTTTCAAAATAAAAAATTATTTTAAAAAAAAATTACCGTAACTTTTTCGCTTTAAGATTTTCTAAAATTACAATATTACTGTAATTTTGAAAACATTAAAAATTATTATTTATGGAAATAATTTTTTTGAAAAAATTGAGTTTTGGTTATTTTTTGACCCGTGTTGATGGAATTACAAAGTACAATTTTCGTTAAAATTAGAAAAAAAAATTAGTTTAATTGTGACCAGAACTATTCGGTCACACAACAATCAGAAAATTTCGGTTTTTAAATTTTGAAATAATCAGATTCAAAAATAATTAAAAAGTAAAATTTTTTTGAAAATTATAAAATAAAAAATAAAAAAAACGAAATTCATTTTTTATTTCATAAAACACGTAGATGAGACTTCTGCATAGTTATTACTTAATTTCGATGAAAAAACTAAAAGACCAAAATAAATAATCCAATTTAAAACTACTGTAGACAAGCAGGAGGGAATTTGGCTTGCGGAGTTGACCTCTGCAGAGCCACAGGCACTGCCCGGCATTACGAAAGACCAAAGAAAAAGTTTTAATTCATTTCAAAATTACATTTAAAAAATCGCTCTCCATCTCAACTGTACCTAAGAAAAAATAAAGTACAGTAAGAAACCCAATACAGTAAGAACTGAATTTTCACAAGTTTAAAAATTTCTAGATTTATTGAATTTTTAAAAAAAAATTTTTTATTCCGATTGTATCTAAGAAAAAATAAAGTACAGTAAGAATCTAAAATTTTTACAAAACCGAGAAATTTTTTAAAAACTTTAAAAGATATTTTTTTGAATTTCAACTACACACGAAAAAATACAGTAAGAATCTAAAATTTTCACAAAATTCTAAAAAACTTCCTAAATCGTCTGAATTCCGCTCAGAACATATGTATTTTATCCTAAATCTAAATACTAATAAACTACAGTAAGAAACCCAATACAGTAATAATCCACTATTTTTACAAAAAAAATTTTTTAAATTTGAAAAACTCAAAAATCAAATTTTTACATCACTTACAATTTCACACTACATCCAGAGAACAAATCCCACAAATTCAAATTTATCCATTTACAGTATAACAACTACAACGTAAAATTACCAGCAAAACTTCTATTTTTCTATCTTCGAAGTCAAAAATCGCCCAAGTTTCGTTCCTAAAAAGTACACCTGTCAAAATCGTTATTTTTGTTCATTTTTAAAATAGCAAAAAATTAACAACCAGAACTCTGTACTTTAACTAAGGGTCAAAAATCGAGAAATTGAAACACTCATAATTCATCGCTATAGTGTCCCAGCGCAAATCTTTCTGTCGGATAAAAATCAGCTTTAATCAGTTTTTCACTGAAAAATCTTTGATTGAGATCAGCATAAGCTCTGACAGCTGTTGCTTTGTTGGCATATTCTACAAAAATCCTGACTTGTTCTAGTTCATCTTCAGTTTCTGGATTTTGATAAAGATGTATTTTCCTAATATGACCATAATGAGAAAGTTCAGGTCTCAACTCCGATTCATAGTCTTCAGGAATGTCCTCATTTGTATACATGTTCTGAAAATTTTTAATTTTAATTCACACTATTCTAAAAAAGCAAAAAATGAAAGTTGTTCGTAAAATTTTCTCAACGTGAGTTTTTGAAAGTTTTAAAAATTAAAACAGACTATCTGAGAGCTTCGCAAGTAGCCATATATTATAGAAATTAATTTTCTACTTGTTTGTACAACCACCTTAACACAAATTCGTAGAGTTTTTCAAAGTCAAAGTAGCTTATAATTTTAATTTTGTACAATAATTATTTCGTAATTTTACGTTTTCCTAACCAGCTTTTTAAATATATTCTGTTTAAAGAATTTAGGATCTTCTACATTAAGATTACATAAGGTACAAAACCTTCTGCCTTCGAAAATTAACTTTCATATATGAAAACACCAGCAAATATCCGGAAAATCACACTAATATTAAAATATCTCATCGAAAATAAGTTATCTCCTTTAAAAATTTAAACTTACTCTTAATAAAAGTACATTCGAAATTGGTTTTGTGAACTCATCTGGATTGATCCCAACAGACATCATCACTTCGTCTATTTCGCTCACGATTCTGCCACCAACTCCAGCTTTCTTCTCCACTCTCAGAGCAGAACTCATTCCTTGCCCGTGTTTTCCTAATCCAGAACCTTCCGTGTAGCCCATTTTCGCCATGATATTCGCAATTACAGAAGGTCCAGTTTGAGGCAGTGGTTCTTCTTCCGGTTCTGGCGACGGAGTTCTTTGAGCTGCTTCTTTATTGCCGTTAATAATCTCGTTGATAATCAATCTTTCGAGTTTACTATCATCAATTTCTTCTCCAAACATTGGATTGCAGTTAATACTAAAAATAATCATATTATAGAAATCAAAAGCAGACATCTACGAAATTAAAAAAATAAAAAATTCTCTTGGAAATTTCTTGAGTTTCTCAGAAAATACGGTAGTTTATGTGGTGATAGTTATGATTTTGTAAACTTTTATACCTGATGTTTTAGGACTATATCAGGATTTAGGATCTTTTAGATTAAGACATACAGTATATAACATCTTATCTACCTTCGAAAGTTAACTCTCATATATTAAAATCCTAACACATATTCGAAAAACCACAACTAATACCAAAGCACTTTGTCAGAAACAAGTACTCCGCTTATATTGTAAAGAATAATTACCTTTTCATAAACTCCAAATAATCATTAGGCTTTGAAGGGTTGTATTCATCAATAATATGGACTTCATCGAACAAGTACTCTGTTCTTTCCTTGGTTAACTCGGTGGGAACGACATTGATTTCTTTCAACTTGTTCATGTCCACTTTCCGAGCTTGGAGACCAGGCAGATTCTGGGTACTTGACGGAGCTGCTGGAGCAGGGACACTCTTAAATAGTCCTTTAACCTGAAAGAAGTGGAAACAATATATGAAATGATTCAAAAACCCGAACCACTGGACCAGATTGGTTCAATTCCATCCTCTTCTGTTTGATCTGAGATTTGATCGCTTCGAAATCGATCGTTTGTGGTTCAGGAGCCGATGGCTGGGACGTAGATGGTGTAGCCACAGGAGCAGATGGAAAGGAAGACGAAACCGACACAGATTGAAGGACACTAGGAGCAGGAGCCGAAGCAGCCACTTCTCTCGCTGGTTTCGATTCTGAAGTCTTCTAAAACCAAATAATATCTAATTTCCATATATCAATTCCCCTAAACAAACCTTCGTCATCAACGTCCGAGGGGCAAACATGTTCTGGGGACCGAATTTAGGTGTATCTAAAGGATATATCGTCGATTAAAAAAATTAAAAAAATAAAATTACCATAACGTCGTTCCGGAGCCGAAACAGTTGTTTCTGAAGTCTCAAAGCCTCTGGGTCGTTTGACAGTGGGCTCAATGTCATCATAAAGCGACATCTTTGAAGAGAAGTAAATAAATAAATTTAAAAAATTCTCAAAATTACAGGACTTAGTTTCACTGGTCGAACATCAGTCCGTTCGGCGCGTGGGTTGTCTCGCAAGGAAAACTTGGAAAAAACAGATTCAAAAAGTAAAATTCGTAGGCTATGGATTTTAATGAAAATTTCTTAATTAAGAAATTTGTAAAACCATTAAATTTACACAGGATTTGTAATATAGTCGAATATTAATAGTTATTTTTATTATGCCTGCTCTAATTCCGGTGTGCCTTGTCATGGTGGAGCAGCTTGAAGCCTGTCAGCTTAACGTCAACATCCAAACTCCTACGACCCGGATATTGCTATGAAAAAAGGATGACGGAGCTAACAAGTGGACCAAATGACCGGAAATCCTCATCTAAGATCCGGCAAGGATGAGGATAGTCACATCGGGCCTTGCAAGCCGCTGTGACGAAAATTGATATATGCAACGACTCAGTCAACAAGAGTCTCAACCAGCTTAGATGGGAGAAGACGTTCGAAGGGCAGTAGGACGAGCAGAACCCTGAAGAGACTTGATGACAATAAAAGCCGGATAGAAGGACTGCTCCCCAAACGGAAACGAATATACGTCTTGACGTACAACCTGAAGGCAGGAATCAAAGACGCCCCAACAAAAGAAAATGGGCCGGACACGTCGCAAGACGAGAGGACGACAGGTGGACGAGAAAGACGACTTTCTGGTGTCCGTACGATTACAAACGCCCCCGAGGAAGACCACCAGACCAATGGCGAAAAGAGATTGAAACCACGATGGGGAAAAATTGGCAACAACTCGCCAAGGACCGCGAGGAATATAGAAGGAGGCTGAAGAATCTGCTCCACCACGAAGGTGGATGAACCAGATTTTTTTGTATTGTGTTGTATTGTTATTATGCAGTATTTTTCGCCCTGGCTTTTATGTAAATTTGCTATTTTTTATATTTCTCAAGATCCCAGTCAACTCCGCGATAGCCTTACTACATCGATTGTCTTTCGATATAGATCTCGCGAAATATGTTTTTCAATAATGAATTTTGTTTTCAGGATGAAGATCATTGTTGATAATTTTACTTCGGGATTTTCAAAATCCAACCAATTCTGAAGGACTTTGGAAAAGTAAGTTTTGCCGCTTTGAATTTCCGATGTTTAGGAATCCAATGCTCCGATTTGCCGAAGATGATGTTCAGAGTTTGATTTTTGTTCTGAGAGAGCATTCATGGGTTTTTCCATCTCAAAAAGTTGTTTTACCTAAAATAGTCGAAGTTGTTTAGATTTTTGGAATCAAACCATGGTATGCGGATTTTATCTCAGAGCAAAAAGTCCAAATTTCTACTTTGAACTTTGATAAGCAAAGTACAAATGAAATTGCATCGGAAACTTGGAATTTTTCTTTGTTTATATTACTTAATCCACTAAATGTTTTAGATAATTGTACTTTGTTCCATGTTTCTCTGAATATATCACAACCGACGTGTTCTCAATATTGTCTTCCGTGGCCGAAAACCCCTGGATTATTTCCTTATCGAATCTGATCACCAACGTGTATTTTTTCTTTATAGCAATCAAGGTTTATTCAAAATGGAATATCGGGCCTTTGTTCTTCTTATTTTCGTTTTCCTTCTCCAGAAGGCAGATTCCACATGTCCCGCAGGAGCAGTCCAGTCGATCATTGACACCAGCACCTGCTACTCCTTCTACTCCGTCCAATTGTCCTTCACCGATGCCGAACAAACTTGTACTGATCTAAGTGGTCATCTAGCTTCCATCAAAAACGGTTTTGTCAACGTCTTTATCACGGGTATGTTACCGTATATATACGACAGTTGCTCTCTTAGGACTTTTGGTTCCTGATTTCGTAAGGCTAAGTTAACTTTTTTGCATCAATCTTTTTGGAAATCAGACTAGTTTAAAATATTAGTCAAGTAACCAACAAAACTAATTTTTTAATTTTGAAACTAATGTGAATTGAGAAATGTAAAAATCGTAAAAAACCAAATATCTTACAACTTATTTTTTCGTTTTTAAACCAGTATTTTTGGCAGTTAGATTGACCTAAAACATTAATTAAGTAACCAGAAAAATACGTCTGAAAAATATACTGTATGATGTTAGTCCTGCTTTTACTCGTACTGACTTTGGGAATTTTTTGTTTTTAGATTGATCTTTTTCGTATTTGGTTACTGTAATGTGCCAATAAAGTAACTAATGAAATTAATTTTAAGAAATGTCAAAATCAGCCTAAGGGAGAGTAAATGTCACATAGTGGATATTGTGATTTAATGTTGAGATTAACTTTGATTTTTTAGAACAAACTCAAAAAATCTTCCGAAGGATCAATGCCACAAATTTCTGGATAGGAGCGAGTGATTTGGCGGCTCCTGGAATCTGGAGTTGGACGGATGGAACACCTTTTAGTTTCGCTGATTGGGCATCTGGAGAACCGAACTTGAATTCGGGATCTGATTGTGCTCAGGTCCAGATGGCAGATGGGTCTTGGAGGGCAATTAACTGCTTCACTAAACTCCCCTTCGTTTGTACTACCCCTGCTGTGAGTGGTGTTACTTGTCCAGCTACATGTGACGAAGGATGGGCAGTTTTTAACAAGAGCTGTTATAAATTGGGTTTCAACGCGAATTTCGACGATGCTGAAGCCAGCTGTGTAAATGATGGAGGTCATTTGGCTTCAATTCACTCGACTCAAGAAAGCATCTTCGTTTCGGGTAATTTTTTATTTTATTTTATTTTTTATTTTACTTTTTAGGATTGGCAAGAACAGGAAATCTTGATGACAGTTCTAAACAACCCTGGATAGGATTGAAGAACACAGATGGCTCCAACTGGTTCTGGACAGATTCTTCACCTTTCGATTTCACGGATTGGGGATCACATCAACCAGCAAATGCCACGGCAAAACGATGTGGTCAAATCTTTGTGGATAAATCTGTCTGGCCTACGGATTCAGGATTGTACGAAAAATGGCAGACTTATGACTGTACTTCTTCTGCTAGGGCTTTTATATGTAAAAAACCCTCACATTCTTAAATTTCTTCGAAATAAACAATTCAGGAATTAGATAAAACTCCAAGAACAGAGATTAAGGGAAAATTTAGATTACAATCAAATCCGGATCAAAGTAACAGTCTTCTGAAAAGTTTGATAACGTTAAAACGTGGTCGATAAGATCATCGAAAAGGCAGAAAAATTATTTTTTGGTTTTTTTCAACAAAAATGAACAAATATAAAAATTTTTTTCTTGTTTTAATTCTACCGTATTTCGTAGGATTATCGAAAGCTGACACGGTATGTCCTACTGGATCCTTCGTTAGCTTATCGGATCCGACAATTTGCTATTCGTTGTTGACTTCGCCGACGGAATACTTGAATGCTGAACAGACTTGTGTGGATCTTGGAGGTCATCTGGCTTCGGTGGATTCTGCTTTCACGAACACTTTTCTTGTTCGTAAGTTTTTAAAATTAAAAATTATTTTGAATAATATTTCGAAATTGTCTCAACACGAATTTTTGGGATTTTATAAAGAATAAATTTTTTTCAGATTCTGGAAGACTTCAGAATTTTTCTACTAGGTTCTAGAAAACTCCGAAAATTTCTAAGAATTCTGGAAAATTTCAAGTTTTTGTGAAGTTTTAGAAAGTTTCAGAATTTTTTCATTGGATTCTGGAAAACTTCAGAATCCCCTGCTAGATTTCAGAAGATTCTAGAAGCTTTTTTAAGATTCTGGAAGTCTTTCAGATTCTCCACTAGATTTGAGAAAATTTTAAAAATTTTTAATCAATTTTTAGGAAAATTTCTGAATCCTCCACTAGACTCTAGGAAGTTTCAGAAGCTTCCTTGAGATTCTGGAAGTCTTTCAGATTCTCCACTATATTTTAGAAAATTTTTAAATTTTTATCAGATTTTAGGAAGATTTCTGAATCCTCCGCTAGATTTGAGAAAATTTTAAAAATTTCTATCGAATTTTAAGAAAATTCCAGAATCCTCCGCTAGATTTGAGAAAATTTTAAAGATTTTTAATCAATTTTTAGGAAAATTTCTGAATCCTCCGCTAGACTCTAGGAAGTTTCAGAAGCTTCCTTGAGATTCTGAAAGTCTTTCAGATCCTCCACTAGATTTCAGAAAATTTTAAAAATTTCTATCGAATTTTAAGAAAATTCCAGAATCCTCCACTAGACTCTAGGAAGTTTCAGAAGCTTCCTTGAGATTCTGAAAGTCTTCCATATCTCCTTCTAGAATCTAGAAAGCTTTAAAATTCATTTTTAGGATTCTAGAATCTTGCACTAGATTTTGCAAGTTTTTATAAATTTTAATTTTGTTAAAAAATCTTTTTAGAAAAAGCTCAGTCGATTTTCACAAACGGCAATTCGTCTGATTTCTGGATTGGAGGGAACGACCTGGCGTCTTCTGGAGTCTGGACTTGGACGGACGGGAAGCCTTTTAGTTTCGCTGATTGGGCTCCTGGAGAACCCGTGGCGACTTCTGGAGCTGACTGTTTAGGTGTTGCTCTGAATGGAGGGCTGTGGTCGGCTCAGAACTGCTTCATCAAGAAGCCCTACATTTGTGCTCTCCCGGGTACTGTAATCGAGAGTTGTCCGCTTTCTTGTCCGAGCGAGTGGACCATCTTCAACAACACCGGATCTTGCTACAAAGTGTACTTCGACAAGAAATGGAACGACGCAGAGGCCTTCTGCGTCAGCGAAGGAGCTCATTTGACTTCCATCCACAGTGAAGAAGAAAATATTTTCGTGAATAATCTGGCACAAACAACTTTGAAATTGTCCACACCGGACATGACGATGATCGGACTCTATACTGAAGACAAAAATAAAAACTGGAAATGGACAGACGGATCTCCGGTGGATTTCATCAAGTGGGCCCACAACCAACCCGACAACGCCGGAAAAGAAAACTGCGTAATGACGTTCAGCGACGTTTCTGAATGGCTTGCCGAACAAAGTTGGTATCAAGAATTCAACAACTTCAACTGCGGAGACACTTATCGAGCTTTCGTCTGCAAAAAAGCAGCCATCCAAGCCTAGGGTTAAAAATACAAAATTCAAGAATTTTTTAGTTTTGTATGTTAAAAAATCCAATGATTGACTGGAATTAAAACATCTAAAATCATTCTAAAAATAAAAAATTTAAAAATCAAAGTTATATGGAAATCGAAAAAATCCGACTCGCGGCGGTCTTGAATGGAAAATTCCCATTAGCACTGAGAAAGTTAAATTTGCATTCTTCTATATCCTAAAATACTAGTAATTTCTTGCAATTAAGTTATTTAAAATTATTCTAAAAACAAAAATAATCAAAAATAATATAAAAACTATAAAAATCAAAAATATACGGAAACTGAGAGGAATTCGAAAAAACTCGACTCGCGCTGGTCCCGAACGGAAGCGGTTGGACAATTTTTGTGCTCTTTCGACATTCTCCCTGTTTGGATTCTGCTTCGTTTTCTTGATCCTTTTTTATCCTTCCTATTTTTGGAACTTCTCAATCAAGATGACTGCTATTGGAGTACCGATCAAGGTTTTGCACGAGGCCGAAGGTCATATCATCACTTTGGAAACTTGTGTTGGTGAGTTTTTACTTGTTTTTTTACATTATAAGCAGAACAACCCATTTTCGACAGGGTACTTTGGTGTTAGTTGTGGTTTTTCGGATATCTATTAGGATTTTAATATATGAAAATTAGCTTTCGAAGGTAGATAAGGTGTTATATACTGTATGTCTTAATCTAAAAGATCCTAAATCCTGATATAGTCCTAAAACATCAGGTATAAAAGTTTACAAAATCATAACTATCACCACATAAACTACCGTATTTTCTGAGAAACTCAAGAAATTTCCAAGAGAATTTTGTAAAAAACGCGAATTTTTAATCTTTACAGTGAATTTGAAAATTATATAAGATTACTGAGTAACGCACAACTAAGATTATAAACTACTTTAGTTTCCAAAAACTTCTGAAAATTCCTCGAAGCAATTTTTTAAGACAAATTCATATATGATTTTGCTGTTTGATGCATAATTCTCTCTTTTAGGTGAAGTTTACCGCGGAAAATTGATGGAAGCTGAGGATAACATGAACTGCCAACTTTCTGAAGTTGTGATGACCCATCGAGACGGAAGAACAACCAATCTGGAAAATGTTTTTGTCCGAGGTTCTCAGATTCGATTCATCATCCTTCCTGATATGCTGAAGAATGCCCCGATGTTCAAAAATATCGGTAGAGCTCAGAAAGGCGCTCACGGTATGGGTCTAGGTGGAGCTGCTCCTCGTGGTCGTGGCAGTGCCTTCCGTGGTGGCAGAGGAATGCCTCGGGGAGCCCCTCGTGGAGGCGCCGTTCCTCGTCAGCCTTTCCGCGCTTAACCTGATCTCCCAAATTTTGGTTGTTTTTACTTT
Organism: Halicephalobus mephisto; assembly: GCA_009193035.1. Classification (NCBI taxonomy): domain Eukaryota; kingdom Metazoa; phylum Nematoda; class Chromadorea; order Rhabditida; family Panagrolaimidae; genus Halicephalobus; species Halicephalobus mephisto. The sequence goes on along the minus strand of SWDT01000077.1, from coordinate 136,783 downwards.
ACTTTTTTCATTATTATTACTGTTTGACGAATGATAAAAACAATGAAATGTGATTTTTATATGAAATCGGTCATTTTTACCGTTGAATTTTTAAATTTTATTAATTTTCTTCTTTAAATTTTTATTAATTAAGATTCTGGGATTTTCCAGAAGTTCTCAAGTTTCTGAAGATTTAGAATTTAGTAGAAATTTGTGGAATTGCTGGAATTTTGAAAGTTCTGAAGGTTCTGGAAATTCGTGTTGGGAAAACTCCATAAAAACGTTCTTAACAATGTCAGAAGTTCATGGAAGCTTCTGGAGGTTTTTAGAATCTTATGTAAAATTCTAGAATTTAGTTTAAACTTTTGGATCCATTAGAATTTGAATTCCGGAAATTTCAAATTTACATCGAAATTTGTGAAAAATTTTTTTATAACTAGAATCCTTTAGAATCTAATGAAAACTCCTGGGATCTATACCTGAAGATAGGGATTTCTAAAATTCGTGTCGAGAGTATTTCGTAAGAATATATTTTTTAAAACTTTTAGGTCTAATCTAGTGATCCAAAGATGCCGCCGAAATTTGAGAAATTACGACTAAAAGCGGAAGAAGCCATCAAGGAACAAAATACATATGAAGCTTTACAAATTTACCGTACAGTGAGAAATCGATGTAAGGATGAATCTCAAGCTCGAGAATGTCTAGAAATGCTCTATCGTGCTGCCTTAGATTTTGGTGTTCAAGAAGAAAAAACAACTGTTTTGGATTTGGCCGAGGTTTATGCTGATACTTTGGTAAATTTCAAAGTACAACCAACAGATGATATTTATTGTGAAATTGGAAAGGTAGTTTTTGTAATTTTATTAATGTGGATTTAATTTTTGTAGATATTTGAACTTATTCCGGTTACGATTGCGGCGCCATCTACGGAATCTGGATCCCATGATTTACGTTCGAAATTTGTTAATGATGTATTCAAATGGTCAAAAGAAATGTCTACCAGATCATTTCGGAAAATCCGAGGTGATCCTAATCTTCACTTGATTTTTGCAAAAGTTCACTGGAAACAAGGATCTCATAACCTTGCTAGACTTCATTTTCTACTGGCAAATGATCCAGATTCATTTTCTACATTTTTGATAGAATATACAACGAAACAAGAATCTCCAGAAGAAGGTGATGCTCAGAATTATGTAGCTCAAGCAGTCCTTCAGTTGCTGGCCCATAAAAAACTCAGAATTGCTCAATCCTTCTTTGTCGTTTATTGTCGTGATCATCCTGGAATTAAACAAGTTTTCCCATTCAGAAATGAACCATTGTTGAATTTCATCTGGTTGCTCATGGCAGTTCTCCAACTTCAAGATGTAAGATTTCCTTTTTTACATATTAAATAATAGAATTTTCAGTTCAACAAGTTTGTCTACCTAGTGGAAAAATACCAACCTATTCTTTATGGTGACTGTGAATACAAAGGAGCACTAGATAAAGTAGCTCAAGTATTTTTCAAAGTTCCTCCGAAAAATGACTCAGGATTAGGTGGAATGCTCGGTGGATTGTTGAAGGGATTAATACCGAAAGGAACAGATCAAGAAAAAGAGGGCTTTTCTCCAGATGAAGAAATGCCAGAAGAAGCTAGTAATCGTGCAGATCAATTCTACCGTGATGGAATGCCTGATTTTGATCACATGAATGCCAAAGCTGACGAGGTAAATCCTCCTGGATTAATTACGGAACCGGTAGTTGAAAAAATGGAAGAGGAACCAGTTAAATCTACTGCCGAACCGAGTGAAATGGATTTAGATTAGGAAATTAATTATTATATGGGGATTTTTTGTAAACTCTAACTTGTGACTATTGAAGGTAAATTGTATAATTTGTTCAAGGTCGTTCAAATTTACGTTACGGGATTTAAGTGGAAAGCATTGGACGGTCCTTCCTCATCCAGCGAAACCTCTCTGAGTGGATCAGCCGGCACCCCCGACTCCCCGTCTACTTTCAGATCCGAGTCAAAACTGACCCACTCCTCCTTGGAAGTACCCATCTAAAACCAGTTTCAATCCAACCACTTCAAAACAAACAGGATCAAATGGAATATAACCACTCATTGTCGTCAACAGTTTATCTAACATAATTTATTCGATACAACATAAAAACGACTGAGACCAAGACAAAAAATGGAGTTAAATCAGGGGTAAATGGAGTAATCACCATCGCGTAATGCAGCTACACAGTCATCTTACTTCTCAACTGAAAACACGTCATTAGTCCATCCCCACAGTTCTTTGTCGCTCGAGTTCGAAACACCATCACCAACAACAGAAATGGTGGGATTAACATCAGCATTGCTATTTCCCTGGGTGATATAGACGAGCAAAATCCATCTGCCCGTCCTGCTTACCAGGGACAACCAAAACTTACTGTAAGTGGAAACGTCGATTTGTGTGGGAAGTTCTGGATCGTCACGTCGAAACGGTCCTGAACCTTGTTCAGAACCTCGCGTCTTCTTCGTCGGAAACAAAGGTAATCGCCAAGCCCTTGGTGCCGAAACGACCAGCACGGGCAACGCGGTGGAGGTAGGAGTCGGTGTCTTCGGGCATATCGTAGTTAAAAACAATGTTCACACGTTCAATGTCCATTCCACGGCCGAAGAGATCGGTGGCGACGAGGATACGGCTCTGGAAATCTTTGAACTTCTGGTAACGGGCGAGTCTTTTTCTTGGGGTAATTGTCGATGGATGGCGATGCTGGGGAAGTTCTGGTCGGTGAGGAGTTTATCGAGGCTTTGCATCGAGGCACGGATCGGAGGAAGATCACAACTTGATTGAATTCCAACACATCCAGAAGTTCCAAGAGCTTCTTGTCTTCTCGTTCTCCTTCAGCTTCACGTAGTACTGCTGGAGACCGTGGAGAGTCAGTTTGGCTTCGTCATCAACGTAGACTTCCATAGGCTAAAAAGAAACCAAGTTTGAAAATAACACAACGCCATCGACAGGCTCCATTGGCCGCTGATGAAATAACCTAAGGGAACCTGAAACCAGCTAGTCAGCATTTGCCAAGACACAAAGTACTCACCTTCAAAGCCGTTGACAGCCTGGATCATCCTCGTTCGACCGCGAAATGCAACCAAACAGATGATCTCCAGAAGGTAGGTAAGATTAGGGAACGGTAAAACCGCATTCAGAAATAACAAAGGGAACCATCATCAAGCGCCGCAAGCAGCCATTGCACTTTGGGACCGCAAAAACTTGAACAAGACTCTTGCATAAACTTTTTGCAGATAACTCGCAGATCCTTCGGCAAAGTGGCAGAGAACATCATCACCTGTTTCTCTTGAGGAGTCATCTTGAAGACCTCTTGGACTCGCGGCGCATGTCTGCAATCCATCGATTAGAACAATCCACACAAAGAATACAGCTCACCGATATCTCCATCATCTTGTCACACTCATCAAGCACAAAGTACTTGATGTTCTTCAGCTTCAGAGCACCGCTACGAGCGAGAGCAAGCAGACGACCGCGGTCGCAACAACGATATGCGGAGTGTTGTTCTTCAGCGTCTCTTCGTCCTTCTTGATCGGCATTCCACCGAAGAACCAGCAACCTTGACATTGGCCAAGTACTTGGAGAAACGCTCGTACTCCTTGGAAATCTGGAAGGCCAACTCGCGAGTGTGGCACATAACCAAGACAGAGACAACGCCGTTCTTCGGGTTGAAGCTGTTGCAAGGTAGCCAGAAAAAAGACAGCCGTCTTTCCCATACCAGACTTGGCTTGACAGATAATGTCCATACCCAAAATTGCTTGAGGGATACACTCGTTTTGAACTTCACTAGGATGTTCGAAACCACAATCCATGATGGCACGAAGAAGCTCAGGACGAAGCATCAAATCACGGAATCCACTGCTGTGGATAGAGGCATGAGTAAAGTGGGTGAATCGCAATTACAAACCAAAACCAACCTTGAGTTTCGTGGAGTCTCCATTTTTCAAAGTGTCTGACACTACTAATTCTGTTTGTTCCTCATCGTAATCCAGAAGTTGGTCCTCATCCATGAGTGAAGAAATCCACTGAAAACAAGGGGAGGTTAAAATCAAACGAAAAAGACGGAAATTGAAGAAAAAAACCCACGAATAGGAAGAAAACCAATTGAAACGCAACACTAAATTACGACAGTAATGCAGAAACAATAGGGAAATTCGTTTCGAGAACCAAAACGAGCGATGGGTTTTGTTCCTGTTATTACGAAATATTTTACTTTTTTAATTTTTTCTTAATTAATTCTACTTTACATTATTTTTTATTTATAAATATTAGAAAAAAGTTAATTTCCGAATATGTAGAGAACGTGAAAATCTTAAAATTGTATCAATTTTTGTTCTTTTTTAAATTGTTGATTTTTAGGATAATATGGCGTGAAATGGAAGTCCTCCAATGACGATGGTTTTCAACTTGAACACATTCTATGGATTAATTTCTTGATTTCTCTTGAGAAGATTATCTAGGAATTCTGAAAAAAATCAATATTTGATGATTTTTATATAAATGTGATTTTTAAAGAAAAGTAAAAATTTCCATGTTTTGGATTTCGTCAAATTTTAGTCCGACAGAGAAATAAAAGTAATGAAGAGATCAAAAAAATTAATCTTTAAATTTTTAGGACCAGATAAGGCAGAATTTTGAAGGTACGTCATACGCTCATTAGAAGGATTATTTTTGGATGCGATAAAAACTCGTCCGATTTTGTTTCCCAAGTGATTAATTTCATGAATTCAAGGTGTTCAAAATGATTGAAAATCGTAATTCTGCCGAATATGAGTCCAACGCTCCTAAGCCTTCTCTTTTTGTAAGTTTTAAAAATTCAAATTTTTGTTGATTTTTATTATAAAAAAATTTCTTAGAATAGTTACTTTGGTGTTAATTACGGTGTTTTGAATCTCTATTAATAAATTCATATGTAAACCTTAATCTTCAAGGGTAGACAGGAGGTCATGTACCTTACGTAACCCTAATCTAAAAGGCCCTAATTCTGCAAAAATTAAATGCTAAAGAATTGATTACGAAACCATGCAAGATTACGAGGTAACATCCACACAAGACTAAAATCTAGGTTGCTTTACTTTTTAAAAACTTCTAGAAATTCCCTTCAAGACAATTCCATGAAAATCCATATATGGTTTTTATAGTATGTAACTAATTACGAAACTATGCAAGATTACGAAGTAACATCTACAAAAGGTCAAAATTAGACTGTTTCTGTTTCCAAAAACTTTTAGAAATTCCTTTCAAGACAATTCCATGAAAATCCATATATGATTTTTTAAATATGACTGATTACGAAATAATCACTAAACAGAACTAAAGTTTTAGGTTGTTTTAATTTCCAAAAAATGCTAAAAATTCTAAATTATTTCCGAAAAATTTACATATGCTTTTTCTAAGATAACTGATTACGAGATATCTGTGCAATCCTAAAATTGTCAATTATTTTAATTTCCAAAAATCTAGAAATTCGTGTTGAGAAAATTTCATTAAAAAAGATTTCTTATAATTTTAATAATATAATTTATTAATTTTTTAAATTTTAATTTTTTTGAATTTTAATAATATAATTTATTAATTTTTAAAAATTTTAATAATATAATTTACTAATTTTTTTAAATTTTAATTTTTTCAGTCGACTATAGTGAAGCTCGGACATACCTTCGACGGCCACTTCGATCCTGAACATGAGGATTTCAAAAATTGCTGCTGTTGTTTCCAGATTCATGTTTGTAATTTTGTGATTTTATATTTTTAATTTTTAATTTCAGACCGGAATGAAAGTTTGGACAGTAATGGCCGGAATTTCCGTTATTTTTTCTTTTGTGACTTTTTTCAGACTTCCTCAAATCGACGCTTTGGTCATTTTAGGCCAGATTTTTACCGTAGTAAATTTCGTGATTTTATTTTTGGGGGTTTTCTTCTGGAGACAATTTTACAAAATTCTGAGAGTTTTCATGTTTTTGATCTGCATTAAATTGGTGCTGGACTTGGGCTACTTACTCTACATTTTGATTTCTGCCTTGATTCTAGTTTTTGCAAAAATGGATCCAAATAAAAAAGTACTATTAACTTGTGAGTTTATTTTTCATATATCAACTTTTTCTATATATCAATATATCCGATATACGAATGTTGTCAATATATGGACATTCTTCATATATCAATGTTTTCCATATATCAACATTTCCTATATATAAGTGTTTTCGATATATGAATGTTTTCCATATATCAATACTTTCCATATATCAATGTTTTCCATATATCAATACTTTCCATATATCAATGTTTTCCATAAATCAACATTTCCGATATATAAGTGTTTTCGATATATGAATGTTTTCCATATATCAACATTTTCTATATATCAATATTTTCTATATATGAACATTCTTCATATGTCGATATCTTCCATATATCAATATTTTCTATATATCAATGTTTTTCATACATCGATGTAACTTTAAAAACCATTACAGTTAGAGAACTGGCAGAATTAATTAATGTCTTTATTATCATTATCGATTTGGCTGCGACTCTGTTTTCTTTGAAAAACATTTATGTCGAATACAAGTATCTACAAGGAAGAATCAAGAACGGATTAGTTTGAAGAGGATTACGATAAGAATAGTCCTAACGTCACTGACAAAGGACTAGGATTGGCGAGTTCAGGATCCACTGTTGATACGACACAGCATGTCTCAAAGTCACGGTTCCGTCAAATACGACTCCAACGTGTCAAAATGGACCTTCATTGTAAGTTTTATTTTTATTGTTTAATTTTTTAAAGAAAAAAGGTTTTCGAAAAGTTATTTGTAACTTTCCGAACGCTTGTGTACTTTCATATATGAAAATTAACTCTTGAAGAACAAGAAACTTTATAATTTAACTTTATTCCGGAATTGTCTAGATTTATCCAAGCAAGTTACAGTTCCGAAAAATTAACTACGAAGTCGTTTAAAATCACAAAATTAAAATGTCAGATAATTTTAGCTTTTAACAAATCCTAAAGATTCTTCTCGAGACGAATTCGTACAAAAGTTCATATATGGTTTGTAATAATGTAATTAATTACGAAATCGTGCAAGATTACGAAGCAACGTTCACACAAGGTCAAAATTATACTGTTTCTGTTTCTAAAAACTTTTAGAAATTCTCTTCAAGACAACTTTCATGAAAATCCATATATGGTTTGTAATAATGTAACTAATTACGAAACTATGCAAGATTAAGAAATAACATCCACAGAAGGTTAAAATTAGACTTTTTCTGTTTCTAAAAACTTTTAGAAATTCCCTTCAAGACAATTCCATGAAAATTCATATATAGTTTTTGTAATAATGTAATTTCAGATGACTTTTGTCAAGTTAGGATACACTCTAGATGGTCGCTTTGATCCAGATCATGAAGACTTTAGAAATTGCTGTTGTTGCTTAAGGATTCACGTATGTTTTTAAAAAAAAATTAATTACGTAATTTTTCCAGACAGGAATGAAGTTGCTGACAGTGGTGTACTGTATACTCGTCGTTTATTCGCTTTTGGATTTGTTTGTAGGAAAAAACTTCGGTACTTTGATTATTCTGGATTATGGACTTTTATTTTTGACTTTTTTAATGATGTTAATCGGTGTAATTTTTTGGAAAAAATATTACAAAATTTTGAAAATTTACATTTTTCTAAATTCCACAAGGACATTGCTGGATCTTGGATATCTAATTTACGCCATTGTTTCCGCTTCTGTCCTAGTTTCGGTCAAAATGGATCCAGATAAAAAAGCAAAACTGATAGGTAGATTTCTTTTAAATTAATTTTTATATAAATTTTCACAGCACAAGAATTGGATCAACTTTACACTTCTCTGGGAGTGATTTTGGATTTGTCGGTGGATCTCCTTTGTTTGAGGACGGTCTATGTAGAGTACAAGTACCTTCAAGGAAGAGTGAAAAACGGATTAGTTTGAAAAGGATCAGTTTTCTCTTTTTTCGTGACGGAAGATGTGAATTCTTACACTTTGATAAGAAGTATTATCATTGTTTGACGTTATTTGTTCTTTGAAGTTTTTTTTGAATATTTTTACTTTCAACAACAATGACGGAAGGAGATATCGAGAATCCAGGATCCAAAAAACCCGGATTTGTGAGTTTTTTAATTTAATTTTTAAAATTATTTTAATTTGTAAATTTCTTAATTAATTTTTATTTAGTTTAAAATGCTAAAAATCGGCTACACTACTCACGGACTTTTTGATCCATATCATGAAGATTTTTATATTTGTTGTCTTCACGTTCATGTAAGTTTTATTTTTAATTTTTAATTATTTTAAATTACTTATTTTAGAAATGGATGAAAATTATAGGTGTAGTATTTGCTTTTTTAATTTTGGGAACGACTATTGAGACTTTTTTGATTCAAATTACCGATATTCCTACCATCATTACTTTGACAACTGGATATTTTGCTTTTTTCTGCATGATTCTTGGAGTTTTCCGTTGGAGAAAATTCTACAAAATTCTCAAATTTTACATGTTCTTCATGGCAGTCAAAATATTATTGGAATTTGGATATCTTGTAGAAGTTACAATAGCTACAATTATCGGATTAAAAAGAAAATCAAGTTCAAACGAAGAACCATCACTTGAAAGTTTGTTTTTTTTCGTTTTTTTATATATAAATTTTTTCAGAAGAAACTTTCTATAACCTTTACAACGCTTTGGTAGCTAGCATTTCTTTATTCGCCTATATCTGGAGCTTTTTTATTGTCTATATAGAGTACAAGTACCTTCAAGGAAGAGTGAAAAACGGATTAGTTTGAAGAAGATCAGTTTTTTCGTCATGAGAAGATATTTTCGCTTTTTGATAAGAAGTATTATCGTTGTTTGACGTTATTTGTTCTTCATTTTTCTATTGATAGTTCTATTTTCAACAATGACGGAAAGAGATCTCGAAAATCCAGGATCCAAAAAACCCGGATTTGTGAGTTTTTTATTTTATTATTTAAATTTGCAAATTTCTTAATTAATTTTTATTTAGTTTAAAACGCTGAAAATTGGCTACACTATTAATGATATATTTGATCCAGAACATGAAGATTTTTACCTGTGTTGTTTTCACGTTCATGTAAGTTTATTTTTAATAATTTTTAAATTTTTAAAATTAATTATTTTAGAAATGGATGAAAATTATCTGCATAATATCTATTTTTTTAATCTTAGGATCAACTGTTGAAACTTTTTTGGTTCAAACGATCGACATTATAATCATTATTGCGTTAGTTACTGGATATTTTGCTTTTTTTTGCATGATTCTTGGGATTTTTGCTTGGAGAAAATTCTACAAAATTCTCAAATTTTACATGTTCTACATAACGATTAGAATATTAATAGAATTCGGATATCTCTTAGAAGTTACGATAGCTACAATTATCGGATTAAGATGGAAAGTTGATCCAGCTAAAGAACAATTGGTTGAACGTAAGTTTTTTTTTTAAATTTTTTATATATAAATTTTTTCAGAAGAAACTTTTTATAACCTTTACAACGCTTTGATAGCTGCCATTTATTTATTCGTCTACATCTGGAGCTTTTTTGTTGTCTATATAGAGTACAAGTACCTTCAAGGAAGAGTGAAAAACGGACTGGTTTGAAGAGGATCAGTTTTCTCTTTTTTCGTGACGGATGATGTGAATTCTCGCACTTTGATAAGAAGTATTATCGTCGTTTGACTTCGTTTCATCAAAATTTTTTCGGATACAAGCAAAATAATTCGTTTTGACAGGGTAATTTGATATTTGATTTTTTTGAATATTTTGTATAATTTCATTATGGCCTTTGACCTTAGAGAATGAACAGGGGGTTATGTACCCTATATACTCTGATCTAGGAAATCCCAAATCCATAAAAATAGTGTTTGAAACTGTAATTCCAAAGTTGTGTAAAATTACGAAATAAAACCGAAATTGTAGGCTACCTTGGTTTTTAAAAAGTTTAGAAATTCGCGTTGAGACAATTTCGCAAGTTTATTTTTAATTTTTTAATTATGATGGGTGTTTTTTGAAGACGATGACGGAAAGAGATCTCGAAAGTCTAGGATCCAAAAAACCCGGATTTGTAAGTTTTTTAATTTAATTTTTTAAATTAATTTTTAAGTTTGAAATGCTGAAAATCGGCTACACTATTAATGATATATTTGATCCGGAACATGAGGATTTTTACCTATGTTGTTTTCACGTTCATGTAAGTTTATAATTCTGCTATGATGTTGATCAGGCTCTTAAGGGAAGTTGTCCATTGAATTTCTTTATTCCAAAAGACATTAAAACATTGAAAAGAGAATAAAAACAATAGTATAACTGTCAAAAAATGTTAAAAAACATTGCGCGCACTCCTACCGTATCTTTCAGGGACTTCCGTGGTAGGACCAGTTCTCGTCCTACGTCAAGTTCTTTTTATTTTTACTTTTTTTTCTTTTTTTTTACTTTTTTAAATTAATTTTTTCTTTTTTTATCACTTTTCGTTTTTTACTTTTAGCATTTATTATTTCAGAAATGGATGAAGGTCGTTTGTGTGATATTCTTTCTATTAATCCTAGCATCAGTTGCTGAATTTTTGAGTTATGGAGTTATCGATGCCATTAGTATTCTTTCAATATCCACAAGTTTTATTTCTTATGTTTGGTTGATTCTCGGGGTTTTTGGTTGGAGGAAGTTTTACAAAATGCTAAAATTATATTTATTTTACATGGTAATCTGGATATTCTTGGAATTTGGATATCTTGTAGAACTTACGGTAGCTACAATTATCGCGACAAATAGGAAATCGAATCCAGTCAATGGACAACTTTTTGAACGTGAGTTTTGTTTGGGATTTTTATATGAAGATTTTTTTCTAGATGAAGCTTTATTCAGTCTCTATTTTGCTGTGATAGCCGCTATTTCGTTATTTATTTATGTATTGGGCTTTTTTGTTGTCTATATAGAGTACAAGTACCTTCAAGGAAGAGTGAAAAACGGATTAGTTTGAAAAGGATCAGTTTTTTCGTTATGAGAAGATATTTTCGCTTCTTGATGAGAAGTATTGGTCGTTTGACATCATTTCATCAAAATTTTTTAGACAGTTTTATTTTCAACAACAATGATAGAAAGAGATCTCGGAACTTTAGAATCCCAAAAATCTGGGTTTATAGATTTTCCACTTCGTTATTTTTATTTTTTAAATTTAATTTAAAACGCTGAAAATCGACTACACTGCTACTGGACTTTCCGATCCACGAGGATTTTTATTTTTGTCTTCACGTTCATGTTAGCCTAATTATATCCTTATTTTTTATAGTGTAGGATGTGATACATTTATTTATTCCTATAGACATGGAGGATATAATTTTCTGATTTGTGAAGAAATACAGATCCTCTGGCTTCCCAAAGTGCTCAACTATTTTTGATTATTCTCATTTTTTAAAATTTTATCCACATGCGGAAAAAGATGAAATTAATAAGAACAAGTTATACAGTAAGAGATTTTAAATTTGCATAAAGATTTAAGTGTTTTTAGATGAATGGAAAATCTTGTGGATGAAGTATCTCCTCAGGTAGAGGATTTAATTATTATGGTACTTGAAAATTTTGGATTCTGTCAGAAACTCATCTTTTACATCTGTAGAATCTCCTACAGTAATTAATTGTATATTCTCTGTTGTGAAACCAAACTACCAAAGTTAATTTTGATGAATACCTAATTTTTGATAAGTTTAAATTTTTCCTAGAAATCCAACAATGTTCATTGAATGCCCTCCAGGTTTGGTTAAGGTTTATTGATTTTTGATATTTTCGAAGAATTCAGATCTCCATTACCCGATCATTTGAATATTATTACTGTAGTCAAGGGCACTTCAGAACACAGGCTGTCCGTTGTCTTCTGGCTCCAGCACAGAGTTCCGATTCCGTCGTCGAACGATCCGGATTCTGGATGATACAATTCCTCATTCTTTGTTTTATTCCGTTTTGTCCACAATTGGGGGCGACACAGGAACTCCAGGATTCCCATACGGTCCAGTGACTGAGGTCGATCAAGGTCTGATTTATGGGAACTCCTCTTTCACGGTCAAAACCGGTCGATTCTGGTAGAGTGAGGTCACTTAGGTCCTTCGGACAGTCTTCTACAGTATCAACTAATGTGGGTTTCTGGCAGGTAAGAGACTGAAATTAGAAATCTCAATATCGCGAAGATTTGAAAGTAATTTTTGTTACGAAATTGACTCAATGCGGATTTTCAGAATCTCCTACTGGATTCTCAAAGATCCCAGGAATTTCTACAGGGTTTTTATTGGTAATGTTCAACAAAGAACTCACCAAACATTGTCCCCTGACACAGTACTTTGACTTTCCGCACGGAGTTCCATCGGGAAAATCGGCGACGGTTCTTATGTCCCGGGAAGTCCCCAGATGACACCAGACTTTACAAGGGGACTGGAAGAATTGAAGTCCTTTTCCAGTAAGTTCAAAGTCGAGTAACGACGGATCTTTGGAGAACTTTGTACAGACTTCTGTGGCGTATTCTTCAATAGTTTTTCCATCGCAAGAAGACGATCCACAAAGAAGACCTCGGACAGCACTTCCAGGACATTCTTTTCCTCCATTTTTACTAAAAATATAAAAATATTACGGAAAAATTATTTCAAAATGAATTTTGAAAATTTTCGAAATTTATAATTTCAGATGTGGATTTTTTATTGAATTCTGGAAGGTTTCGAAATCTACATGAGATTTTGGGAATTTTCAGAAGCTGTTTCGGAATATTGAAAAATTTCTAGTTTTCCTAGAATTTTAGAAAGTTTCAAAAACTAGGAAATTTTGGAAGATCTTGTAGGTTTTTAGGATCTTCTAAAGTAAGAAATTATAAGATTCTAGAAACCTTCAGAAGCTTTCCCAAGACACTAGAAGATTTCTGAAGCTCTAGGATTTTAGGAAATTTCAGAAACTACAAAATTCTGGAGGATCTTGGGATTGCTCATTGGACTCTAGAAAATCCTAAAAATCTACGAGATTTTGACTTTTGTAATCTTCTATGAAGTTCCCGAAAAATCCAGAATCCTCTACAGTAATCTAGAAAACTTCAGAGTTTTCGACGGGATCTTAATTAAAAACAATTAAATTTGTAAACTCACAAAGGACTAGAACATCTTCGGACGGAAGCCCTGACTCTTATTTGGTCCCGGATCTGGCATTCATTACAGTCAGATTTGACACAACTACTGTGATCTGCCCATTCGCTCCATTGTCCATCTATGAGCTTTAATCCTATTCCGTGATCAGCTGCAGGAACACAGCTGCCTTCGATGCAGACCGAGTTGTCTCCGCAGTAGGTTCCTTCCAGAGCCGGATGAGTGGTTCTCACGATCCCTTCTCCATTGGTGCACCAGATCATTTCACAAATATCCTAAAAAATTAATAATTATATAAAAATTAAAAATAAAATTATATAAAAATCGAAAATAAAATTATATAAAAATTAAAAATAAAATTGTATAAAAATTAAAAATAAAATTATATAAAAATTAAAAATAAAATTGTTACGAAATCGTCTCGACAAAAATTTCAGAAATTTAAAAATTTCCAATTTTGAATAATTTTTAATTTTCATAATTTTCTAAGATGTTTCAGAAGTTCAGATTCTGAAAGATTCTAGAAATTTTCACAGGATTCTGAAAACTTGCAAAACTTTTAAAATTCTAGATTTCCATATTTTCTTAAATTTCAAAATCTTTCGAATTCTAGGAATTTCACAAAATTTTAATTATTAATAAAATTAATTTTTTACTTTTAATTTTTGTCCATATTTGAGCTCCTGTTTCCAGCAAGGACCGTGGAAGAGGACGCACTGTTCGTCCATGGAGTACTGCTGTCCCGGGAGAATTTTCTTCAAATTCAGGGACGCAGATTCCAGAGTGTCATCAACCAGACAATTGTAAGCTCTGTCGTCTGTTCCTAGTTTCTGAAATTTCGCAATTACTGTGGAAATTAAAAACAAAATTTCTCTGACGTGAACTTTTGGAAGATCTTAGAAATTAAAATAATTGACAATTTTAGGATTGCACAGATATCTCGTAATCAGTTATCTTAGAAAAATCATATGTAAATTTTTTGGAAATAATTTTGAATTTTTAGTATTTTTTGAAAATTAAAACAACCTAAAACTTTAGTTCTGTTTAGTGATTATTTCGTAATCAGTCATATTAAAAAATCATATATGAATTTTCATGAAAGTTGTCTTGAAGGGAATTTCTAACAGTTTTTAAAAAGTAAAGCAACCTAGATTTTAGTCTTGTGTAAATGTTACCTCGTAATCTTGCATGGTTTCGTGATCAACCATATATTATAAAGAAATCAAAAACCAGCATTGTTACGAAATTGCTTCCATGTGAGTTTTCGGCTTTTTTAAAAAATTAAAAATCATCCAATTGTAAAAATCCAAAGTTAACATTACGAAATTGCGCCGACAAGAATTCCGAGAAACGGAAACCGACTACGTGATAATTTTAATTTTTCGCGAGTTGTTTAGCAATTCACTTTTCCGAAAGATATTCTTCCTGGGTAATCTGGAAACTCCTAGGTTGGAGTACCTGGGGTACGTGACCCTATAGTCCTCTCGAGGATTGGTTTTCATATATGAAAATACATACAAATATTCAGAAAATTACAACTGACATCTAAATAACCCGTCGGAAATTTGTTTTTTTACTTTTTAGAGAAAATTAAAAACTTACAGAAATGAAAAATTTTAATTCGTCGGTACTGCAGTCGCTCCATTGGGTCTTCCCCGCTCCTATGGAAGGAGACATGATGCAACATCGAGAATGACACTTGTTGGCCTCTCCGTCGTGGTACATCCCGAGACTGTGACCCATCTCGTGGGCGATTACGAAAACGGCTCCGAAATCCAGGCCTTCGTTGACGGTACAGCTCTTGAGATCGACACACATCCCTTTTATCGGGGCAAATCCGGCTATCGTTCTCTCATTTCCTCGGTAGAGATCATATCTAAAACCAAATTACCGTATTTCAGCAAAAAAATTTTTTTAATTCTTGGTTTTTTAAATCCTATTGAATTAAGAAATGTCTTTGGCAAAGTGTTCTCAAAGTTGGCGTTGATTTCACCAGTAGAAAGAGCGCGAGAGAACAAAAGAAGCACAGTGCCAAAAGCGCCAAAATTCACATAAGCAAAAATACAATTTCAATTGATAAGCCCAAAATTCCTCATTCTCTCTGGTTGTTAACCTTCACTCTCGTTTGAGGTAAGGTATTTTCCGACAAACTTTTTTGTTTGTTTTAATTTTTGGGTTTTCATTACGGGGGTTTTCCCGTAGTGTTTTATTTGGACTTTACCCGGTGAGAAGCAGAGCGTGGTCCCAGTGTTTTGGGTCGTCGTCGTTCACAGGGTTGATTTGGGCTTGGTAAGAACAGAAGCTTTCTAGCAGTTTGGTGACCTCTCCGGAGTCGTGGTAGTTCCTCGACAGCTGTGTTGGAGGAGTTTTGAGTATTTCAAAATGAGTAATTCTGAGATGAACCTTGGGGTCAATGGAGGTGTGGGCGAACAAGATATCGATCTGAAATCATTCTATTGTAAAATTTAAAAATATTAAAAATCCAAAAGAATTTCTAGAATTCTGAATCTGGAAGTTTTCATCGGATTCTAGCAGGCTTCTGAAGGTTGTATAGGATTCCGGAATCTTCCGGTGGATTCTAGGGATTTTTACGAAACCATATTTCGACAAAAAGTAAAAAATAAAAATCGGAAAAGTTTCTCAGCAAGAATTTCGAAATTTCCCAGATGCCTTCAAAATCCTCCTTTTGGTGTCAATTTCAGAAATTTTCATGAAATTTCAAACTTTTAAAATTCCTCACTGGATTCTAGAAGATTCTAGAAATTCACAGATTCTAGAAGATTCTAGAAATTTACAGATTCTAGAAGATTCTAGAAATTTACAGATTCTGGAAGTTTTTACACAATTTCGAAATTTTAATAAAAACAAACATTATTGACAGCGGTCAAGACGAATCTTTTGATTTGTTTTTCTGCGTAAAGTCCGTAAAATTTGTCGAAAAAATTCCACATAGCATCATCAACGAATAATCCGAGTTCTATTTTTAAATCAGGATATCTGAAATATTCTGGCTTACTGTGGATTTTTAAAATAAAAAAATTACTTTCGAATTGCGGCAAATTCCGAAATTAAATGTTGTTCGATTTTGTCCAAAGGATATGGATCATCTTTGAAATCTGAAAATTCATTTTTTTATTGAATTTTAAATTATTAATTACCGTAATAACATTTTGAATGATCTTCCAAATTTTGTGATCGTTTTTGGATTACGTGGGAATCTGGTCCTTCTGCAGAAATGGCCAGATGATTCTTCGGCCGGATTAAGTAATAAAAATCCCCCTCGGTCAAGATCATCCCTTGCTGAAATTTAATATTTAAAAATTTCGAATATTTAAAAAAATTTCAAATATTTTAAAAAATCTCAAATATTTTAAAAAATTTCGAATATTTTAAAAAATCTCAAACATCTTAAAAAATCTCAAATATTTAAAAAAATTTCAAATATTTTAAAAAATCTCAAATATCATATATAATAAAGAGCGGAAATGGGCGTTGTTATGAAATTGTCTCGACGCGAATATCAGGGATCTCATGAGAACTACAGTAACTTGCGCATTGATTTTAATTTTTCGCAATATTTGTTTCGTAATTTATGTGCGGGTAATTTCGTAATTGGTGTTGTGCGAATGTAGGTTTTATTTACTTTTGCGCATCCGTTATTATGTTAAAGTACTGATAGATGATGAAGTAGTAGTTGGTACCTCTGTTATTCCTATACGAAGAGATCGTCCACGAATTCATTCCATCGTGGATAGGCAAAATTACTACTGGCGCTCGGATGATAGCAACGCTTACAATGCTTTCAAGATCAACGCATTAGACGAAGAAGAAGATATGATCGCCCTTCGGAACCAGAAAGAGCAGACTACCTCCTGCAGAGACAAGTAAATATGTAGGTAAGTTTATATATTATTAAAGTAAATAATATTAAAATCCTTTCAGAAATCTACGAAATCGAAAGTAGCTATTTTTGATGACTTTATTCCTTCAATGTGGAATTCGTTGGATGTTACGGATATCGAATGCATCTATTATCATACACGTCACTTCCATTTTTAGCAAGAAAAACCTCAACTGAGGTTTGATCAAGTCAATCTTACTATGTCTACTTGCCCTCAAACTAATGATATTTCTTGAAGATGATCATGTCTACGCAGGGAATTTCAAAAAGAATATTAGAAGAAGATACGACAATGCTTTTGCCATGACATCTCTGCCGGCGAAATTAGACTTTTCAAGAAATCACGGTCTATTTTTAAACTTCATGGCCAAATTCTTCTACTATCTGGTGATGACAGTTGAATGATGATATTTTCCCGAAGTATCTTCAGCTCTACTTCTTAAACTCAAATGAAGCTGATCGTGAGTGATTAGGTCATCTAGGCAGTGATACTTTCTTACTTTGTGTTATAACTACTTTGGCGCATCTGCTAAATGAGAATAATGTCTATGTTAAATCATTTAAAATGATGAAAGACATTATTACAGAAAGAAATCTCGGGCTAAACGCCAGAATAGGCTATCTTCTGTTTTATTAAAGCAAGCTGGATAGAAATTAATAATAAGTTCTTGAACAATCTTCCTGAGGACATGAAAACTTGAAAGTATGGATAAAGCTGAACGTAATGATCAAATTGACAATGATCTTACTATTAAATTTCTTAACAGCTTGATACCTGCAGGATATTCATCATATAACCTGCATCTTAAAAAAGGAGCTATAGAGAAGCTTCGTGATTTACATGTTAGTAAGGGTCTGTACAATGGTACCAGGCTAACTATACAATATATGGGTAAATGTATTTTAAGATGTAAAATTGCAGCTGGTAATAATAAAGATCAGTGTATATTGATCTTGCGCATCGCCTTTTCCGTAGGAGAAGACAATTCACTATTTCGTTTAAATAAGGTAATTCCCAACAAGATTAGCTTTCACTATAGTTATTAACAGAAGTGAAGGCCAAACTTTTCGTAGAATAGGTTTATATTTACCCATTCCAATCTTCTCCCACAACCAACTATATGTGGATTGCCCTAGAATACGTAGTAGAGAAGATTTAAAAATTTGAGTCCCAAAAGGGGAAATGCTAATAATGTAGTTTATAAAGAATTATTGTAGATTTTAATATATATATTGTATTACTATTTTTAAGGTTTTAAAATATGAATAGATGTATGTAATTTTTAAACGAATTAAAAATATTAAAAACAATCAAAACGGCAGCTTCTAAGAGCAAAGAGCCCGCCGAAGGCGGGCTGCTTCGCTTGTTTTAAAAAATTCCGAAAATAATTGAAATTATTGAAGGTTTCTGAATCTTCGGTAGAATTTTAAAAACTTCTTCAGAATTCTGAAAATTGGAATTTTTATAATTTCTATTGGGTTCTGGAAGATTTCAAAAATTTCTTTCAAATTCTATAAAATTTCAGAAAATTTATGAAATTTCAAAAAGTTTCAGAACTTTCCACCGGATTCTGAAAGATTCTAAAAAATCTGATTTTGTAAAATTTCAGAAAATTTATAAAATTCTTAAATTTTCTATAAAACTTTAAAAATTTTAGATTTTAGAATTTTATAAATTTTAATGGAAATTTTTAAAAATTCTATTTAAAAATCGAAAATTTATCACTTACAGTATCCCTTCCACAGCCGGTCAGAGCAATCGAAAACGAATCATTCGGCGAGATGGATTTTCCTTGAAAAATGCATTCATCGTGATTTATTTTTTCGGCCAAGATTTCCTTCGATTTTAATTCAAAAACGACTGTTTCGTTGTTGAAAAAAAACGGCAAAATTATCGAAGAAGATTTTATTGATCTTTTTGATCTGATATTCGAAAAATCGAGAATGAGGTTTTCTGATGGACCAAAATCTAAAAAAATCATTAATTTCGTAATATTCAAATTTTATTTCAAAAATAAAAAATAACTTTTTTAAAGTTTAAATTTACGAATGTTGATTTCAGAAGTTTTAACTGGATTCTAGAAGATTCTAATTCAGAAAATCTAAAGTCTAAAATCTGGTTAAATAAGAATGAACACCAAATTTATATTTTTTGGCCAAATATGAACAAATGGCAAATTTATATTTTTTGGCCAAATATGAATAAATGCCAAATTTCTATTCTTGGCTAAGTATGAACAAATGCCAAATTTATGTTCTTGGCTAAATACGAACAAATGCCAAAGTTATATTTTTTGGCCAAATTTATGTTCTTGGCTAAGTATGAACGAATGCCAAAGTTATGTCTTTGGCTAAATATGAACAAATGCCAAATTTATGTTCTTGGCTAAATACGAACAAATGCCAAAGTTATATTTTTTGGCTAAGTATGAACAAATGTCAAATTTCTGTTCTTGGCTAAGTATGAACAAATGCCAAAGTTATGTTTTTTGACAAAATATAAATAAAAACCAATTAAAACTTCCATATTATTTTAAATGTTAAAAGTAGATTTTAAAATTACCTTGATAAGAATTTCTAAAATTTTTTAGAAACCTTCGGAATTTTTGATTTTAGGTATTTCCGTAAATTTTTAAAGGATTCTAAAAAGTTTTAAAAAATTTCAGAAACTTTTATGAAATTCAAAGAAATTCTAGAATCCTTCATTGAATTTTGAAGGTTTTCACAAAAGTCCAAAATTCTGAAGATTTCCACAAAAGTCAAAAATTCTGATTTTTATAAAAATCTAAAATTCTAAATATTTCCACAAAAGTCAAAAATTTTGACTTTTATAAAAACCTAAAATTCTGAAGACCTCTACAGAAGTCCAATAACCCCAAAAATACAAACCTTTGTCCATCCCGAAAAGATGAATTTTCTTGGCTTCATCGAATTCGAATCCGAAAATAGCCTAAAACTGAATTTAAGAAATTTCAGAATCAATCCAGATTCAAACCTGACAAAAGATTGCAATTAATCCGATGATCAATTTCATCTTCCAAAAAACTAAAAAAGAATAAATGTTATTTTCTGTCATAAAACCAAAGGAATATGACGCAACGTTGCCGCAGGGCCAGCTTTGACAATTTTTTAAACTGGTTTTTGAAGCCACTTTTTTCTTTTAAATTTACAAGTTGAAAACCTACAAGATCGAAGTGAAATTCGCGGAACCTTATGCTTTTCTCAACCATGCGATTTTAGATGATTAATGATACTTGATAGACATGCAAAATTTCACAAATGTAGTTTGTTTTACGATCAAGACGAAAATTATTAATTTTTAAAAATTTTTCAAATTTTCCAAATTTGGTTCTGAATGGAAAATATGCACAGTATTCTGTGAATATAATTTCGACTCAGGACCAAGTAAAAAATTATTAATTTTTAAAAATTTTTCAAATTTGGTTCTGAGCGGAAAATATGCACAGTATTCTGTGAATATAATTTCGACTCAGGACCGAGTAGAAAATTATTAATTTTTCAAATTTCATAGTCCTCAGTAAAAAATATAAAATTTTACAGATATAATTTCCACCTAGGACCGAGTAGAAAATTATTACTTTTTTAAAATTTTATGGTTCTGAGTAGAAAATAAATATAAAACTTTGTGATTATAGTTTTCACTTAAAATCAATTAAAAAACATTAGTTGTTAAAAATTTAGTGGTCTTGAAGAGAAAATATACAAAATTTTATAGACCTAATTTCCGCCCAGGACCTGAAAACAGTAATTTTTTTTGAAAAAATTTTATCTAGTTTTCATAAAAAATATTTAAAAAATTTGCATAATTTGCACTTAAGACGAGACAAAGTCGTTTTTTGAAAATTTTCGAATTGGTTTTGGATGCACATTTGATTCATTTACCAAGTGATATTCATTCTTCATAGACTTTGGTATTGGGATTTCCGCCGATTAACAATGATCCAAACGAAGGCGACGACAACGAGGGTCAGGATGAACAGAGCAAAGGCGATCCAGAAGAGCAGTTCCCAGTTTGTCTCGGACTCTTTTTGCGTTTCTTCGACTGGCCCCGCAAGAGACGAATTCGAACCCTTGGGGAACATTATGTCGAAGAATTCAGATTCCTTGGTCACGATTTTACGACTACCAGCGACTCTGAAAAGTAATATAAAAAAGATAAAAATTAAACCACCAGCTTGAGTTCAACTACGCACGTTCCGAGCAGCTAGAGAAACTGAAAAAAGCAAACCGGCAGTTCGCACCTATTTCTGCACGTTCCGAGCATCTAGAAAACTTACTTGGGGAACTGTTCATGCCAAAATTCAACAGCTCTTCTGTGGTAGTTGTCCTTCATCCCGGGGTTTTCCAGAGTAGGGTCGGGGTAATCGATTACGAAATAATTCAACTTCGTGGCGTCAAACTTGTCCCACTTTCGTTCGGAAGTACTCGGAGTACCGTGATTGATGAAGTCGGCGAAAATCTGGCTGTAGAGATACTGGATCTGCTTGTCTTTGGCAGTGAAGTTCCCGAGGTGCTGGCCCACCAAGTATATCTAGAACTGAGGGGTTAGTAAAACTAAACACCGAAAATTTTTACTAATTTCCAGGTTTTTAGAAATCTCCAGAATCCCTAGTTTCAGACAGTTTTATGACCTTCTATTGGATTCTGGAGAATTCCGAAATTTTCCAGTTCTAGCATTCTAGAAAAATCGAAAATTCACCAATTCCATAGCGTGTCCAGGGGTTTCTTCTCTCGTGGGTTGGCAAATTCCTTTTCCAGCGGCAAAGGCATCTCCGATATCCTCGTATTCGAATTGATAAACGTAAACTGGAGCTCCTTGGTTAGCAGCACTGACGGCGAGCTCCATCTGAGGGACGTAGAACAGTATGTCGTCATTGAGGTTCAAAGACCGGGAAGCTGTGAAAAGTAAAATCAATGCAAGGACATGATAAATTCAAGTTTTTGTATAAAATTGATATGTGAAATTCTACTAAACAAATTGTACAGATTTGATATATGAAGTTCCGTCAAATATAGGTTGCCTACGAATTTCATATATGAAAACTGACTTACTTGTGTTATACTCCACCATGCAGGCTTGCATTGCAGATTCGCTTGTAGCGTAGCTCTTAAACATGAGTAATTTGTAACACCAGTTTCGCAGAGCCGTCTGGTCGACCTCAGTGAGGGACTTGACAGTGTCCTTTGAATCCAGGAACTCCTTCGAAACAGTCCCAGTTAACAAAGGCATCGGTTTCCTGGACTTGTCCAAGACTTCATATATCGTCGGAAGCAGAGCTCCTTCTCCGTAATCGATGGAAACGGACATGAACGGATAGCCTGCTGACTCGACTACCTTCTGGATCGACGAAATCTCCAAGGCAGATTTGTTCCGTAGACAGTTTAAAATACCCTCAACTGTCTCTAAATCTTCCCATTGAGGATCGTAAATATCCAAAGAAGTACATCCGACCTTCTGAGAAGTCATCCGAGAAGCCCCCTGATTTCTGTCTGGAATGAGTTCCTCGTGTTCAATTCCACGAGACAGAATCGCGGCTTGTCGAAACATGTTCTGGATTGCTGGAGATATCGTCATCAAGTTGACGATGTTTGCTCCTCCAGAATGCCCGAGAACGGTGATTCTGTCCGCATCACCTCCAAATAGGTGAATATTATCCTTCACCCATTGAAGTTGAAATACAACGTCTGAAAATTCAAGTTCATATATCGAATTAAGTTCTTTTTTAAAATAATTATATGAAATTGTTTCAAAACTCATATTTTGTATAAATACTCAATTTTTATATATCAAAACTGTTTAAATCAATAATTCGATATGTGAAATTATATTATAAACTTTTATTATTTTCAAATCCAAACCTCACCATGAAATCCAGGATTCAGATCAGCAGACAACGGCAACTTCCAGTTTAAATTCAAAATACCGAATGCGACTTCTCTGAAGCTTGGAGTCACGAAGACGATGTTCCTACTAGAGTTCCCAAAATTGTCCACCAATATGCTGTGATTGAAGTTCAATGGAGTGCCGAATCCGAAGTCTCCTCCATGGACGTAGAAAGCCACAGCACATCCCCCTTTGGTTAAACAATGTTCATTGGTGTAGATGTGGGTCTGGATACAGTCTTCATCCATCTTGAAGTTATCCGTGAAGACTGTGGTTATTGTAGAATTCCAGTAGCAAGATACAGTATACTCTGTCGTGTTGAGAAGACCATCCCAAGGCTTTCTGGGGACCGGCTTTTTGAACCTCAAGTCTCCAACCGGGGCTTCGGCCACAGGAATCGAAAGAAAAACATATCCCTCCACTCCGTTTTCCGTGACATGTTTCCTGCCACGAATAAAACCGGAATCTAACTTCTTAACTAACAGAGAGTCATCCGGGATTCCGGGATATGGTAGCTTTTGGGCTAAAGTTGAAGAAATAAGGGACAATAAAATTATTTGGGAGATCATTATTCTCGAATGAACAAAAAATAAACAAGGAAATTATGGCCCTCGATCTTTCATCGAACAGCAGATAAGGGTGATCGGTGAGACTGATCTTTATGATTAGAAGTGTCAGTCCATTAAGTATACTCCTTCAGGACAGAAACATCGCGCTATCATATAATGAAGAAATGTATACTACAATTTTTTTAAATTTTCTCTAAAGGAATTTTTAAACTTTCCAGTTCAGACCAAAAATTGTAGTACTTTGTATTTAAATAGCCCTCGGAATAACCATAAGCGATTGTGGTTTTCCATATATCAGCTATGTGTCCGAGTGAGTTATTGTCATAATATGATAGAGCACAATTACTGATGAAACAAAAAAATGTAAACTTTTTTTTGCAGAAGTATGAAAAATTCTGAAAGTTTCGAGATCTTCTGCAACAGAAATATAAGTTGTTATCACTTCTTTTTGCTACTATATTAAACCTCGTGATACCCAGTCATTCTTACTATGAGAGAAGATGTATCGACAGCGCTCGATAAGCCGGAAAAAGTTATGGATGCATTGCTGGAGAATTTCATTGTTCAGAAACCGGAATCAGACAGATTTTTCGTCAGCATAAATATAAGAAAAAGTCTGGTTATCTACAGAAGTTGAATCTAAAAGATCAATGAGGAATCCAAAGGAAAAGTTCGAATTTCATGAAGTCTGCGGAAGATGTTAGAAACGAATCTGAAGTTGATACCTCTGTTAGAGCTGTTAATAGCATCATTGTCAAAGCTCCTCATCAGAAGTTGTTAAAATTGAAGAATGTTCCAAGAATCCTACCAATCCATCAGAAGAAGAGACTTGAATTTGCAGAAACTACTATGAATAGGAACTGGGAGCATGTAACTATAACTTACATTTATAACTCATTAAATTTTATATTTTTAAAATCACTTTTCCTAATGAAAAGAAACTCATTCTTGATGGGTCTGATGAGTGTAAGTATTATTGATATAACTTGACGAAAGAACTCCAATCTTTTTCTAAGCATAATTTCGGTAGGGATTCCATTATGATATGGAGGTTTCCTTAAGTTAGCAAGCTTGAACTGGGTTTCATTACTTCCAGAATGAAGAGCATTGATTACCAGCGCCTTTCGGAAGGAAAGCTTATGCTATGTGTCAGATAATGTCTATAGTAGAAATTTGTTTTTCAACAAGGCGATGCGCAAATTCATGTTAGTGATGATACCATGCAATAGTTTGATGAGAAAAAGTTTCTCTTTTGCTTTGATCCCTACATTTTCTTGACTGGAATCCGATAGAGAATCATTACGGTATTATGACTTGATAGTTGTTCAAGGATGGGCAGCAGTATGCTAATTTTTTTAAATTGAAAGCCATTGCAGAGTGCTGGAAAAACATACTTCGAAAAACCATAGATAATCTAATCAATTTAATAAATCGTAGATTACTTGAAGTAATCAACAAGAACGGATGCAAAATGCATTATTAATAGTTTTTGTTCAATTTGTAAAAAAACAAACGCAATAACAATTTATATTTATGCCGCAGTGAATTGTGGCACACCTCGAAACTTCCAGAATTTCTCGTATTTTCACGAAAAAATTTCTACATTTGTTTCATCAGTAATTGTGCTCTATCATATTATGACAATAACTCACTCGGACACATAGCTGATATATGAAAAACCACAATCGCTTATGGTTATCCCGAGGATTTTGTAAGCAACAAGAACTAAGCTTTAGAAACAGAAATAGGGATACGGTAATCTGATAAAGAAAGGAAACAAGATCAGGCTTGTGCTAATAGAGATGACAATTTCAAGGTAATAACTAAAGCTGTTAATTTTCCAAAATATTCAATTTCCGAATTCGAGTCTTCCGAATTTTAAAATTAACAGTTTGGTTCGAATTCGAATTAGTTCAAAATCGTCAGTTCTGATAATAACAAATCAATTGACAACTGAGAACAAAAAAGAATCACCGTTTCTCCCAATTTTCTGGAAAAGCTGGTGAACTACGAGAAAAAATATTTATATACTGGGAAAATTCTCCGTTCATGTTAATCATCATATTCAGTTTACAATATCCTTTCTTCTTTTTGGAAAAGTTGCTCAAACTTTTTATGAGGAATTCAGAAATGATTATTAGGGTCTTCATACTAAAGTTTATTGGAATACATAAAATTACATTTTCTCTAAATTTATTAACATCTTAGAGAATATGAAATCTGGTATAAAGTTCTTTCTGAAAGAGCATCCTTATAACTGTTGTGCTTTTAATATATCGATTCAGATATTGATAAATTTGGTTTTGTAAGTGATTTTTCTGATCTTTACAACGTCATTGTTGAGTAATGGGAAAATGAGTTCGGAATATAAAGATAATTTATTTCTTTCAAAAGCATTTCAGAAATTAAGGCAATTATGCTTTTTGGAATAGATATCCATGAGTTAGGCTTTCTCTCTTATTCCGTCTTAATAAATTTTATTAGTTATTTTACCTCATAACAGATCTGTATTTGATTTTGTTCCCTTCAATTTTCTTTTTTATCAATTTAAAGCACTTTATGGATTTTAACAACTTGAATCTTTGAGATTTAATCTCGAAAATGATAACCAATAAATGCTGTTTAGAGCATAATCCCTAAGTTTTGGATAGAACAATAACGGACAGAGAATTAAATCGAATGATAAGAAATGGAAAAGAGTAAAGCATCCAGTAGAATTGAGTGATTAGTGTCATTGGTGAACAGTCTTCATTGACATTCAGTAAGAATATCGTTGATTATTGTCTTTCGCATCAGTAAAATGTCTATTGCTTGTGGTATTACAAAGAGTTGGGATGAATTTCACGTCGAAACTCATAATATCAAAACAAGAAAGTCTAGTTATTTCCGTCCAAAGAAGAGATCCATCTATGAAATTACTGACGAACTAATTGCAAACTATGGGAAGGATATTGGAATTATTGCTATAAATAATCAACAGGGCGATTTCAGGAAAGATTATGTCAAGAAATACGGCAATCTAGTCCATCTCGTTACGAAAAATCTGGATTTTGACTTTTATTTGATCAGACAAGTTGAATACCTCGTTGGGGAGTTGATTATTAGCTTTAAAGGGAAAAATACGACTTTATACCAGTGCACAAAAGTTGACAAAGGTACAGTGACATGGAAAGAGCTGGATAAAAGAGAACATGGATTTGAGGAAAGTATTGATTTAGAATATATAGAAAGGATGTTTGGCCTCAAAATAAACCAAGTTCATGCTATTCTTCAATATCACCAAGAAGCAGTTAATCAACTGTATAATTCTGAAGTGGATAAATACGATTTCAAAAGTTTTAATTTTATTGAATGGACAAGGAGTAATAAGGAGTCAGTCCTTGCCAGACAATTAATTTCTGATCCAGAAGTTTCCATCATAGTTCATATCAAAAAACCTGATAAGAATAACTTTAAAACTAACACTATTGAAGATTGTAACTTTATTCACGTTCCGAAATCAGTGAAAGAATATGAACCAAGAACGGATATCATGGGAATCGACCTCGGATCAACCAGATCTGTTTTGGCTGTTTCTAGAAACAGACAAATCCATGTTATTCCATTTGACAACTCTTCTCCTGGAGATCTCTGGACGGAATCTGTAGTCTCATTTGATGAAGACAAACCGATTATTGGAAAAGCAGCAGCCAGAAAACTCAGAACCAAACGTGACCATGTTATTTTTGACTATAAACTTCTGTGTAATCTGACTCATCGAAATAATATATCAAAGCAATCAGTATGGCCTTTCAAGTTCAATATCAAAGACGGTCAACCACATTTGGAATCACTAACCTTCGAAGGGTTGAAAGATTTCACTCTTGCAGAAATCAATAAAATCTTTCTGGAACGAATGAGAAAAGCAGCAAGTGAATATCAAAATATTTTTAATAATGGAAATCCAATGAGAAAGGCAGTCATCACAATCCCGAAATATTTCGAAAATCGTAATGAGTTTAGTGCGTTAATCTCCAGTGCTATTGAAGCAGCAAAGTTGGCTAATATCGAAGTGATTGACATCATTGAAGAGACCCATGCAGATATTCTCTATTATCTATCAGATGAAAGATATTCTAAAATGAGCAAATCTGGAACTAAAGTTGCTATCTTTGATATTGGAGAAGGAACCTGTATTTGGAAAGTTTATCAAATTTCAGAAAATGGGAACAAAATGTACGCAACTTGTGTCAGGGAGTCAAATTTGAATGACGATGCCAAATGTTCTGGGAGGACTATTGACAATATAATTATTAATGAACTAAACAAATCAATTCCAGAGGATTTAAGAAATGATGTAAAACTAGAAATGTTGGAAGCA
This sequence comes from Halicephalobus mephisto, assembly GCA_009193035.1. Taxonomy (NCBI): domain Eukaryota; kingdom Metazoa; phylum Nematoda; class Chromadorea; order Rhabditida; family Panagrolaimidae; genus Halicephalobus; species Halicephalobus mephisto. Next base: position 108,875 of record SWDT01000077.1, on the reverse strand, counting down.
GCGAAGAAGATCAAACACGAGCTTTCTTTTCAGGAGAAAATAGAGTGAGTAAAATTATTACTTTGATTAAACGTAAAAATATGAATTTCAGTTTCGATTTATCAGAAATTCATCCGTGTCTACAGGGGATGATTGAATTAACGAGAGAGTGGTTTGAAAAAGAATTAGTAACTATCTTTGCAAGTGAAAAATACTACTATGAATATAATCAGTATCCACTTCCAACTCAAAGGAAAGATCGGCGCGAACAAAAAAGCAATTTGAAGAACGTAGACTATCCATTTAATGATATAGATATTGTTTTCTTGGCTGGAGGAACTTGTAGAATTCCGTTTGTTCAAAACTGGATTAAAGACCAGTTCCCTAAGGCAGAAATAGTTATAGACGGACAACTGGAGGTCATCACAGCCACTGGAGCCGCTATCCACGGTCTTCAAGTTCTCAACGGAGAAGTTGAAACTTATGTTAAACACCTTAAAAACCCTATTGCTTGTAGTATTACCAGAAATTCTGATGAATTTAAAATTAGTATTTACACTGTCACAAGCAAAAAGAGTTCCAATTATTCTTATCCAAAGGATAAATCCATTTATGATATTATTGATGAATTAATTGCAAAGTATGGAGATAATATTGGGATTATTGCTATAGATAATAAAGAAGGCTGTTTCAAAAAAGACAATTTCAAGAGATATGGTAATCTAATCCATCTCGCTGCAAAAAAGGATCTGGGTTTTAGCTTTTATTTGATCGATAAAGTTGAATACCCCGTTGAGGAGTTAATTATTAGCTTTCAAAACCAAGGAATCATTTTATATCAGTGCACAAAAGCTTCTGAAGGAACAGTGACATGGAAAGAGCTGGATAAAAGAAAACATGAATTTAACGAACGAATTGATTTCGATTATATAGAAAAAATGTTTCATCTCAACATGAATCAAGTCCATGTTGTTTTTGACGATAGACGAGAGGAAGTTAATCGACGATATAGTTCTGAATTGGATAAATACAATTTCAAAAGTATCAATTTCCATAATTTCATCGTTCTATTCCAATCAAATAGAGTATCGCTTCTTTCCAGACATTTAATCTCTGATCCAGAGGTTTCTGTCTTAGTTAAAACTGAGTTATCTTATAAAAACAATTCTGAAACCTTTACTATTGAAAACTCAGGCTTTATTTGCGTACCCAAATTAGTGAAGGAATATGAATCAAGAACAGATATCATGGGAATCGACCTCGGATCAACTACATCTGTCTTGGCTGTCTCTAGAAACACAGGAATTCATGTGATCCCCTTTGATAATTCCTCCCCTGGAGACCTCTGGACGGAATCTGTAGTCTCCTTTGATGAAGACAAACCTCTTTTTGGAAAAGCGGCGATAAGAAGACTTAAAACAAAACCTGATCATGTTATTTTTGATCATAAACTGTTTTACAGTCTAGATCATCGAGATATGCTCTCAGAACAATCAATATTGCCTTTCAAGTTCAATTTCAAAAATGATCAGATATATATTGGATCAATGACTTCCAAAGGTTGGAAGGAATTCTCCATTGAAGACATTAATGCAATCTTTTTGGGACATATGGCAAAATCAGCGAGTGATTATCAAGATGACTTCAATAGGAATCCTGTAACGAAAGCGGTTATTACTATTCCGACATATTTTCACCGCTATGGACAAATTGCTCCGTTTATCTCCAGTGCTATTGAAGCAGCGAAGTTGGCTAATATAAAAGTGATTGACATCATTGAAGAGACCCATGCAGATCTCCTTTATTACTTTTCTAATGCAAGATATTATAAAATGATCAAACCTGGAATGTCTATAGCTATCTTCGACATTGGAGGTGGTACTACCGTCTGCAATTGTTATGAAATCTTTGAACGTGATGGGAAAAGACACGCAATTTGTTTCAGGGAATTACATACGCTTGACGATTACGGTTCTTCGTGGTCTGGAAGAGCTATTGACAATATATTGATTAAAGAATTAGAAAAATCAATTCCGGAAGACTTAAGAAAACATGTAAAACTAAGAACGTTGGAAACAGCGAAAAAGATCAAAAATGAGCTTTCTTTTAAAGAGAAAGACGAGTAAGTGAGACTATTCTCTTCATGAATAGAGAACCCATATATTTCAGATTAGACCTATCAGAAATCCATCAACGTCTGGAAGGAATCGTTGAATTTACAAGAGAGTGGCTTGAAAACAAATTAAAATCCGATATTGACTACTTCGACATAGGCTCCCAAAAGTTTAGAGAATATCCATTTTTAATCACCAAGCAATCCAACTTAGAGACAATACGCAAATACATACTAAATCCTCCATTTAATGATATAGATATTGTTTTCTTGGCTGGAGGAACTTGTAGAATTCCGTTTGTTCAAAACTGGATTATAGACCAGTTCCCTAAGGCAAAAATAGTTATAGACGGACAACTGGAGGTTATCACAGCCACCGGAGCTGCCATCCACGCTCTTCAAGTCCTCAGTGGAGAGGTTGAGCCTTATATCAAACGTATTCAGCAACGTAGCAGTGAATTTGATCTTAGTAATAAGAAAGCAGACAAGAAACAAGATAAACAAAGCAGTAGTTTGGAAGATGGTTTACGAATGATTAAAAAAATTGCAGATAACCAGTATTCATCAGGAACGACATCTTGTAAGAAATTCCTTAATGAAGAAGATATTAGTTTCAATTTTTAACAGAATTTGAATAACAAAGGAGAAATTAATAATAATTAGTTGAATATTTCAGATACAGATCCTCAAATGTTGGCTACACAACTACTCAATCAGCTTATTTCTTTTAAAAATGACCCGTTAGTTGACGATGTAATTAAGAATAATATCCTGTCTATATTTATGGAATGCTTTTCTGACGCAAAGTAGATTTCTTAGATTAATTTTTATGAAACTTGTTTTTCAGCCGTATGACTGAACTAAAGGCAGTTCAAAATGTGATGAATACTGTTTCTGGAACTTCTGAACATCCTAAAGCTATTGTTCGAGCAAAAGCTGTAGAAAGTTTTTTCATACTCCTTCGATCATCAAACTTCAATATAAGTGAACAAGCTCTTAATATCCTAACTAAGATGATCGGTTTGTTTTCTTAGTTTCTGAAATCAATTTCAATCTGGAAATTTTAGAAAATGATCCTTATTTCCATGATACATGTATTCAGTTGAGTATGGTTTATGAATTTTTAAACTTAGTCAAACGCAACATTCCACTAAATTTTCTTATCAATATCACTTCAATAATGCTCACTCTCTGCGAAAGCAAGGATGTTCGGTTAAAGATAAAAGTTGGTTTGGATATCGCTCCAGTTTTGGATGTATTGATACGTCATAAAGACACTAATATTTTATTGAATACTGTCTTGGCTTATTCTGAACTTACTGAGGGAGGAAAGGGACCAACTGTAATGATAATTATCAGAGAAGTACGTATTGAATTCAAGTATTCAAAATTAGTAATCAACTTTCAGATTGCCGAACGCTTAGTTGACCTGTTAGATCATTCGGAAGTGATGATTCAGACTGCTGCTTTGAGATCTATCAGTAATATTGTAAGAAGCACTGATAAGGAAGCTCAATTTGTCTTGGACAGTGGAGCGCTAAACATGATGAAACAACTCCTTATTCATTCAGAAGAAGAAGTAAACCAGGGAGCTTTATTGTTCCTCTCAACCGTTACTGCTGGCAACAAAGATCGAATTCAAACAGTGATTAACACGAATCTCATTCCGTTAATTGTTAATTTCTTGGATCATGAAAATCCTGAAATTCAGAAACAAGCATCACAAACTATTTGTAATGTTATCAGCAATGGGATTATTGACCAAGTTATCTATGTGGTCAATTGTAATGTAATTCCGCTTTTCTGCCACTTGCTTGGTATCTGTGATACACAAGTAATTCAGGTCATTCTGTACGGACTTGAAGGGATGTTGAGAAAGGCTGGAATGAGAACCACTGAAATCTATGAAGAAATCAAGATATGTGGAGGATTGAGTAAGATTAAGTATCTTCAAAAAGACAAGAATAAAGATATTTCCAAGCTAGCTTGTGAAGTTGTTAACACTTTTTTCCTTTCTGATGACAATGAAGAACTTGCTACCGAAGATAATTCTCTCTTCAATGACACTCAGAACCAAAGCGACAAAGACGATGATTTCAGAAATAATTTCGATGCTGATGACAAAGCTACAGCTGATCAAGATCATTCTCATGTTGTTCATCAGCCAGAAGTCATTAAACCTGAAGAAATAAAAACTGATATGCACGAAGACAAACCACAATCCCATCAAGAACTTGGATCACATATCCAAATCTGTAGAAACAGAGAAGGTGATTCGAGTGGCAACTCAATGTTTGATAGCCAAGCTATAATGAAAGGGAACCAACTTCCAACCTATTCTGAGATGCAAATCTATGATTGCAAAAGAAATCACAATCGTTCTGAAAACGCGTCAAAACCATCTCAAGAAAAAAATTCCCCTAAAGATAAACATTCGCTTCCTTAATTGCGAAATGTTTACTAGGCAAAAAACAAAAAATCCATCTTTGTTTTGTAGTAAAAGTAGCTCTCTTTGTGATCGTAATTGATTGTTATCTCCAGAACTTCGATCATAGAATTTTAATATACATTAGAAGCGAAGAAAAAGATGATAGTTGTTGATCAACAGAAGTATTACTGGATAATAAAGAAACCTTTTGTTGAAATGTTAGAGAAATTCAAAAACTTTGTTTGGAAATTAAAATACAACTTTATTTATTAAATTTGTAGTTTTATTTATTGGTACTTTTAGTTCAATCTGAAGTATATGAACATTCTAGAAACCGGTTATAATAGGTTCATACCTTGAATTATGTTCATAAATTTATGGTAATCAATGAATTTACTGAAATTAGCTCCATCGTTTGCTGTTGCTCTTCTACTGCTTTCTGATGACAACCAAACTCCGTAAAAATGACCGAAATATGTTTTTTGGCAATTGAATTAAAAATATTAAAGCAAAAATTAGAATGAGGACTTTGAAAAAATCTAGAAAAAGACCCAGTCAAAGACTAGGAAGTGTACTTAGTGTCTGCAAACATAGAACACACAAAACAAAGATCAGCATCACACACACCTTTAATTTCAAGATAGTTTAGATTTCATCATTGTGCTAGTGATATTTTTTGGTTTTTAATGATGCTATTCTCGAATGAGCAAATAATGACGTTTCTATCTGAAGGACATTTTTCTTTAGATCTAATTTAAAGCTGTTCCAAACCACGTATGTGCACTGTGGACAGGTGCGTGTTATGTAGCATATCTATTGGATCAAGAGCAATCCATTTGAGCACAAGTAACATGTAACGTTGATTTCGAAGGGAAATACTTTGAACACTAACCAATGGTTTACGATTAATATATTGGTAGGAAGTTTTGAGTTGCGTAATAACTGTTAAGATGCGATTTTGTATCTCGTGGTTCCTGGTATAATAAATTATTTCCTATATTATCTCATTTCAACACGGACTAGAAACCTCCCACAGACACAACAATATGAGTGTGCTGAAACGGTTCCAATGCATCGATGTATCGTATCTAATGTGTTGATGCATTATCTCCAATGCATCTGTGCATTATATACAATATAACATCGATGCATTAGATGTTTTTTTCCGTGTGAAGACTGATATATGCTATATAGTACATCAACCTACTAAAACGGTTCCAATGCATTGATATATCATATATAACGTATAAATTATTTAAAAATAACATATCAATGCATTATTTTTAGTATATCGTCGATGCACTAGAGCTTTTTTCGAAGGCATAAATACTCATATATAATTTTTTTGATTGTTCGAAATTTGAAACCAAAATCATAAGAGTCCATGTTCAGTTTTTCCGGAGCTTTAGAGAATGCTGCGATAATCTTCTCATTTCTCTGATTTTGTCCACACCTTTTTTCGAAATCTGTTTTATGTTTAATTCCATTGTCTTCAAGAAATGAGTCAGTTTTCTATAGTTTCCTTAAAATTCCTATAATACTAAAACAATAGCGTTTTACTTTTTTACCTTTAAATAGTACATTTTTGCTTGGAGAAAATAGAGTTTCGAAAATTCTTTAAATAAATGCGCGTATATTCATATAAACTTTACAATCAACAGTAAATTGTCGATTTTTCAAACCATGAAGTTCAATTTTTTAAGAAATTAATTTTTAGTTACTACGAAGACTCATCGAAAATACAAGAAAAATCCATCTGAAAATGACTCCAAATGTTCGTTACGATGAGGCCACCACTACCGTAGTCGAGAATCTAGGAAAGGAATTCACTTTCCAGACGTCAAAAAAAACCGTTAAGAACAGATTTTTCAAAGTTTGTTTAAAGTTTCTTTTAATTTAATAATGTAAGTTTTTCAGGGTCCTATGTCTGAAAAAAGCACGAAATTTGACGACAATGATCTCAAGTCGTCTGGGATCCCGGACACGAGATTCGTCAACTTCTATGAAAAATGGGCAGCAGGAGGCTTCGGTTTGATCTCCACCGGAATGATCCTCCTGGACGAGAATGGAAGAAGAAATTCCCCTGGGAACATGCTTATTGGTCCAGACGAGGACTCGGAAGAAAGAAGAACGGCCTTCAGAGCAATCGCCGATGCCGTCAAACCGTACAACACAATTCTGGTCGGACAGTTAGGGCATTTCGCTGATGTTCATCGTTATTTCGCTTTGGAAGATAACAGAGATGAATCAGCTGTGAAAGCTGCGCTGAAGGACGGAATCTATGCAGCAAAATTCTTCGCTGATTGTGGCTTCGACGGGGTGATTGTCTCTGCCGCTCCTGGGAAGTTGGATAAGAGTCAGAAATTGATCAAGGACTTCATCGAAATCATCAAAAAGGAAGTCAAGGACTCTAGCTTCGTCGTCGGAATCAAGCTCAGAACTCCTCGTCTTCAACAAGGAGGAGTCAGTGTTGAAGAGACTTACAAACTCATCGAAGCCATCGACAGTGCTGGTTACGACTTTATGGACATTGCCGGAGGGAGCTACGAGTTCCCATTGGCAGATGCCGCTGAAAGAGAAGACAGATTCCGCGAAATTGTCCACGGAGCCAAGAAACACGCCCCAAAAACCGCCATCTACGTTAGTGGAGGTATTAGAAAAGTCAAAACTATGGAAAAACTAATTTCTGAAGGAATTGCCGATGGAATTGGTTTAGCTCGTCCAGCAACTTCAGAATTCGATCTTCCACTACAGATTCTAAAGAACAACGTCCAGTCCGCTCTCATCAATCCCTTTGAAAACGACATGGCGACAGCGGTCTTAGCTTCTGCTGCTCAAATCAATCAAGCTGGACTGATCAGTCTAAAGGATACCAAAGGAGATATCAACAAGGGAATCATGGATCTCAATAACAAAGTCGTCCTGGAGAAATTTAATGCCGCCAAAGCTGAAGGCAAATTTTTCTCCGGTGTCATTGTCATCGATTAATTTCACTTTCTCATTTATACACAAATTTTCTAACTTTATAATATTCTGAGTCTCTTTTTACTTGAACTGACAAATAAACTTTCAAATGTCAAATAACAAGTAAAACAATTGGAAAATACAACGATACAGGAAAAAAATTGAGAAAAATGCAATCCGGAGTGTATATTATAAAAGTTAACGTTCAGAATCCGAAATCCGCATTCGGACTTTTAAAAATATAGTAGATTTTTTCATTTTAAAGACTTGTATACTCTTATCTAGAATAATGGAATTTAATATTTGCACTTTTCGGAAGGAAAAAAATATGAATTAGATGATCTGGCAGAAGAAGCGAGAAGCCGGAAGACGGACTTTGGAATTGTGCTGCTGCGCCCTATTTCAAACCAAGCTACCACCTACGCACGCCACCAAAGGCAACGGTATTTGGGTCAAAGGACCAAACAATTATAATTTGTAGTTGTATGGGTATTTTGATTTTGTGCGATATAGGAATAAAAGTAAAAGTAAAAAATTACGAATAGTGTTTTAACATGAAAAGTCCGAATTTCAACTTCAAATTCTGACTTTCAACTTTTATAATACAGATTTTTAAAACAGTTGTTATATGATGTACTTTTTGAACTTAATAAAAAAGATATTCGACTGATGGGTGATCCAATTTGTGTTACTTTTCGAGTTAGTACTTAAATTTTGTGTGAATTTTTATTTTAAATATTCAATTTTGTAGATTAAATCTCGAAAGCAATAGATAATTAATGATTTTTATTTTGACGTCTCTGACTTTAAAGTACAAAATAATGCTGGATAGTCGCAATCAAAAAAAAAAGAAAAAAAAGATTAACCATTCTGTGAAATGGAGGATGAAAATGTTATCAATAAATATGATTTTTATCATTATTCAATGAGAAAATTTTCGTTTTTCAGATCGAAAAATGTACGTTGTTTGTAATGTTGTTAGATATTTAGACGGATTCGAAACTGAAATTTATAGTGTCAAAAATGAAAAATCTACAATTTTTTGGAACGAAGATCAATCTATTTATGAAATCATCGATGCGTTAATAATCTTGTATGAGAAAAAAATTAACACTATTGTTGTTTCAAAAGATCCTGATCTAAAACCAGATGAATTAGAAGATTTCAAAGAAGACGATTTCAAAAAATATGGGAACTTAGTTCATATTCTAAAAAAAGAAGATCTAAATTTTGATTATTATTTGATTGTAAAAGTCGCTTATTTTACTGGAGATTTTGTTGTTTTATTTAGAAATAACGGATGGATTATTTTGTACCAATGCACAGAAGTTGCTGAAAGAAGAATGATATGGAAGGAGCTGAATAGAAGGAAATTCCAAAAAGATGAATATACTGATTCAGAATACTGTGCAAAGATATTCCGTTTTAAAAAGAAACAAGTTCATTTGGTTGTTGAAAGTAATCGGAAAAATATCCCATTATTTGAATCGGAAATAAATACATGTGGTTTCAAAACTCTCAATTTTATTCAATGTATGGACGATTCACCGTCGTTAAGTACATATGTGCTTGCAAGACATTTAAACTTTGACCCGAAAGTTCCTATTCTGATTAAAGTGGAAAAGTTTTACGAAACAAAAAACTGTCCTCGCAATTATACCGTTCAAGACTGGGGTTTTATCCACATCCCGAAACTGGTTAAAGAATATGAATCAAGACCTGAGATTATGGGAATCGACCTAGGATCGACAAAATCTGTTTTAGCTGTTTCGAAAGATAAAAAGATCCAAATAGTTCCTTTTGATCCTTCATCTCCCGGAAATCTCTATACTGAATCTGTTGTTTCATTTGACAGCGATGAACCAATTTTTGGAAAAGCAGCATTAGAACGAATCAAAACAAAACCTAATGACGTGATTTTCGACCTTAACTTTCTTTGCAGCTGGGATTACCGATATCACCTCTACAATCACTCAGTATTATCTTTCAAGTTGGATTTTAACGAAAAACAGTTACATTCAAATTCGATAACATCCGATGATTTGAAAGAACTTTCTTTAACTGAAATAAACACAATATTCTTGGAACAGATGACAAAAGCAAAACATAAATACCAAAATGGACTGAATAATGAAACACTTGTAAAAGCAGTTATTACAGTTCCATATTATTTTTTTAATTTTTGGAAAAGTACAGACCCTATAATTTCCAGTGTCATTGAAGCAGCCAAATTAGCTAATATTGAGGTCATTGATATTATCGAACAAACTCACGCAAATCTTCTTTATTATTTATCTAACGAAAAATATTCAGAAATGATCAAGCCTGGGATGAGGATCGCTATCTTCGACATTGGAGGTCGTAATTGCACTAGAAGGATTTATGAAATCTCGGAATATAATGATAAAAAATATGCAACTTGCTTCAGAGAACTATTTACATCTGATGAAGCCGAATATTCTGGAAGAGATATTGACAACATAATTACTGAAAAATTAGAAAAAATGATTCCAAAATTTTTAACAGACTATTTGAAATTAGGAATGTTGCAAACAGCGAGAAAAATCAAACATGTTCTTTCATCCGAGGAAAAAATAGAGTAAGATTTTTATTTCGATAATTACGAAAATAAAATATTTTAGATTTAACCTTTCGGAAATTCACCAAATTTCCACCAAAATGGTCAAAGTCACGAGGGAATGGTTTGAAAAGGAGTTAGAGCTTTACTTTGAAAAGACCAAACTAGAGCATTATGAATTTAACATATATCCATTTCCGAATCAAAGAGAGCTACGATGTACACAAGAGAAAAAAGACAAATCTTCTGATCCATTAAGCGACGTAGATGTTGTTTTCTTAGCTGGTGGAACCTGTAGAATTCCTTTCGTTCAAAGATGGATCCAAGAACAGTTCCCGAAAGTGGAATTAATCATGGATGAAGAACTAGAAACCATCACAGCCACTGGAGCTGCTATTCACGGTCTTCAAGTCCTCAGTGGAGAGGTTGAGCCTTATATTAAACTAACGGAATATCAAGATAATAACTCTGATTTCAATCTCGAGCAATCAGACAACGAAGAGGATGAAAAAAACAGTAATTCAGACGATGAATCATGCTTAGATGAAGAAGCAGAAGAGAGCCAAGACGACATCGAAGATTCTGAAGAAACACATAACTGTTACGGTATTACTCGATGTCATCGGAGCTTCGATATCAAAGTGTATAATATTGGAGAAAAAGAGACACAAGAGTATTCTTTATTTGAAGCTAAGTCTGTCCATGAAATTGTCAATGCATTAGTAACTTTATGTCAAGATGATATTGAGATTATTGTTATTGCAACTGATCCTGATTTAGAACCAGATGAATTAGAAGAACTTAAACAAGAAGATTTCAAGCAATACAACAACCAAATTCACCTTGCTACGAAGGAAGAACTAGATTTTATATTTTATCTGGCCTTGAAAATTAAATATCCGGTTGGAGATTTGATTATTATGTTTGACAACAAATGGATTGTTTTATTTCAATGTACAAAAGTTTCGGAAGAAAGAGTAACCTGGCAAATTTTGGATAGAAGAAGTTGTGGATTTACTGGACCTATTGATTTCGAGTACGTCGAGAAAATATTCCATCTTAAAATGAACCAAATTCATGCCGTTTTTATATATTCTCAAGAAGAGATCAATTCATCATATGAATCTGAATTAGATAAATACAATTTCAAAAGTACCAATTTTATTGAGTTTGCAGATTCAAAGACACTGGTTCTTGCACGACATTTAATTTCCGATCCGGATGTTTCCATGTTAGTTAAACTCGAATATGTTGATACAGATACTGTCCAAAGTTATGATATTCAGGACTGGGGTTTTATTCACGTTCCAAAACTGATAAAAGAATATAAACCAAGAACAGACATCATGGGCATTGATCTCGGATCAACCAGATGTGTCTTGGCTGTTTCTAGAAACAGACAAATCCAGGTTATTCCATTTGATAATTCTTCCCCTGGAGACCTCTGGACGGAATCTGTAGTCTCCTTTGATGAAAACAAACCTCTTTTTGGAAAAGCGGCGATAAGAAGACTTAAAACAAAACCTGATCATGTTATTTTTGATGCTAAGCTTCTATCCAGCGAATATCATAGGAGCAATACTTTGAATCGATCAATATGGCCTTTCAAATTCAACGTCAAAAATGAAGAACAATCTCATTTAGAATCAATGACATCTAAAGGCTTAAAACAATTTTCTCTTGCAGAAATCAACAAAGTTTTCTTAGAACATATGACAAAAGCAGCAAACGAATACCAACGAGATTTCAATAACGGGAATTCTGTGAAAAAGGCAGTCATCACAATTCCAAGATATTTCAGCTATTCTCCAATAATGAAAGATGAACCACATCCCTTGATTTCGTCTTTAGTTGAAGCAGCCAAATTAGCTAATATTGAGATCATTGATATTATTGAAGAATCTCACGCTGATCTTCTTTATTATCTATCTCACGAAAAATATTCAGAAATGATCAAGCCTGGGATGAGGATCGCCATCTTCGACATTGGCGGAGGGACTTGTATTTCGAAAATGTATGAAATCTCCGAACACGAGGGCAAAAGATATGGAACTTGCTTCATGGAGCTAATTGTAGGAAACGATCCTGATGCTCAATGTTCTGGGAAGGATATTGATGAAATAGTTTTTAAAGAATTAGAAAAATCAATTCCAGAAGATTTAAGAAATGATGTGAAGCTAAGAACATTGGAAATGGCTAAGCAAATAAAACATAATCTTTCATATGTGGAAAAGACTGAGTGAGATTTTCATTTTTCTTTTTGACAAAACCACGTATTTCAGGTTAGATTTAATTGAAATCCATCCACTTTTAGACGGAATCATTGTCGAGTTCACGAGAAAGCAATTTGTAAAAATGTTAGAACAATTTTTTTTCTACATTTCTCGATGGCACTATAGAAGATTTAAAAAGTATCCACTCCCAATGCAAAGCGACAATCGATGCAATAGGGAAATAGAAGATTTTACAAGATCTTCAGTATATGATGTGGACATTGTTTTTTTAGCTGGTGGGACCTGCAGAATCCCTTTTGTTAGATCGTGGATTGAAAAACAGTTTCTCTTCGCAAAATTCATCATGGATGGAGAACTTGAAATAATCACAGCTTCTGGAGCTGTCGTCCATGCGCTTCAAGTCCTCAATGGAGAAGTAAAACCGTATATCAAAATTCTTCAATCCCAAAGTAATGAGTCTGATCTTAGTAATGAGGAAGCAGACAAGGAACAAGATGAACAAAGTAGTACTGCGAAAGGAAAGTTAAATGTTGATGGGAAGATCAGAAACAAAGAGCATTTATTTGAAAAAGAGTCTTCTAATCGACTTCCTGGTGTTGAAAATGGAGATTCTAGTGGTGGCAGTTTCAGTGCGAAATTTGTGACCAAACACGATCAAATGATGACTTCTTCTAGATCAAAAATCGACAAATATGAAACAAAATCTGCTCCAGAACCTTCTGAAGAAGAGGTGCCTGCTAAAAAGAAATTTTTACTACCGTAATCGAAGAATTTGCATTTGACATAGAATAGTAGATTTGTATTCTAGCGGTTTATGTTTTTGTCAAAAATACAATTGCAACGTTGTATAACATATTACAGAATCTCTTTTTAGATAAATAACAATTCCTACATTTTGTTAGATTGTATTTAGGGAGTTTAAAAATATTCAAACAAATCTATATCTCTTTAACACGTTGACGACCGAGCGTGTTTTTGGCTGGCAGCCGATTGGGACCAGCCGTTTTTTTAGCGTTCGTTTCTTACGACTCATTTCTGGGTCGTATTGTCCCAACGTGCCACCAACTTACGACCCAGAAATGACTCGTATTGTCGTCAACGTGTTAAGGGACATTATTGTTGCGAGTTAGACTAGTTTTTAGATCAATGTCGCAAAAAGCGAGAAGACTTCTAACACGAAAACCCTGGAAATGCAGAAACTCAATTTGCGCGCCAAACCACAGGCAGAATCAGAGGAAAAGAGAAGTGACGCTACAGAATCGGACGAAATCTTGAAGAGTTGTTGTTAATTAATTTGTATTGTTGACTACTGGAATAAAGTGACCAGTTAACAATTGTAAACTAAGGGAAGAATCCAGAATCTCTTACAATCAATAAGGAATTTACTTCAGTGAAAATCACACTGATTTTTATGGTTTCAATTTCATGAAAATCAATAAAGAACAAAATGAACAGAAATCGAGACACTTGGAAACTTTGACTACAACCACCATGGTGGAAAAATTTCCCAATCGATAATACTGTGGTAAAACTGATTCAGGGGTTGAATAAAACAACTTTAGTTACTAGAGTTCTCAAGACAACAGAAAAAAACCTTATTTGTCTTGTTGAATTTTATCTTCAATTAAAAATTACAGTTAATCATCAAATCTGAGATGTACCTGGTTCGATACCCTTTCAGAGTCAATGTAGCATTGTGGATAACTGTAGCTGATTAGGTTTTCAATGTTATGAGTTCATTTCATATCTAAAAAAAACAATTTACTTTGCTATCAAGAATCGTAATTGACTCAGGTGTAAAAATTGCATTTTGCGTTTGTATATGAAATAAGAAACTTCAAATGTTAAATAGTATTTTTTTAATGTTGTAACTTTTTAAAATTTTTATTCATCAATATTCTTAATTATAATACAAATAATTTCACAATAATTAAGATCAAAATTTGAATGTGATATTGAATGTCTTAGAAATGCTAAAAATGGCGGGTAATTTCAGTTTAAAAATAGACTAAAGTTGATACAGTAGAATTTGGATATTAGATATCCCGGCTATAAGATATCCTTTGTTATAGAAAACTATGTATCCACAACACTCTTAAAATCCTGATTCAGAATCTGTATTTCATTTTTGGCAAATGCTACTTTAGAACGAGAAAATGAGATAAATACGTGAAATTTCATATATCAAAAGTTTGGAAAAACACAAAAGTACTTCCTTACTTTTTTTCGAAATTTCGCGACTCAATTTTGAAAACGTTCACTTTCTATTTTAATTTAATAAATTTTAATAATTTTTTACATTAATTATAATTATCTCATTCGTTTTTCGGAAAAATAATCAGAAATGTAAGAAAACTCAATCCTAAATTTAGAAATTTCCTTGATTATCTCACTTCAGAAAATTATTTAACAAAAATGGAATACGGATTCGGAATCAATAATTTGAGAGCTACAGAATGATATACAACTCATTCCAAAAAGCCACTTCGAGTAAGTGTACTTGTAAGTTATATGATGATTATTTCGTAATTTTATACAATTTCGAAATTAATTTTTTTTAAATATTTCTAATTTTGATAATTTTTCATTGTGCACAATCTATTTAAGTGGAAGCCATACAGTATTGGTCCCGAAGCGAAATACCTTGAGGACGAACGGAAGGTGTACGATTGCAGATTAGTGACGATTTTGAGATTGCGCAATAATTTTGATATAGTTGTGATTTATCTCGTGCCTTTGACTTCATAAAGTTGTTTTATATATTTCTCGTCTACAAGCGGATCCGGATTCCCCAGTGACGATCCAACAGATAGATTTAAAACTTTTACATCCGTGTCATACAAGATGCGATTTTTTGTCCATTTTGTTGAATTACTTGTTAAATTTTAAATTACTCATCAAGATCGAAGAAATCATAACCCTCCCTACAGTAATCTCTCAAGAATAGGATCTTTTCAAAAATAACTTTATTCAAGAAACAAAAGTATTAATTAAGTTTTCTGTTGGTTTGAATTTTTTTCCTACAGTAATTACGAAATTTCGATAAGGTTTGATGCTGGCGATGATTACGACAGAATCAATAACGGGGAAGGACCAGATGAACGCGAACGGACTGTAAATTAGGTACTGTCCTAGGTTGAAGACGATCGCTGCAACCAAAACTAAAACAGGAACGACGAAGAATACGGTAATTGATAGACATTGAAACAGAATGCATCTGAATAACATGACATGGTTAGCCCTGGTTTTTTTTGGAAAATTTAATCATGGAAGTTTTAAGTTTCCGTACACAGAGTACCAGTACAGTAATGAAGACACTGATATACAGTACGACAGGGATTAATAAATAAGGAAATTTTGACAACAGAATTCCCCGATTCGCTGACAGGAGACTAGGATAAAGTTGAAGCAAAACTTCTCCGTCAATTATGAAATCCCGGATTATCGAAGCAGTTATTTCTGGAGTGTTCATAGCATTTGTGAAAAACATTAAATAAGTTATTCCACAAATACATGAAAGATAAATAAAAACAAAAATTAAATGATAAACATTCGGATTACGGTAGGGTTTCAGATGGTCTAGAGTAGTATTAACCATAGCGAAATATCTGTCGATTAACATCATCAAAAATACGACCGGAATTCCGGCACCGAAATTCAACAACAAAGTCCACAGTAATCTCGAAGTCCGGGCATCAATGTCCGGGAGCAGACCCCTGGGAAGGATGATCATGTAGGGGATTAGTCCTGTGGGTTTATACAGTACAATAATGATCTCGACCAGAAAATTTAAGGATGTGTAAATAAGTAAAAAATATTTGAACTTGTTCATTGCCGGAGGGCTTCTGAAGTAGATGATCAACCAGACGAAGATTGAAATAACGATTCCGAAGAATCCGGTCACTGACATGATCGAATTCACGAAATTGACTACTGGTTCGTTGAAAATTGACTCTAGAGGCAATGTTGGGAATTCTAGAAACTTTTCCATTTTCTGAGTCCAAAACTCATTCCATTGCCTCAGGGAAAGAAAGTTGTAATCATATTTTTTATAATTTAATAAACGCTTTTTTATATTTTCGTTAAGTTACACAATAATAAAATTCTTATTTTTGGAAAATGTGAAATGTTATCATTATTTTATGAAAGCAATTATGAAAAAGTCGTTTATTATAAACAAAAGTAGAATTTTTAAAAACATCTGCCGTCTTCCGAAATCCATACAGATCTTCCGAAATCCATACAGATCTTCTGAAATCACGTTTAACTGAGTGGAATCAACGCATAAGAACTCCTAATAATCATTTCTACATTATCTAATTCTAATTCAGCATAATCGACGGCAGGATTACGATTTAGTAAAAAATTGACCGTAACTGAACATAATAAACATCTTTGGACCACGTTTGTTTCCAGTTAAAAAAGTATTATCACGTTGATTAAACTCAGTTATATTCAATCTTCTACTAAATCGTAATCCTGTCATCGATTATGCTGAATTAGAATTAGATAATGTGGAAATGATTATCAGGAGTTCTTATGCGTTGATTCCATTCAGTTAAACGTGATTTCAGAAAACCCCGTGCAGTGGGAACTTTCAGCATTTTGTGAGAAATTTGAGTTCTGGAAATTCGCGTCCGAACCATTTTTGAAAAATACAACTTTTATCGATAGTAAAACGATATTTTTCGACTATCGATCAATTTTGGTCCCAGTAAAGTACTCCAAAGGATAGTTTTTCATCTGCTGACGTTCTTCTGGAGTAAAGTCATCTTCAACTTTCAGAAATTCCCCCATTTGTTTGGAATCCATGTAGACAAGTTTTTCACTAATCAGATAGTCCCCAATGGCCTGGATAAACCGATCGACGTCAAGGTAATTAACGGCTCTGGAAAATTCACCGAGTTCATCGTCGGACATCTGAGAAAAGAAAGATCTTTCAAATTCTGGATCTTTCGGAGCAGATGGACCAGAATAGTGGTTTAAAAAAGTGACAGCTTTTTCGAGATGAGAAGACGTCATCGGAATGTTCACCGGACCATCACAACTGCTTAAATCTGAAAACTCATATATCAAAAATGTTAAAAATTAAAAATCCATATATCGAAAGTTTTTAAAACTAAAAACTCATATCAAAAATGTTAAAAAATTAAAAATTTATATATCAAAAATGTTAAAAATTAAGAACCCATATATCGAAAGTTTTTAAAAATTAAGAACCCATATATCAAAAATGTTAAAAATTAAAAATCCAAATATTCGAAATTTTGCAATTTTAAAATTCACATAAAATTCTGAACTTACTTATCAAATCTTTCAATACTACACTGCTTTGAATTACCCGATCGTCGACTCTGATTTCGTATCCTTTGTCGTCTCCGGTAGCCTTCAGAATCATAGAATGTGAATTCATCGACATCTGAAAAGTAAATCTCATATATTAAATACATTTTTCATTGTGTTTCGAACTGAAATGACGCAAAAATAAAGAAGAATTCCATTGTTTTCGAAGAAGATTGCTCCTGGCAACGCTGGTTCAGCCAAACAAACCAAAAAAGGACTCGACTGCGGCAAAGTGCGCGCGATTTATCTGGCCAAGCTCGAGTCGAAGAACTTGTTTCTTTTTCGGGCTAATTCCGGATTTTCTCTATTTTTTTTATTTATTCCATAACTAGAAATTAAATGAGCAAAGTAAGTATATTGTTGTATGTAGTTCATTTATTTTATATGAAACTTTCAGGAAACATGGAAACAAGAAAAAGAATCCAATTTCGACATCTTGAAAATAAAACCAGAAGATTTCGCTTCTCAGTTGACTCTCAGGGACTTGCCAGTATTCAAGAAGATAACCGCAGAAGTGAGTTTCGTTTTGGATATATGGAATCGATATATGGGAAGTGTAAAATTAGCATCACGCGGGATTCGACTGGGGTTCCGCTGATGTTCATTCTGAAATCCTCCATTGGAGTTTTCGTAGATCTCATTTCTGTTGCCTTGTATATATAGATGAGTTTATATCCCTCCAGAAATATTTTTACGAAGATAGAGAGTAAATTAAAGTTGCTTATGTAACTTCTTGTGGATATGAACTTTTGGATTTCTAATCCCTTTGAAATAAAATTTCTAAATTTCCTTCAAGCAAGTTCCAAAACTTCCTGTGAATGAACCCAAAGTCCCTGTAGGTGATTCCCTGTCGATAAGCTTCTAAATCTACTGTAAAAACCCTGTGCTTTCTCCAAAGAACCCGAACCCCCCGTTGGTGAACTCGGTCCTCGTTGATCGTCCTTTCAATTCGAATCAAAACTCCATCCAATCCGTATTTTCGTCGATATCATTCTTACATGATTTTTTAAATTTTCGCAACAATCTAAATTAGCATAATTTTAGGAATTAACCAGTGGCGAATGGACGAATAAAAACAGAAACGAATTGGCTCCGAATATCGCTGAATTCACCTACAGATTCAACATGATTTGTCTTTGGACCCAGAGGGAAATCCTGTCGTTGGATAAAACCAACAAAAGAGCCGAATTAATTGAGCATTTTTTGTGGATTTCTAAGAAACTAATTATTTTGAACAATATACATGCTTGTTTCGCAATCGTGGCCGCTTTGCTCTCTCAGTCAATTTACCGACTTTCGAAAACGTGGAATGTAAGTTTAAACTTTTTTAAATTTGTAAAATTTTATAAATATTTAATTTTAGAAAGTTGGAACAAAAGAAAAATCAATGTTTGAAAAATTTTTTCATCTTTTTTCTTCCGAAAACAACTGGTCACAACTTCGAAAATTCACAGATTCGAGGAAGATACCATGTATTCCACATATTGGAATTTACTTGACGGATTTGATGTTTATTCAGAACGTGATGAAAAGGAAACAAACACCGTTTGGAGAAAGGAGCAATCATGAATTGAACATGGATTCCATGATCAGAACAATAGCGAGTTTCCAGGATTCCTCATACGGTTGGTTTTTATTCAAAAATTTATTCTAAATAATTTCAAAATTTTGAATTTTATTCAAAAATTTATTTTAAATAATTTCAAAATTTTGAGTTTTACTTTGAAATTTCACTCTAAATAACTTTAAACTTTTGAGTTTTATTCGAAAATTTATTCTAAATAACTTCAAAATTGTGTTTTACTTTGAAATTTCACTCTAAATAACTTCAAACTTTTGTATTTTATTCGAAAATTTACTCTGAATAACTTCAAACTTTTGAGTTTTATTCGAAAATTTACTCTAAATAACTTCAAACTTTTGAGTTTTACTTTTAAATTTTACTTTGATTTTGTATTTTTTATGAAACCTTAATGTGGAAGCTAACAACTTTAAAGTTTAAAAAAGTATCTAAAATATAGTAATTAAGCTTATAGATTTTGAACCTGAAATCAGAAATTAATATCTTTAAAAAATTGAAAACCTTGAAGAATAGATATTACTTTTAAAAAACGAAATTAGTTGTTTTTCGTCTAGTGGATTTATGAAATCTCAAAGACCGAAATTCAAAGTTTTCAAAATTAATTTTTAATTGTGACTTTAGGTTTGAAATTTGAGACTAGAATTGAGAATTAATTTTCGAAATCAGAATGCACGAAATTCTGAATTTTTGGGATGTCGTAAATCCACTAGAAGATTATTACTTGATTTTGTTTTTTGAAAAATATCCACTTTTTAATTTTTAAAGATATTTATTTTTTTCCAATTTTAAATTTATTAATTTTTACGCAAAAATAAAAAAAGTAAATTTATCTTTAAAATCTCCCAAATTACCATATTTTCATCTTTTTCGATTTTTAGATGAATTAGAAGTTATTCCGGAATTACAACGGTATTTGGAATCAATTTGTTTTGACAGAAATGAAATCAAAACTGAAGAAGAAAGACTGTACTGTAGATCTCTAGAAATTGAACCAGGAGATGGATCGACTCCAAAAAGATCTTCTTTTTCGTATTTGACGAATCTTAGCTTCAGAATTAGAACACCGTCGAATCCACATAGAAATTCGTTAACGACAGAAACGAAAACGAAATCTCTAACTCCGTCGATGAAACCGAAATTTATCAAAAGTCACAGAAAAGCCCAATCTTTAGGTAATCCTTCTGGATTTGGGTAAGTTTAATTTTGTATTACTGTAGGTTAATTTTGTGATTTTTATAGGATTTGCAATGATGCTTTTTTTCTTGGAAATGAAAGTGAAAGTAGAAAAAGTATGGATTGTCCTAATCAAGTATTCAATGATTCTTTTTTTAAAACAGATTTTCAAGATTCTCCAATTTCTAATGATATTAATTATTTAAGATTATCCAGAAATTCTCCCAGATCAATATCTGTATTTCAAAGAAAAAATTCTCTCAATGAAACAATAAATGAATCATTATTATTAAACAAAAATAATCTTGAACCTCTTATAGTTGGTATACTTCATAAATCAATAATTAAATCAAATGGAAAATCATCTATTTTAAAATATTCTCAAAGAATTTATGTTGAAATTCGACATTATTTTTTTATACAATATGAAAAAAAAACAATTGTATTTAATATTAATTCAGATAGAGATATTTTTAAATCTAAACCATCATCAATAATTAATCTAAAACAAAATTGGAATATTATTCAATGTCAATCAAAAAATATTTTTGAACTTCATTCAAATGATCAAATAATTCAATTTAAATCTGCCTCAAACGATATAGCTCAAAAATGGATTCAAATTATTTCTCAAATAATAAATAATTAAATTTTAATCATGTTTATTTTTAAAATAAAATTTTTGGTGCTATAAAAAATAAAAATTTAAAAAAATGATGCACGACAAAGAGGACAAGTTGGATTATTACTTGTATCGAACCATTTATACTAAAAAAAATTATTATTTTAATTAAAAATTTAAAAAAACTTACTAAGCAATTTCCATGGAATTTTTTCTTACATTGACGACATTTAATTTTTGGTAATGTATAATTTGTAGTACTTACTGTCATCATACAAATAGTACATTCTTCAATTCCATCAAGATGATTATCAATATTTCTTTTCCATTGAAGAATTCCATCCAACATCAAACCATTTTCATTTTTCAAAAATTGAATTAATTGAAGAAGCCATTTTCTCAAGGTATCCTTGTTCACAATTGCCCTTTGAGCTTCAACTGTCGGATTAGATAATGGATAATCATCTGATAATGAAATTTGTAATAATAACGTTGCATCATCAAATTTATATCCTGCTTGAATTTCATTAACAGCCGGCATTACAGTAACAGAAAGTCGACCTTTTTTAATATTTGATGTTACTGTCAATTCTCTCGCTATCAATAACGGACTCAGATATTTCTTCACATAATCATAAATTTCACCAGATTTAGATCTAGGTAATCCAACAAACCAATCTCTAACTATCGATGGCAAAGTAGTACATGTTCTAAAAACCAAATTACATATATAATGTTCAAAAGTCGTAGATTCAGAATAACGGATATCAAAACGATCAGAAAACAACTTCTTTATGTCCAACTTTCCTCTGAATGAAAATTCCTCTAAAAAACATAAAAATTACCATAATTACCGTAATTACTTACTTAAATACTTTTTCGGTTCTCTAGGAAGTAACTCAAAAATAACAGCCAGAAATTCATCAGAATACTTTACTGGAAGATGCATCACATACCGTACTCTTGAAAGGATATCCAACTCAGATAGAAATTGAATATAAGAATCCCACATCATCAACTTCTGTAAAACAGTAAAATAACTAGAAGAAAACGCTTCTTCAAGGAGATATGGAAGTTTCTGTTCCTTCGAAGATGATGAATCATTTCTAATTTGTTCATCTGTAGGTCCTTCTTCGTCCCAATCTTCTTCAGCTTTGTTTTCAAATTGAAACATATCCAAAATGAAAGTTTTCAGAAGATATACTCCAGCAAATTTACAAGAGTCTCTGGAATTATTCAAAATCAAAGAAGCTCCAACTTTCGCATAATTATTCAAATTTCCCTTCTGTAATATCTCACACGATTCTGCTTTCTTCAAAATCCAATCGGGAATATCAGCATCCTTAATTTCATCATAGTTAAGTTTCATAAACGCTGTACAAATCTTATTCACCAAATAATCAGATAAATCTAAAAGTTCTTTAAATTATTAATAAACTAAAAATATAAAAATTTTAAAAACAATTAATAAATCGAAAACTTGATTAAATTTTTTTAAAAACAATTAATAAATCGAAAACTTGATTAAATTTTAAAAACAATAAAACAAACCTTTTCTATCACCATTTATCAAATAAAACCACGAAATAATTTGTCTAATAGCTGTTGGTTTATAAAAATCTGTCCATTCTAATCCAATTGTTGAATCTGCTGATTTAACTTCAATATCATAAACATCAAAAATTCTTAAACAATAAATAGCTGCCAATTCCGCAAAAAATCCATCATTTCCACTTTCCAGGACATCCGTTATTGACTGCATAGCACATACATGTCCACAAAGCATAAAATCCCTAACATTCGGAGATAATTCAACTTTACCAATAACTTTTGAAAAAACCTTCAACATCGAACATGATACTGTTTCTTTAATTTTGTCTTCAAGTCCAAAATTAAACATCCAATCTTCATATTGTTGTCTTCTTTCATCTGAAAATTGCTGTAAAAAAACAGTCGCTATTTCAGGAGATTTCGAAGCTTCTTCACAATCTTCAATTATCTGCAATAAATCCACATTTGAAGAATTTTCGGGAATTTTAAAAATCGGATTAGCGACATGTCGTCGATTTTCAGATTTACATAGATCATTCAAAGCAAACAAAAACACAGAAGATTCAGAAACATCACAATCCACATTAGAAAAATACTTCTGGTACTCAAATCGTGAATCTTGCAAAATCCACTGAAATAATTTTCATTAAAATTTTTTTAATTTAAAATTAACATACGTCAATAATATTCATCAAATTTTGAAATTCTTTAAACTCGACTCCTTCTGCTGAAAACATCCCATTTTTCGATTTCAAAGTTATAGCTAGTTCCATTGACAATAAGAAAATAGAAATATTAGAAAGTACATTTTTTTCATTTTCGAAATTTAAATTCGATAAATGAGCAAAATTCCCAAAAAATAGAGCCAGACGAATACCTGTAGAAACATTAGCGTCTTGATTAGAATTACGCGAAAAAAGAGCAAGTGGAAATAATCTACAAGTATTAGGTTCTGCAACCAGATTCAACAAATATTTAGATCCCAATCGTTGAATCCATTCTTTGACAAATCTTTCATTTGGCAGGAAATCAAGAATCTGTTTACTTGACAAATTCAAATTAGCAAGCAATTTCGACAATCTCAGAAGACTAAAATTAACAAAATTAACAAGAATTTTTAAGAATAAAAATAATATTAAAGATCCTAAAAATTAAATAAAAACACTTTTAAATCCCAAAAAAATAAAATTATTTTAAAAACTTCAAAAAATGAATAAAATTACTTTAAAAACCTCAAAATAAATAAAAGTAATTTTAAAAATCTCAAAAAATGAAATTATTTTAAAAACTTTTTTAAAAAACTTACTTTTTAACTGGAAAATCTTCATTCTTAATTTTCTCAATTAGTTCATCAAAAGCTGCCTGAGGCAATTGTGGTCCAAAATTTGTAGTTTTATTTTTAATATCAGTCATTATTTCATCATCTTCTTCTTCGAGATGTTCCAAAAAGATATCCACCAATTTCATTAATAAAAATTTTCCTAAATCATCGTTAATTTTTCCTGTAATTTCTATAAAATTCAAAAAATCATCTATTGTTGGATTTTCTGCATTTTTGAGGACTTTTTTAAGAATATTTTCTTTAATTTCTACAGTAAATCTTTCTTGTAAAAACTTTTTTAATTTTAATTCATGTGATAGAATTCTTCCTTTTAATAAATCTGCTATCGCAATTTCAGCAACGTTATTCAAATCATCCACAACTGCCACCGTATCATCATTGAGAACACTTATCAAAGCCCACGAAATTACTGGATTAACTTCAGGTATGTAATTTTTCAAACATCCAGGTACTTCTCCGTCTTCAATCAACTCTAGCAACAAAGCTACCAATTCCGTCAAAATGGAATAATTTAATTCTTTTTTAATTCTTGAAGAAACAATATTTCCAAACGGCTTCAAATCAACTGCATCAGAATCCAGTAATTTAAAACATTTCAAAAATGTTTCATTTGGACATTTTTCATTTTTTAAAAGTTGTATTGTTAAATTAAAGTCATCAGCAGATTTGATATATCCTTCAAGAATCGGGATTGATTTCGGCACTAATACCAGTAATTTCTGCGAGATTTTTTCCATAAATTCTTTAATAAAATCTGGTCCAAAAACTTCAGATTTCGATTGAATCCAAGTCAAAAGTTCAACTACAATATCCACGGGTTGTTTTTCTCCAAAACTTATAGCAACTCCAATAAATCGGAGGACTTGATCAAGCAAAAATTGCAGAAATTCCGTTTGGTTCAATTCAGAACTTTTCAAAAAACTGAATTTCAAAACTTCCAAAATCGCTTTAGACCAAGATTGAAGCGGTATTCCACTCTCAACATCATCGAAAAAACTTAAAAGAACATCCTTTAGCCATTTTTCCTTTTCAGAAACTCCAAGATTCTCATAAATCACCGACACTGTCGGCAACAGAGAAGATTCAAGAACGTTCCAATGCCTAAAATTAAGGTTTTTCATTTCACAGTAATTAGAAACTTACAATCCTTTTTTTCTGACCAGATGCAGAAGCTTCGGAATCACAGCTTTGTCAATTTTGCACACTTCAAAAAATTTAGCATCGGAAGCAGCAATTATGAAACATTCAAAACAATTTCGACAAAGAAGAGTGTCTTCAGCGCTGAGATTCTGGAGAATAAAAGACGGGATTCTTGTTTGCAGGATCGATCCGACATCTTTACGAAGTAGTTTCTGGAGCAATCTGAAGGCTGCAGCTTTAACAGAAACGTCCAGATTCATCAAAGTGCTGAAAGTGGCAGAAGAAGCAAATTGAGAACTAATTGAATCCGCTAATTCCGAAGTTGAGTCTAAAAATTTCTCCAAAGTATTCACCGACTGGGCAAATAACCGAGTTTGTCGTTGAGCATCACTTTCTTCTTCTGTGAATCTGGAAAAAATTGATATGAAATTTAAAATTTAAAAACAAACTTTTGCGGAAGAACTAATTTGTGTTGTTTCGCCAGAATTTGAAGACAAATTCCAACGACATCCTGTCCAAAAGTATTGATAGCCAATTGCCGTTTTTCTTCAGTGGGAAAACAGTCGTTGATAGCCGCTTCTGCGGAGTTGGCAACAGTGTGATATCCATCTTGTCCAGAAAAAAACAAAAACGGAACAACTGCTTTCAACTGAGGTCCAGCTTCTTTTTTCAAAGTGGTTATATAAAGAGCGAGAATTGAATCAGCTACACCTCGAACGACAGGACTACAATCCTAAAGAAAAATAAATCCGAAAAGTAAAAAACCTGGAAAATTAAAAAACATTCAAAAAGTTACACAAAAAGATGAAAATTTTCAAAGATGAAAATAGAAAGGATAATAGTCCGGAAAGTTAAAGAAAATAAAGATTTTTAAATTATTAAAAAGTGGAAAATCTTACGGATATAAGTTTTGGGAAACCCGAAGCGAAACAAGCAAGTGAATTTTTGATTTTAGGCACGTCGGATAACGAAGCTTTCAATTCCTCGAAGAGTTCCTTGATGGCCTGGAATGGATACATGGGATATATAACAGCAGCTTTATGTCACTCACCTTCTCTCTCGTCTGAGCATCGCGTTTGTTCAATTTTTTGAAGATAATCCTCAATCCAGGATCGACGTTCAATCCAATCTCATCGATCAAAGATGCCACTTCACCTGCTTCGTCGACTAATCCTGGAATCAAACTCAAAGCGTCAAATCCGATCCCGCCACTGGCCTGGAGCAGTTCAGCAGCTCTCGCCGAACTTGCTCCCTGAAAAAATTAAAATAAAAAACCACTTCATATATCGAAAGTAACACATACCTGTGCATTACCCTTCCTACGTTGTTTATTACTCATAATAAAGCAAGACAATAATAATAAAGAAATAAACAACTTCCAAATAGGAGAAACTTACGTAATTCAAAAAGATAAGAATGACGAAAGGAACACAACGCCAAACTTTGTACCTTTTTTATTTTCATAGTGACAGTTTTCTTATTGAAATAATGGAAAAATTGATATGAAAATTTGCATGAACAATTTATCTGTCCAAGTTCTGGACAGAGTTTTTGTATTTTTTATTTTTATTTGATCGAATTTTCCTTTTTGGTTTTTTTGAAAGCGTTTGACTGGCCGAGATGAATAGCGTTTTGAACGTTAATTTGAAGCCTGATGATGAAATCAAAGGATTTATCGTCAAGAAAAAGCTCCATGAAGGAACTTCTGGCTCTATCTTCCTTGTCAGTAATCAGAATAATAAAAAAATCAAGGGAGCGATGAAAGTGGAGCCGTTTATGGAATCCAAAAATGACGAAATCCTCAAGATAGAAGTCTTCGTTCTTAAAAAACTCCAAAATTCCAGTCATGTTTGTCGTCTGATGGCCAGCGGCAAAACAGACAAATTTTCCTTCGTTGTTGTGAGTTTGCTCTGGAAGGACCTGGCGGAACTAAGAAGACGGATTCCAGGCCGGAAGATGTCCCTTCCGACGACCCTAAAAATCGGACTTCAATGTTTAAACGTAAATTTTATTTTTTTGAAGTTTTTCATATATCAATTTTTACTTTCCAGGCTATCCAAGACTTGCACAATGCCGGATTTATCCATAGAAACATCAAACCGACGAATTTTGCCTGTGGTTATTTTGACAAACATGCGATTTATATTTTCGATTTCGGTTTAGTCAGGCAGATTACGTACTTGGACAAAAACGGAAAATTTAACCTTCGGGAACCTAAAAAGCGGATTTTCTTTCACGGAACAGCCAGGTACTGTTCGACGAACGTCCATGGGAGCGGGGACCAAGGAAGACAAGACGACCTGGTTTCTTTCGTTTTTGTGTTGATCGAACTTCTGACCGGCACTTTGCCTTGGAAAGGAAAACAGAAAAAAGAAGCAATTTATCTGAAAAACACTATATCAGATGAAGATTTATTTCGAAATTGTCCGAATTCGTTTTTGGAGATCTTCAAGAATTTACAAAAACTAACATATCACGATATTCCTGATTATAATTTCTACCGTAACGTCATAAAACATGATCTAAAAAGAACAAAAGTGAAAATGTAAGTTTTTAAATAAATTAATTTTTAAAACGAAAAATTTAAAATGTAAAAGAGTTAAAAATGAAAATCATTTTTATAATAAAATTTAAAATTATTTTTTTTATAAAATTTAAAATTACTTTTTTAATAAAATTTAAAACTATTTTTTTAGAACTGATCCATTTGAATGGGAAAAAGATAAATAAAATGACGAAATTATTAATGATTTGAAAATCCAAGAACTAAGTTGTCTTCGACTGAATGAAGGATAGAGATGTCATTAAAAATTTTCGTAAATTCAGTATGTTTAAAAAGAAGATTTATATCCTAAACAATGTGGGTTTTTGAAGGATAAATAATATTATAAAAATTTAAAAATTTTTTACGCAAGTGTCCCGACATGAATTTTTAGAAGTTTTCAGAAATTACGGTAATCTACTTTTTGGTTTTAAAAGAATATTATTCCGTAATTTTATACTATTTCGTAATTTATTATTTATTGCAAAAATTTAAAAAATTTTTTTTACGCAAGTGTCCCGACATGAATTTTTAGAAGTTTTCGGAAATTACGGTAATCTAGGTGATAAATTTGGTTTTTGTGGATTATTTCGTAATCTTGTACAGTCTCGAAATTAACTTTTTAGAAACATATCCTGTTTGAATTAATCTGGAAACTTCTGGATTAGGACATACAGAATACAAGGCCTTCTACCTGTCTTCGAGAATCAAGGAAAACATGTAAAAGTACTTATATATCTGTTTCACCGTTGGAGAATTCCTAGTCCGGGTCCAGATGAGAGAAGATAGAAAATAATTTACTTTGCTAGGAAGTACGAGATGCGAAATTACAACTTGATAATATTGCATAATTCCAAATTTCATAGATGTTCTGTAGTCACTTGTAACTGAGCATAATCAACACCTAAGAGATCCTGAATACAATATTCGTAATTGGATTCCAACTGAGCACAATCGATCATAGGATTGCAACTCAACGAACATTGGTCCTAGTTGAGTAAAATCAATGTGTTTAGACCACTTTTTATGGCAATTAAGAAGATATAAACATGTTGATTATGCTTAACTAGAATCAACTTTCTTTGGGTTATGATTCTGTCCTTGATTCCGCTCAGTTAGAATCCAATATACAAGAATCAATAGCAGAATTACAAATCAACGAACATTGGTCCTAGTTGAGTAAAATCAATGTGTTTAGGCCCTTCTTTCCTGGAATTAAAAAGATATAAACATGTTGATTGTGCTTAACTAGAATCAACTTTCTTTGGGTTATGATTCTGTCCTTGATTCCGCTCATTTAGAATCCAATATACAAGAATCAATAGCAGAATTACAAATCAACGAACATTGGTCCTAGTTATGTAAAATCAACATGTTTAGGCCCTTCTTTCCTGGAATTAAAAAGATAAACATGTTGATTGTGCTTAACTAGAATCAACTTTGTTTGGATTACAATTCTGTCCTTGATTCCGCTCAGTTAGAATCCAATACACAAACAATACCCTCAGGGATTCTTACGTAGTGATTACGCTCAGTTAAGTATGATTTCAAAACATCTGAAGTCATCGCATATAAAGAAACGTAACTTTCGGGTCAGTAACAAATGCAAATCGTCACTATTATTCTTTAATTTTCGTCACAAAAGTTAAATATTCATGGAAAATGTGACGATTGTTACATTTTGTAATTTTTTCGGAACCAAAAATTACGCTTTTTGTGTGATTAGTACTTGGGATATTTCTCCTCGGGACCGACGTTATCCGTTACTTGCGTCCGGATGCATTGGTGCAGAATCCAACGATATTCAGAAAGCTACCCCTACAGTACCCTCATTGAAAATATTTCTTTTCATTTTCTGATAACTTGGAAATAAACAACTTTTTAAAGTTTATTAATTTTCTAAATCACTAAAAAGCACTGAGGATTTACTGGTTACTGTAGAATTACTGGTTACTGTAGAATTCACAAATTCTGGTCGTCTTCGGGAACTTCGATACTGGACAAAGAAATTTTTGGTTTTTTTTCATCTTCTTTTTCTTTTTTAGGATTAGTTTCTTTGTTGAGAGAGACTTCTTGAAGGTCATCTTCGTCCTCGGATTTGACCGGACCAACTTTTGGACTTTCTTTTTCCGGAACGACTTCCATCAAAGGGATAATCGAAGAAGTGTCAAAAGATGAATTTAATTTAACTTGTCCATGGGTCTTTCGTTTTTTCCAGAATCCTTTGTCGACGACGGATCTGACGATGACGATCAGCAAAATTAAAAGTGCGGTTCCGTTCGCGATGTACGGTATCCAGTCGATGATACTGTGATTTGAAGTCGATTTTACCGTAATCGCTGCTTCTTCAGGTACTGTAAAATTCCTTTGGTTTCTGAGTTTTCGAAGTTCTGGGTTACTGTAGATGGCTTTTTTCGCTTCTGACGAAAGGTTACTGTAGATGGCCTCCTGTGCTTCTGACGAGAGATTACTGTAGATGGCTTTCTGTAGTTCTGGCGGAAGATCATTGAAGTTGATTTCTTGCACTTTTGGTGGAGGATTACTGTAGGTGGTGTTTTGCGATTCTGACGGAGGATTACTGTGGATATGCTTCTGTATTTCTGGTGGAAGTATACTGTAAACAACTTCCTGTATTTCCGATGGAAGTTTACTGTAGATGTCTTCCTGTACTTCTGGGGGGAGTTTACTGTAGATAGTTCTTAGTTCTTCTGGTGTAGAACTACGGTAGCCGTCTTTTGGGGGAGGATTACTGTAGACGTCCATTTGTGGATTTCCGAATAAAGAGTTGAAACATCTTCGATAATCTTCGACTTCAGAATCCATAGTTTTTAAAAACTTCTTGAATCTCCTGATCGTGGCTTCTGGATGATCTGGAAAAAAATAAAATACAGTAATAATTATAGAATCACAAACTGATAAGTCCGATCGTGTTGAGTTGGACCTGGGTCCCGATGGAGACCTGATTCCTCGTCAAGTCTTCACATGTGGATTTTTTCGTGACGTATTTGAACTGTCCGATCCTGAACGGCTTGACCAAGAAACCAGACGGCTTCAGAGTGACTAAAAATGGTTTATTTTTGATTTTTAAACATAATATTAGAAAAACCAAAAAATTATTTTAAATTTTTCCAACACAAATTTCTTGAACTTTTTAAAATTCTTCGAAATTTTAAATTTTAAACAATTT
The DNA here is from genome assembly GCA_009193035.1 of Halicephalobus mephisto. Classification (NCBI taxonomy): domain Eukaryota; kingdom Metazoa; phylum Nematoda; class Chromadorea; order Rhabditida; family Panagrolaimidae; genus Halicephalobus; species Halicephalobus mephisto. Next base: position 78,097 of record SWDT01000077.1, on the reverse strand, counting down.
CAGAATCTTCTGTGAAATTCTCGAAAATTCAACAAAATCCTAAAAATCATATTATATTTTTAAAATTTTTAAAATTCTACAAACTTTTTAAAATTTTTTAATTTCAAAATTTCTCACTAGATTCTACAAAATCCTAAAAAGTTCTAAAAGATCCTTACTGAATTCTGAAAATATTTAAAATCTTTGAATTTTTAAAAATATTTGAAATTTCGGAATTTTTAAATTTTTTTTAAATATTTAAAATTTCGGAATCTTCTACAGAATTATAAAAATCCAAAAAATCCTTATTTAATTTTAAATTTTTTTTAAAATATTTAAAATTTTCGAATTTTTAAATTTTTTTTAAAATATTTAAAATTTCGGAATTTTCTATTAAATTTTAGAATATTCTGCAAAATTATAAAAATCTTTTTTTAATTTTTAATTTTTTAAAATATTTAAAATTTCTTTTAAATATCTAAAATTTCGGAATTTTCTATTAAATTTTAGAATATTCTACAAAATTATAAAAATAAAAAACAAACTGTTGGAATTTTCATATTGTTGTTTGACTTTTTCCATTTTGCAATCCAGAGAACCGTTTTCGACAGATTCGATTTCGCTTAAAATTACAATTTTCGGAAAACTTTTAAAATTATCTTTTTTTTCTGATCCGAAAACAACAGCTATTTCATCCAGAAGTTCACACGACTTTTTAGGCCCGAATTTTGATTTTTGGATTTTCGCAACTTGCTTCCATTGATCGTAAAATGAAAGTTTTTTGTTTTTTTCTGAATCGAAGAGTTTACTGAAGGAATTGCCGACAAAAACAGAGAAAATTTCAACATCGTCGGGGAGAAGACAAGAAATGTCGGTGTGGAACCGAACAAGAGCAGCCATCTGAAAAATCAAATTTTAAAAATTCAAAAAACAACGAAATTTTAAATAATTATGTAAAAAATTAAATTTAAAAATTCCAAAAAACAACGAAGTTTTAAATAACTATTAACAAATCAAATTTTAAAAATTCAAAAAACAACGAAATTTTAAAAATTCCAAAAACAATGAAATTTTTAATAATTATATAAAAAATTAAATTTTAAAAATTCCAAAAATAAAAATTTTTAATAATTATATAAAAAATCAAATTTTAAAAATTCAAAAACAATGAAATTTTAAATAATTATGTAAAAAATAAAAATTTTTAATTAAATAATTATTTTTAAAAATTTTGATTGAATACCTACTTAAAAATTCGAAAAACTAAAAAATAAAAAAATTTAATCGTAGTTTGTGATTAAATTCAAAAATTTTGCATACTGTAATTTAGATTTTTATTTAAAAATTAATTTTTTTAAATTCCCGCCATACAGTATCTTCTAACTTTCCGTTTAAAAACTAATTTTTCTAAATTCCCGCCATACAGTATCTCCTAACTTTTCGTTTAAAAACTAATTTTTTTAAATTCCCGCCATACAATATCTCCTAACTTTTCGTTTAAAAATTAATTTTTTTTAATTTCCGTTTTAAAATTAATTTTTTTGAATAATTAAGAAATAATATTCTCAGATTTTCGTTTTAAAGCTACTTTATTTTCAAAAAACTTACATTGTTCCAATCCAGTCCAAGATCAAAAACGAAAATCACCGGAGATTCGTTGGCAGTAGTAAAATTGAAATCCTTTCCAGAAACGAAGGGTTCTCGACAGACCCCGTCCTTGACCCCCTTGACCCCGATTAAAATCCAAAAAATAAAAAAATAAAAAATCCTCCAATAATTTCCCATTCTTACTGTAGTATAAAAACTGATAAAAATTAAAAGTTTGAAATCTTATAAACCGATCCAGGATGTGGAGAAATCAAAAATGAAGATTTCCGGTTAGAGAAAATTTTTTTGAAATTCTTTGCCAAAACATTTTTCATTTTTCTGGCGCCAGTTTCGACTTTAAAAAAAACATTTTTTCAATAATATAAAAAAATGCAAAAAAATTGAATTCTGTTCCTTTATCAAATTTCTCAAGAAAAATCATCAAATGTATTAATCCTCTTTTTTCTGACGAAGTAGAAGACATTTTTGATCAATATCATCTCACGAAATAAACTTCTATAAAAATGTCCCAAATCAGAAGGCATCTGACGGATATGAAAGAGGAATGCGAAGATATGAAGTACATTGAACGAGAACTGGCGACGGTAGATAGATATGTGAGTTTTTTCAAGTTTTTGACAAATGAAAATCCTTTCTTTAGTGATAAAAATAACTTTTAATATTACAAATTTCATTTTTTAAATATGAAAAGTTGTTTTTGGTACTTAAAAATAACTTTTGATATATCGAATTTTATCCTTGATATATGAAAAGTTGTTTTTGATATATGAAAATACTTTTTGATATATCAAATTTCATTTTTTAAATATGAAAAGTTGTTTTTGATATATGAAAATACTTTTTGATATATCGAATTTTATCCTTGATACTTGAAAAGTTGTTTTTGGTACTTAAAAATAAGTTTCGATATATCGAATTTTATCCTTGATACATGAAAATACTTTTTGATATATGAAAAATCAGTTTCCAGATCCCGAAGCAGAACAGAAAATATCTCTGTTACGTCGGTCATGATCTCCATGGACATTTTGATCCGAACCATGTGGATTTCGAGCTCCTTTGTGGGACAGTCCACACCGAGAAAGCCGCTCCGGCGTTTCCCTGGATAATCACTATTTTCATGTTGCTCTCGATAATTATAATCGTCGTTCTTGAACTGTATTACTTCATTCCTTTGGTTTTGATCAACATCCCTTTCGTGATTCTGCTGCACATCGCAATCAAGAAAAAATGTCACAGATCGATGGTGCCGTTCTTGATTTACGCCGTATGTTTGATTTTTGGATTTTTTAAATTTCTAAATTTTTTAAAATTCAATGGAGGTTTCTGAAAATTATGTGACTTTTCTGTTTCGAACGTTTATATTCCGATTCTGAAGTTAAAAATGAACAAAAAGGATCTAAAATAAGGAAATAAAATTCATAAATTCTGAATCTAGAATCAGAAGTCAACTTTCAGGATTCTGAATTAAAAAATGTTTAAATCTGAATCATTTATATTTCGATTCTGAAGTTAAAAATGAACAAAAAAGATCTAAAATAAAGTAATAAAATTCATAAATTCTGAATTCTTTCAAAATTTCGAAATTTTTAGAATTTTTAAAATTTAATAAAAATTTCTGAATCATCCAGAAATTTGAAGGTTTTAGAAAATTTAAAATTTTTTTCGAAGTGATTTCGTAATAGTTTTTAAAAATAAATTTAATTTTAGGTAATTGAGAAACTTGTCTGGATCGTTACGGTGATATTCATCTCCATCGTGATATTCAACCCTCATTGGAAGGTGTACCTGGTGCTGAAAAACATTTGTACTTCTTCTGTCGTCGGTAATTTTTATATAAAAAATAATTAACATTTTATATAAAAAATTAGGAAATAATTAAATTTTATATATGAAAATTTAAAAATAATTAACATTTTATATAAAAAATTAAGAAATACTTAAATTTTATATATGAAAGTTAAAAAATAATTAACATTTTATATAAAAAATTAGGAAATAATTAAATTTTATATATGAAAATTTAAAAATAATTACATTTCATATAAAAAATTAAGAAATACTTAAATTTCATATATGAAAGTTTAAAAATAATTAAATTCTATATAAAAAATTAGGAAATAATTAAATTTCATATAAAAAATAAAAAGTGATTAAATTTTACATTAAAAATTACTCGATAATTCTAATTTTCAGATACTCAGATGGCGGCGTTATTGATAGTGTTAATTTTGTCCATCACTTTGTTCATTACGTTTTATTTGAATTATAATATTTTGTTCCATTTCATTTACCTGATGCACCTGAACACCAAATGCTGTGAACACACTCCGGACTGCCCCGGTCGAGGGGACATTGATCCTATATGGCACGGCAAAACACACGACCATAGTAATTGTGAGAAAAACTGTCCATATAAAAATTGAATAAAAATTGATATATCAACTTTTCACAGCAAACCAAATAATTCGTTTTTTATAAATTAATCAACTGGTTAAGGAAAACCAGATAATTCGCTTTTTATAAATTAATCGACTGGTTAAGGAAAACCAAACAATCCATTTTCAACGCATTAATTAACCTCTTACAAATAAAAGCCAGATAATCATTTTTCACTAATCAATCTCACAACGAAAAAATGATATCAATTTCCTTTAAAAGCCAAATAGAAACTTTTTATGAATTGATTAACTTCCTTAAAATAACGACCAGACAGTCCTTTTTTGATCATTCTCAGAACGAAAAATGATATATCGACTTCCCTTTCCAAAGCCCAGACAATCCGTTTTTTACAAATTTCTCTCGCAACGAAAAAAATTTTTGAATTATTTTAACTTCTTAGGATTTTCGAGATTTTTTCAACTTGATGCTTATTTTTCTTAATTTTTGTCATCCTAATTTCATCATCAACGGTCACTGTCCATAATCAGCCCGCTTTAAAGCTCAATTATTTTGTGCTTTGTTTTTTCGCTAAAATGCTTCGTTCAACTCTGCCGCTTTCCCTCGGACTGAATCTCCGTTCTTTTATCAGCCACAGATTGCAGCTTGTATCCAAGATGTCAACTACAGCGACAAAAACACCTTCTATTCTTGTTCAAGAATCAAAACCGAGTATTTGGTTGGTTTATTTCCGATTTTCATATATAAATTTCAATTTTCATATATGAACTTCGACTTTTATATATGGATTTTCATATGTCAGCTTTCCTTTTCATATATAAATTCCACTTTTCATATATGAATTTCACTTCATATATAAACCTCAACTTTTGTTTATAAATTCCCATATATGAACTTTGATTTTAAAATGTAGATTTTTAGTTTTTATATATGGGTTTTTATTTTTAGGGTTGAATTCACTGCCTTGGCTGTGGAATGTAACGCTGTTAACTTAGGACAGGTTGGTTGTTGTTTTTTATATGTGAATTAATTTGCATTTTTAGGGATTTCCCGACAATCCGGCCCCGAAATTTATCACAGATTTTCTGGAAGATATTGGGAAATATCCGGAGCAAACGGGTTGGCATCAATATACTCGAGGATTTGGACATCCGAGACTCGTCAATGCTCTGGGTAAACTGTATTCCCGGACTTTGCAGACGACGGTGAATCCTCAGACGGACGTTCTGGTCACAATCGGAGCCTATTTATCCCTTTATTATTCCTTCCTTGGGTGGCTCAATCAAGGCGACGAAGTGATCGTTCTAGAGCCTGCCTACGATAGCTACGTTCCCCAGATCAAGATGGGTGGAGGTGTTCCGGTCCCGGTGACGATGGATCTGACTAAGAATCCAAAAACGAGCGAAGATTACATTTTGGATCTGGCCAAAATTGAAAGCAAAATCACGAAAAAAACAAAGATGCTAGTTTTGAACAATCCCCACAATCCTACCGGCAAGCTGTTCACACGGAAGGAACTCGAAGGACTGGCAGAACTGGTCAAAAAACACGATTTGTTGGTCATCGCCGATGAAGTCTACGAGTGGCACGTGTATCCTGGCCACGAAATGATTCGATTCGGTAAGTATTACTGTAGAAGTTAGAAACTACACTACAATATGGTCCGTAATTTTGGGACTACTAGGTTTAATATATTCCACAATATCCAGATACTGTAACTTCTGAGTCAGAGGTTTTACAAATATCATCAGGAGTTTAGATTGTAAACCTTGCTGAAATGATTTTAGTAGGTACAGTACTTCCGCATTATTGTACGATAGAACGAACTACAATCGATAGTTCCGGAATTACGGATTATACTGTATTGTAACAAATGGAAGTGGGAATTATTCCAAAATTGTCTCAAAGTGAATTTCTAGATTTTACTACAAAATTAACTGACCAATGTAATATTTTCGGTTTCTGTACGAATTTTGCCATTAACTTTGAGATATTTTGTTCCTATGGAACTAAATCTAAATCAGAAGTATAGGATACAGAACTTTTTCCATCTTCCGAATTTAATGGTTATATATTGAAATAATGGTAGATATTGGGAAAAACTAATACTACAATATCTCTCAGAAAATGGATTCCTGTGCTTGTTAGTTGAGAAATTAAAATTTCAGCGACTCTACCGGGGATGTATGAAAGAACCATCACCATTGGAAGTGCTGGAAAAGCCTTCAGTGTCACTGGATGGAAGACAGGATGGGCTATTGGACCGGCTAATCTTCTTGGACCGTTGAAAAGTATCCATCAGAATTGTATTTTCACTTCTCCTACACCAATTCAAGAAGCCATTGCCAGAGGCTTTGAGAAAGAATTGGAATTAATGGATGCAGGAAAAAAAGAAGAAAGTTATCTACTGACTGGGTTGTCTTCTCAACTTGAAGTTCTTCGAGATAGATTAACTAAATCTTGCATTGAAGCCGGATTGAAACCAATTGTACCGCAAGCTGGGTATTTCATGATGGCTGATTTTTCTGGAATTGATGGACCTTTTAAAAATCCAGATAGTTCTAATGATCCATTGGATTTTAGATTCGTCAGATGGCTTTGTAGAGAAAAGAAATTAGCAACTATTCCACCGTCTGCTTTTTATTCAGATAATCATAAAACTGGCAATGATCATCTGGTTCGGCTATGTTTCTTCAAAACGGAGAAAACTTTGAGTGCTGCTGAGGAAATTCTCAGACAATTCAAGGCTTAGGATAATAATGATGAAATATGTACAATAGGAATAAAACGTGTAATCTAAGATGGAATTGATGGATTAACTGTCTGGAACAGTTTGATATTTTTTAATTTTAAATTTTTTGTTTTGCAAATTTTAAATTGTTTGAGATTTTTCGTTATTTTTAAATTTATTTTGTTTTTAGATTTTCAAATGTCGACAACAACCCCTGCAAATTCTACAGAAAGTGATATTGGTACTTTTCGTGAATTTCTGAAACAATATAATAATGTGACAGAAAAATGTTTCGGTGCTTGTATCAAAGATTTCACTAGCAGGTTTGTTTTTATTTTTATTTTATGGTATTTGTTTTCGTAATGTCGTGAGATTAATCTCATTTTTTATCTTTTTAGATCAGTCTTTGGTTGTTGGATTAGTTTAATATGAGAATTCTCGCAAAGAGATTGATCTAAAAAAATTTCAAAATTAATCCAAGGAAATAAATATTGTAAAATTTGTTTTTTTTTTTACTTTTTAGGCCAGTCTTTGGTTTTTAAGTAGTCTAAAGTGACAATTGTGACTTAAATGATTAATTTAAAAAGCAAAATTTTGAATTAGTGCAAATTGAGGGGTCGATGGTTCCGGGGATCAACTGTTAGATTTGTTTTTGAACTTTTTGTTTTTAGATCAGTAAGCGAGAAAGAAGACAGATGTACGAAGAATTGTCTCGAAAAATTCCTGAAAATGAATCAACGTGTGAGCTTGAGATTCCAAGAACATCAGATGCTGCAAGCTAATGGACAATCTGTAGTCTAAAGTTTATTTGAATTGTTGAGTTTTTTAAATGAATTAGGTGTAATAGAGATCTTATAAAAGATCAACCATGGGTTCTATGAGCATTTCGACATTGATCGGTCATAGGTCCGGCTGATGGGTAAATGGTCCCGATGAAGACTTTGTTGAATTGATTCATGTCATATGATGTGATAGAAAAAGGACATCCATCGAGATCGAAATCGCAAGTTTTGAATCCTCGACGAGATAAAAAACACATGGTATAAATTGCCATATCGAATTCAGGACTGGTACCGATGAAGAAACCTCCTGTTCTTTTGACGATTCCTGACCAAGTATATCGGACCATGGCGAAAGTATTCTAAAATTATAATTATTGTAAAAATTTGAAATTAATTTTTGTGAAATATTTTGAAAATTTTAATCAAAATCGGAAAATTTGGAATTTAATGATTCTGGAAGAATTTAAGAATTATCAGAAAAATTAGAAATAAGGATTTTTACGAAACAGTTCTGACATGAATTTCTTAGAATCTACAGTAATCCCGTCAAAAAACATGATTTTTTAAATGAAATTAAAAAAATTAATATTACAGTATCTTTTGGAAAAAGTGTTTTTAAATAAAAATTATAGTTAATATTACAGTATCCCTTAGAAAAAGATGTTTTTTTAAAATCATAGTTAATATTACAGTATTTTTTGAAAAGATGTTTTTTATAAAAAAGTTCAAAAAAATTATAGTTAATATTACAGTATTCCTTGGAAAAAGATATATTTTTAAAAGATGTTTTTTATAAAAAATTAAAAAAACTCACGAATCTTTTAATTATGAAACCTTTGTAATCGAAATTTGCACTTTGATTTCGCTCCAAAGTGTAGAATCTGACCCAATTGTGAAGACCAGCAACTTGGCCGTTTTTGGATTCTCCAATAAAAACATGTTCGAATCCGGAAGTGTCAGCTACGCCTTTGGCTCTGGAGTAATCTTCGAACCAAAGTTGCTTTATCCAAAGTTTAAAAGTTCGAATATCTTTGACAAATGGATGTCGTTTTTGAACGAGAAAATTAATTAAAATTTTCCAAGGTCCAGTTTCAAAAATGGCGTCGATGAAACTGATGATTTCTTGTCTTTCTTTGTTGTCGGATTTTTCTATTTTTCCGACTTCGAAATTGTAGTTATCCGTCAAAGCAAGAAATTTCTCGTAAGTAGGTTTTCTGAAGATGGAAGAATCCACAGAAGCAAAAAGTCTAAAAAAAAATAAATTTTAAAAAATAAAAAAAAAATAAATTTTAAAAAGTAAAAAAAATTAAAAAATAAATAAAATAAATTTTAAAAAATTAAAAAAATAGAAAATTATTAAAAATAAAAAAATAAAAATTTATTAAGAATAAAAAATAAATAAAAATACCGAAAATTATTAAAAATAATTAAATAAAAAAATAGAAATTTATTAAAAACAGAAAATTATTAAAAATACCGAAAATTATTGAAACTTTTTAAATTTTATTTAAATTTTTCAAAAAACTTACGGTCTGCTTGCGGCGTCGTTGATGTCTCTGCTGTTGGTGTGGCCCTGATAGTCGAGTCTTATCTGGCTCGGTTTGGCTTTATTAATGTCTTCAGAACGGAGTCGACGAACAAGTTGTCTGATTTCTTCATCATTAATATCGAAATCAGGAATTTTTTGTCTTTGAAAATTTCCAAAATTAAAAAATATACCAAAAATAATAAGAAAAAAAATAAAATCCATTTCCGTGAAGCTCTGTGGCCTGGTGCGAGTGGACACGAGAAAAACAAAAATCAAAGAAACCCAGGAACAGCTGTCTAACCTTTGGATCCTTGATCGATCGAGGAAAGAAGCACGTTTGTTCTCTTCGGTCGAAAGGAAAACGTTGTCATCGTGTGATCAACGTGATGCGACTTTTCTGTCCCAGACGTTTCTATCAGTTATGCGACTTTTCTGTTTCGAACGTTCATATTCCTATTCTGAAGTTAAAAATGAACAAAAAAGATCTAAAATAAATAAAATTCATAAATTCTGAATCTAGAATCAGAATCAGAATCAGAATCAGAATCAGAATCAGAATCAGAATCAGAATCAGAATCAGAATCAGAATCAGAATCAGAATCAGAAGTCAATTTTCAGGATTCTGAATTAAACAATGCTTATATCTGAAGCATTTATATTCCGATTCTCAAGTTAAAAATGAACAAAAAACAATTATAATACTGTAATAAAATTCACCAATTTTGAATCTAGAATCAGAATCAGAAGTTAACTTTCAGAATCCAGGATTCTGAAGACTGACCTCGATTTTGATTTCCTAATTTTTTAAATATCTTTAAAGTTGACTTTTGATTCTAGATTCAGAATTTAAGAATTTTATTTCCTTATTTTAGATCTTTTTTGTTCATTTTTAACTTCAGAATCGGAATATAAATGTTCGAAACAGAAAAGTCACATGATTGTGGTCAATCTTATGGACTTTGACAAAAGTTCAACCAAAAATAGATACTATCATAAAAAATAATAAAATTATCCCAACACGAAATCTTTAATTTTTATAAAAATCGAAAATTGTCTCGACACGAAATTTTAGAACTTTCCAGTCGAGACCGAAACTATAAAAAAACAAAAAAAGTATCACGAAATTTTCGATTTTTTATAAAAATTAAAGTTGCTCAGAATTTTGAAAAAATCGTCTCGACACGAAATTCTGAAAATTTTCCAGTCGGGACCGAAACTGTCAAAAAATTTATTCCAGTATGAATTTTTAGAATTTTTAATTTTTTGTAAAAATTAGAAATATTGAAAAATTTTCCAAAATTATTTCAACGTAAATTTTCGAATGCTTTTTTTATAAAAAAAATAAGTCTGGCAAATTTTAAAAAATACTCCCGACGCGAATTTTCGGCACTTTTCGGTCGAGAGTCCAATCTTTGAAAATTCATTTTTGTTTTTTTTCAACTTTTTAAAAAATATCAATTTAATTTTAAATATTTTTTATATTTTTTAATTTAATCCAAAAATATCTAATAAAATATAAAATTTCGAATTTTGTTTATTTTTATAATTTTTTTTAAAAATTTCGAATTTTATAATTTTATTTAGAAAATCCGGAAAATTTTGAATTTTATTCATTTTTATAATTTCAAATTTTATTTATTTTTATAACTTTATCCAAAAATATATAATTTTATATTTTGTGATTTTATAGAAAATGATAATCTAAAAATTCAAACTTATTTTGTTTTTTATATATAAATATTTAGTAAAGTAATTGTTGAAATAGAAGACAAAAGTATATCAATAATTTTAGTAGAACAATAAGGATACAATTTTTATATTTCCTATTACACAATACAATTAAATCTCATCCGTGGCCTACAGTACTCCAGAGTCCCTGATATTCAGGCTATTGCTCTGGGTTTTCTCTTTTCAGTGTTTTTTTATCCTAGTATTTACATGACAAGTTTCCTCACATTATACAACCAAATCTCATTCATGTTTTACAGTACTCCACAGTCCCTGATATTCAAGCTATCGCTCTAAGTCCTTTCTAGTCTACTTTTCTGTTTCAACACATGACAAGTTTCCTCACATTATAAAACCAAATCTCATTCATGTTCTACAGTACTCCATAGTTCCTGATATTCAAGCTATCGCTCTGGGTCCTCTCTTTCTAGTCTACTTTTTTGTCCCAACAATTTAAAAAATGTTTTTTTGGAACTTTTATTGTTATGAATTATGTCTGTTCAGATTGTCTTTAAAACATTATCAATGATCATCTCCTAGAAGATTTTTGCTTTAATCAGGAGCCTTATCTAATCTCTATGGGACCCAAACGGCCCGATGACTTTTGGTCTTCTTAGTTAATGGTTTTAGGGTCCTCGAATGATCTCTAAACTATTTATTTTTTGAATCATTTTCCACATTGTGTTTGTGCATTTTCCGTGACTGAAGATTTTTTGCTTTATGATTTCTTTGATAGAATCCGTTTCAACGTCTTTCGTTTGATTGATCGGTTCTATTCTTGCGTGATTTCGTAATTTCATAGGATTTAAAAATCGCTGACCTCTGGCAATTTTCATTGTTGATCTTTTGAGTTTTTTAAATTATTTTTTTAAATTGAATTTCGTAGATTCTGAAATTTTCCAAAATCTCGAAAAATTTTTAAATAAATTTGAATTTTACAAAAATTTTAAATTCTGTAGAAATTTTTAGAATCAATTGACAGATTCTGAAGCCTTTGAAGATCTCATAGAAGATCCTGAAATCTTTTAGAATTTTGTAAAATTTTTGAATAAATTTAAATTTTATAAAAAATTTCAAAATTCTGTAAAATTTTATATAAATTTCCAAAATTCGTTAAATTTTTAAATTTCAAGAATTTTTCTGAAGAATTCTGAAGTCTTTTAGAATTTTGTAAAAAATTTGAATAAATTTAAATTTTATAAAAAATTTCGAAATTCTGTAAAATTTTAAAAATCTAATAGATTTCGAAACATTTTAGAATCTGTGTTCAAAACTTTCTAGAATTTCACAAAAATTCTGAAATGTTCCAAAATTTCGTGGAAAATTTTTGAACACATCAGAATCCAGTAGAAGATTCTAGAATTTTCAAAAATTCAATGAAAAATTTCAGAATCCATTGGAAGATTCTGAATTTTTTGGAAACTGCCACGAGAATCTGGAATTCTCCAGAATCTCATGGCAGTTTTTAGAATACACCAGAATCCGATGAAAAATTCAGAAATTTCTCAGAATTTAATCGAAATTTCATAAATCTCGAATTTTAAATTTCTAAAATATTCCAAAAATTCGTGTTGAGATTATTTTTTAACGAAATTTATTTTTTTTGATATATGAATTTTCAGAATGCTTTCGCGTTTGACTCGTTTTTCTGTTCGTCAAGCTTCTTCCAAGGCAGCGAGATCCGCTCCGGCCGGATCCAAGGCTCCCGAGTACATCGAGAGAGAATACAAATACGGAGCTCACAACTACAAGCCAGTGCCGGCCGTGATCGAGAGAGCCCAAGGAGTCCACGTCTGGGACGTCGATGGAAAACAATATTTCGATTTTTTGAGTGCTTACAGTGCTGTGAATCAAGGACATTGTCATCCGAGACTTCTGGAGGTGATGAAGAAACAAGCGGAGAAGGTCACACTGACCTCCAGGGCTTTCCACAACTCTGTCCTGGGGGAGTACTGCGAGTACGTCACGAACCTCATGAAGTACGACAAGGTTCTCCCGATGAACACTGGTTTGTTTTTTACATAAATTAGGATTCTGTAGGAAATCCTAAAATTTCCCAAAATTCAATAGAAAATTTCAAAGTTCTTCAGAAAATTCTAGATCCTTTAAAACATTGTAGAAACTTTTGAAACATTCTAGAATCTTGTGTAATCTAGTGGAAGATTCTGAATTTTGGAAATTTTATAAACTTTTGGAATTTTCAATAATTTTGTGGAAATTTGAGATTATAGAAAACTCGAAAATGTTTCAAAAATTCCGAACTTTGGAAATTTTATAAACTTTTTGAATCTTTCAGAATCTTGTAGAAACTCTGGAGTATAGAATATTCTAAAATGTTTTCAAAATTTTCAACTTTGGAAATTTTATAGAAACTTTTAGAATCTTCTACAATTTTGTAGATATTTTGACGACAAATTAAAATTTAATAAGAACTTTTGGCTCTAAAATTTCGTCGAATTTTCTAGAATCCCGTAGAAATTCCTGGATTTTTTCGAATTATTTAAAAAATTTTCACAATGGATCAGAATCTAGGATTCTAGAAATTTTCATAAAATTTTGCTCGAGATAATTTCGTAACAATTTTATTTTTTATAATAATTTTAATTTTTTTGTAATTTTATTTTTTATAATAATTTTAATTTTTTTGTACTTTTATTTTTGTGATTTATTAATATTAGTTTTCAGGAGTGGAAGCTTGTGAAACTGCAGTGAAACTTGCTCGTCGGTGGGCCTATGACGTCAAAAAAGTTCCAGAAAACAAAGCAAAAATTGTTTTTGCAAAGGATAATTTCTGGGGAAGATCCATTTCAGCTGTTTCAGCAAGTACCGATCCTGATAGTTTCGGTGGATTCGGACCGTTTACTCCAGGATTTGAAACGATTCCTTACAATGATCTAAACGCTTTGGAGGTTAGTTTTTATAAAAAATTTATTTTAAATATTTTCTTCAACGAATTACTGATTATTTTGTAATTTATTATATACAAATTCGATATTTATTTTTGGTTGAAAATGTTTTAGGAAATAAAATTAAAAATTCATATATCGAAAATTGGAAAAAATTTTCGATGAATTTTTAGGATTGTTCGTTATGTGTTAAAATTTTGTTTTTTTTAATAATTTTTTATAAATTTGCATTTTTATTATATTATTTATATTTATTTAATTAACTTTTCGGAAAAGTAATCAGAAAATTAAAAAATTGAAATCCTAAATTTACGGATTTTTTATATTATTTTCTTCCACAAAATTATTTTAAAAAATTTGATTATATATTTTAAATCCAGTTTTAAATTGGCATATGAATGACTCTAAAATACTATGTAGAATGAAATTGTTTTTCTTGTTAAATTGATTTTTAATAATTTTTAATTTTAATAATTATTTTTATTTTTATTTTTAATAATAAGTTTGATTTTTAGAAAGCTATTTCCGATCCTAATACTGCGGCTTTCATGGTCGAGCCCATCCAAGGAGAAGCTGGAGTCGTTGTTCCAGATCCTGGGTACCTCAAGGGAGTCCGTGATCTTTGCACTAAATACAACGTTCTCTGGATCGCTGATGAAGTTCAAACTGGACTTTGTAGAACCGGGAAGATGCTATGTGTCGAACATGAGAATGTCAGACCGGACATTGTTACCCTTGGGAAAGCCCTATCTGGAGGAGTATATCCGATTTCGGCAGCATTGTGTGATGATGAAATTATGCTTTGTATTAAGCCAGGCCAACATGGATCTACATATGGTGGGAATCCATTAGCTTGCAAAGTTGCAATGGAAGCTCTTCAAATTTTGATTGATGAAAATCTTGCTGAAAATGCTACTAAACAAGGAGAAAGATTAATGAATAAATTAAAAACTTTGCCAAAGGACATTGTTACAACTGTTCGTGGAAAAGGATTACTGTCGGCTATCGTAATTAATAAAAGCAAGTTTTTTAAAATTATTGTAAATTTGAATCAAAATTGATCCGGAATTTTTGGATTTTGGAAAAACTAGACCGAAAATAATTTTTTTCCGCGTTTTGAGGATAATTTTTGAAATTGAGGATCTTGTTTTTGATGAATTTAATTTGCCAAATTTTGGAATGTTTTTAATTTTAACGGTTTTAAGCAATTTTAAACGATTTTTATAATTTTAATGGTTTTTGTAATTTTAATGATTTTAAACGATTTTTATAATTTTGATGATTTTAAATAATTTTTATAATTTTAATGGTTTTTGTAATTTTAATGATTTTAAACAATTTTTATAATTTTAATGATTTTTATAATTTTAATGATTTTAAATAATTTTTATAATTTTAATGGTTTTAAACGATTTTGATGATTTTCATAATTTTGATGATTTTAATGATTTTGATGATTTATTAATTTCCGAATTTCAGACATTGATGCTTGGAAGGTCGTACTTGCCTTGAAGGAAAATGGAATTTTATGCAAAAATACCCACGGAGATATTATCCGCTTTGCTCCTCCTTTGGTCATCACTGAGAAAGAAATAGACGATGCTTTTGAGATTATTGAGAAAACAATCAAGTCATTTGCCTAAGGGCCTCTTGATAAAGTACTTGAACTGAATCAGTTGCGCAATAAAAATTTTAATTATCTTGTTTTAAAAACTCTTGAATCATTCCTAAAATGGTTAAAAACGTGTTTAGCCAACCTGATTTTAGTTGATCAAGTGTTTACTCCTCTTCGTTTTTCATCGGACAAAAAGCTGGATTTTTTCGCAAACAGCCGATGGGCACTCGAGCACGACGGAGCATGTTTCCGACCGATTTTTTGGAGAGTGGCTTTTACTTTTTGGATTTATTATTGATTGTGGTTTAGAAATTTGAAGATTTATTCTTTGATCAACGGGTTTCTTAGTTCGTGATTTTTGGGATTTATTTCATCATTAGGGGATCATTTAGGATAACGAAGAAACTTGATTTTTAAAATTATTGTCTCAATTGGGAAGTTTCCAGAATTTCGTGTTGAGATATTTTTGAATTTTTACTATGGATATTATTGTTTTTTGAATAATAATAATTTTTGGGATTTATTTCATCATTGGTAAATTATTTAGGATCTTGGAAAAGTATAATTTTGAAAATTATTGTCTTAACTGGAAAGTTTCCAGGATTCCGTGTTGAGACATTTTTGGGTTTTTGTTATGGATGTTATTGTTTTTTGAATAATAATAATTTTTGAGATTTATTTCATCATTAATAAGTCATTTAAAATCATGGAAAAGTATAATTTTGAAAATTACTGTCTTAACTGGAAAGTTTCCAGAATTTCGTGTTGAGACATTTTTTGAAACTTCGTGATGAATATTCTTTTTATGTGATTTTTTTTATTTTTTTATTTAAATTCCATAATTCAAAAATTCTGAACTGTTTAATCTCAAATGAAAAAATTCAAACATTCGTGTTGAGACAATTTTTAGAATTTCGTAGTAACGATTCCTGTTTTTTAATAATAAAATAGTTTTGGGAGGAGTTGCCCGAGGCTATCAATTGATTGCTTTTTTACCACTTGGTCATCTGATCCGATTGGTTTTCAGATTGAACCATGAAATGGATCCTAATTTTTGTTTTTTTCTTCTTGACCACCGGATTATCAGCGGATGAAAGACCAAGTAAGTATTACTGTAAAAAATTATTTATTTTAAAAAAATTATTAATTAAAAAAAATTATTTATTTTTAAAAATTATTAATTTAAAAAATTTATTAATTTTTAAAAATTATTTATTTTTAAAATTATTAATTTAAAAATTTATTTATTTTAATAAATTATTAATTTAAAAAAAATTTATTTATTTATTTCGAAAAATTTTTAAATATATTTTACTTAAGAAATATTTATGTATTTATGTATTTTTGATTTTTTGAATTATTTGTTTTTAAAAAAATATTTTTTTTACTTTTTTGATTTTATTTTTTAAAATTATTTGTTTTTAGTTTCTCTTCAAGACTTGATCCAGGGGGCATTGAACATAGTTAAGCCGATTTTTGATCCTTCTCAGCCCCTCAGGGACATGGATTCTCCGATGATCCCCAGGGTGGGAAATGAGGATCCTCCGATTTTTGAAGATCATCAACAAGCAGCCTTGGGGGTTGATGAAGAAAAAGACGTCGTTAAAAACATCCCTATTTGCAGAGGAGATTCTAAAATATGCAAATTTATCGCTTGTGCCGCTCACAATTTCAAACATGACGAAAGTTTTGCAAATTTGAATTTTGCAGCTCAATTAATAAGCGACAAAAAAATAAGAAAAACAATAATAAAGTAAGTCATTAATTAATAATTTAAAATTTTGAAATTATTACGAAATAATTTTAGAATTTTAAATTTCGAAAAAAATTAATTTTTAATAAATTCAATTTTTTTTAAATTTTAAATTTCGAAAAAAATTAATTTTAATAAATTCATTTTTTTTAAATAAAAAAATTATTACGAAATAATTTTAGAATTTTTTAAATTTTAAATTTCGAAAAAAATTAATTTTTAATAAATTCAATTTTTTTTAAAAAAAATTATTACGAAATTGTTTTAGAATTTTTTTAAATTTTAAATTTCGAAATTTTTCGAAAAAATGGAATTTTGAAAATTTTAAATCGAAAATAATACTTCCATTACAGTAACCCAGATTCCGTAATTTCTGTCTGCCGAGAACAAGGACTTTCTGAAGACCAATGTCGACTGTTTTCTCAAGGATTCCAAGTTGTCGATCGATTCATTACAGTAATCGAACCGAAGGATACTGTAGATCCTAAGGAATCTTACACTTCGGATCCGACGATAATTGTTCCTTCGGAATCAGAAGCAGATCCTCCAAAAATTTCAAGGATTGTTAAACCGATCGGTAAATCCGCCAGATCTTCGGCAATGGGATCGAGGACTTGGTCCACCCACAGCCACAGGGTCCTTTCCTCGACGGACGTCCTGCATCCGAAACCATCGGCTCCAGAAGTCCTCATTAATCACAAAACTACGGATGAAAAAAAATTTTTTTTTAATCCGAAATTTTCGACTTCTCCGATCCACGTCCCCACAGCTACCGTACCTGTTCGTTTTCAGAATTCAGAATCTCAAAAAAATCGAATTTCACAAAGACCAAAATCCTCGAAAAATCAAAATTTCGGATTTTCTCTGGATGAAGAAAACTTGATTCTTGCAAGACCCAAACGGGATACTGTAGAATCTGATTTCGAAGATTTCGAAATCTCGGAAAGAGAAAAAAGGGATTATTACGATCAAGTAGAATCCAGCGGACAAGACAGGGGAACTTTGGATTCTGATTATTACGAAAATGTCGAAGAAAAATCAAAAACGAAAAAAAACGAATTTATTCCGATGAACTGTTTTGGCTTCCTTGGATGATCTCGGATTAGGATTTTCTACATCCACGGGTGGATTCTGGATTCAATTCCAAAGTGAAAACTGTGATAGTATTTCGTAATTTTCAGTTTAATTATTATTTTTAATTTTGTTTAATTTTTAAAAATAAAAATATTTTCAGAATTACTTATTTCAAAATTAAATTAAATTTTTAAATAAAAAAAATAAAAATTGCAGTTTGCTCATATTGGAGTAAATAAGTCAAAATTAAAATAAAAATTGCAGTTTGCATGCAACGTTTGAGTAAGTAAATTGATAATTTTATATTTATGTTTATAAATATTTCAAAATAAACATAAAATTTGAAATTTGTTCGTAAAATTCAGACAAATACGTCAAAATTAAAATAAAAACTGCATTTTGCTTGCAATATTTCAGCAAATAGATCAAAATTAAGAAAAATCCGCAGTTTGCTTGCAACATTTGAGTAAATAGATCAAAATCAAAATTCGCAGTTTGCTTGCAATATTTTAGTAAATAGATCAAAATCGAAATTCGCAGTTTGCCTGCAACATTCGAACAAATAGATAAAAATTAAGAAAAATCCGCAGTTTGCTTGCAACATTTGGACAAATAGATCAAAATCAAAATCCGCAGTTTGCTTGCAACATTCAGGCATGTCGGTTGATACTTGTATATTTATCTTTATATATATTTCGAAATAAAAAATTTACAATGTGCTCCTTACATTCGAGCAGATTGATTTGCTTAGTCATTGTTTGGAAATTCAATTATCCTTTGATTTTAATGTTGCCCACTTTGTAGATCATGATATAGAAGAAATTCTACTTTGTGTGTTTCATAATTACGTAAATACTGAGATAAAAAAGTAGACTAGAAAGAGAGGACCCAGAGCGATAGCTTGAATATCAGGAACTATGGAATACTGTAGAACATGAATGAGATTTGGTTTTATAATGTGAGGAAACTTGTTATGTAAATACTAGGATAAAAAAGAACACTAAAAAGAGAAAACCCAGAGCGATAGCCTGAATATCAGGGACTCTGGAGTACTGTAGAACATGAGTGAGATTCTCGATGGTATTTTTTCCAAATCGTCATAAATCATATTTGTCTTATTGTTCTAGTAAAAAATATTACAATACTTCTGTTTCCTAACATAACAGTAAAAATTTTTTGAGTAAGTTGAAAATTATAGATTTCCACCGTATTAGTCACAATTTTTTATACGTAGGTAACACAAATAATGATGATTTCAAAAAAATAATAAAGTACTTAAAATACAAACATTCAAATAAAAATTAATTTTTGAATAAATCAATAATTTTAAAATTTTATAAAAAAAATAATTTTGTAATTTTTTATAAAAAATAATTTTTAAAATTTTTTATAAAAAAAAATAATTTTGTAATTTTATAATTAAGTGAATTACCGTAGTTCTAAGATGATTTAATTTTTCAATATCATCGGATTTATGAAATCCGTCTTTTACGTCATCGATATCGAAGAAAATTAATCCGTTGATTCAGCTTCATGATGACTCGGAAGGACATCAGACGTCTGAATCAGGTATATTTCTATCCAAAAAAGTTTAAAAATTAATTTCAACGAATTTTAAAATTTGTTTTAAAACGAAAATTTAAAAGTTACTGTATCGCGGAAATTTCAAACATCAGAATTGAAATCCGAAAAATTTATAAAAATTAAATTCTTAAAAAAATAAAATTTCTAATTGCAAAAATTTTAAATTTTTCAAAATTTCAGAGTTCAATTTTAAAATCATAAAAAATTTTAATAATTTTTTTTCAAAACAATTCTATCAAGAAATTCTAAAAAAATAAAAATTTCTAATTGCAAAAATTTTAAATTTTTCAAAAATTCAGATTTCAATTTTAAAATCGTAGAAAATTTTAATAATTTTTTTCAAAATAATTCTATCAAGAAATTCCAAAAAAAATAAAAATTCCCAATTCCAAAATTTCAGAAAATTCCAGTCATCTAACCTTAGATCCTTTTCCGTACTGTTCCGGTGATTTGAATCCGTTCAAAAATCTCCAGATCCTGTGCCGTGTTCTTTCGAAATCCCAAACCAGTTTCCAGAGCTCTTGGAGGAGTCCAAAAAGCCCCTTCTCCGCCTTCATAAATCGATTCTTTTCAAATTTCTGCGTTAAAACTAAAAAATCGCAAAAATTTTTCATTTCTAATTTTCCATCATTATTCCTATTTTTTAAATGATCAAATGAATATATATTTAAAACCATTATTATTATTCTTCTTAATTTCTTCTTCTACATCCCATCCTCGAGGATTTACTGATCCAAACATATCTCAAAAACAAGTTGGAAAATTATTCTACAAGATAACCGGACCTGAGAACGTCTCCGAAAAGGTCCAAAACCCCTCATCTACAGGTCAGTTATGTTTTGTTTTGGCCCCTCTCCAAGTCCGGCTTTCCCGCGCAATCCAATCGTATGCCAGTTCTCTCTGTCGCGCCAAAATGGCACTTCAAAATCCCCGAACCGCTTCCTGAGATCGCTGATTCACTCCAATTACTTCATTAATCAAGTTTCCCCGAATTCCTTTTTTGGACAATGACTCACAAACGGGCCAGACATGACATTTTCTGTTTTATCCAATCTTCAAAATCCAAAATGCAGAGATCAAAACTGTTAACGAAGTTGGAACAAAAACTGGTAATGACGTTACAATACAAAATGGTTATGGTAAATTCATTCTTTACTGAGTAGCTCCAGGCTTTCCGGCAGGTGCAGCTCCAGGTTGATTCTTGGATTTCATCAAGTAACGATGAATGTGAGGGATGACACCACCACCAGCGATTGTAGCTTTGATCAAAGTATCGAGTTCTTCGTCTCCTCGAATGGCAAGGTGCAAATGTCTGGGAGTGATACGTTTGACTTTCAAATCCTTAGAAGCATTACCAGCCAGTTCTAGAACTTCCGCAGTTAGGTATTCAAGAATAGCGGCACTGTAGACTGCAGCAGCTCCTCCAACACGTCCATGGCTCGTTGTCCGTTGTTTTAGAAATCGGTGAATACGTCCAACAGGAAATTGAAGACCAGCTCTGGCAGATCGGGAAACCTGCTTGCTTTTGGCTTTTCCACTGTCCTTTCCGGCTTTTCCTTTGCCTCCGGCCATGATGAAAGTTAGAGCTAAAACGATCAAATCAATACCACAACGGAAGTCATTGCGCGATTTCGCAACTCCAAAAAACGGTAAAAAATCAATAATTACTACAGACATTAAATTTATGGTAAGGAAACTTGTCGATATCAGTAATAGTTGGAACAGGATTGATCATACAAAACGAAAGAAAAATTGGAAAACTGAAATACGCGCCAAAAAATGACGGGAACTAAGAACGAACACAACCAGCATTAGTCGGACGAACAAGCAACAATGACTGAGCACTGGACACCCAACCACACGATGCGAAAAAGGACGCGCTCTCAGAGGAAGCAAACAGCTTGTTGTCCCCTCGCGCCAAAACGTTACTTCGCGACGAGACCGAAAACTATCAAATCCTAAAAAATAAACAATTTTAGATAATGGACTTGTTACAATTCTTGGGAGATTTTTTGAGAAAAATGACATCGTCGCATCATTAATGCATTTAGTCACTAAAGTTGGAGAACGGGCGTTGGAAGACGAGAAGATCAAACTGTACGGGGACAAATACATTCAGGAGCAAACCATTCGGGAATACACAACAAATCAGAGGAAATGGATAGATTCCGGAACAGCGAAAGCAGAATCCGCGAAGGAAGTAAGTGAAAAAATTCATAGGCTAAGAGTTTGAGAAATACAACAACGAGAGAAAAAAATTTCGTTTCGAGACAAAGACCCTGAAAACTGGTACAGTTTCCTTCGAAATAGCAAAAATGGTAAATACCAGTCGTGTTTGTTAATGAACTGGTAATTATCAGCGAGAGACAAAGATGGTAAAAACTGGCATATTATCATTTTAAAAGTGGTAAAACGACCAGTTTTCACATACTAGTAGGAATTAAAAAATTAACAAGGTGGAAAAGGTCCTAAAAATTGGTATAGTTTATTTAAAAACGAAAAACTGTCCATTTTTTAGTTTTTATTTTCCGATTTTAGGTACAATTTGACGAACCAATTCCTATTCCTTCTGGAAGCTTCAGTGTCGACAGTCTTCCAGAATCTATAGCTACAGGTCAGTTCCATTTTGGAGGATTTTATCGGTGAATTTCGTAATTTTCCAGAATCCAAACTTCCACCGCTCAACAACGAATGGAAATCAACCCTCTTCGGTCCTAAAGGATTGCTGACGGAAGTTTTCCATTTCGTCAACGAGAAAAGGAAACAAGGATTCGACAAAGCCCCTCAGGCAGATTTACCCCCAAGTTCTCCAGAATTCGACGTTAAGAAAGTCTTCGATGCCATTCTGATGAAATCCGGAGACGGATTCGACGACCCGAAAATCCCAGAGCTTCCATTCATCGGAATCTGTAACAGACTCAATTGCGGAGATATTTACAAAGCTGTGGACCAATTCAAAAAAAGCGAATTTTTCTCAAATTTCCAGGTTAGTTTATTTTTCATATATCAACTAAATTCCGGATATTGTTTAATTCCCATATATTAATTACTTTCCACATATCATTTACTTTTCATATATCAACTAAATTCCACATATATTAGTTTTTATATCAATTTTCATATATCAACAACTTTCAATGTACCAATTACTTTTTGTATATTAATTACTTTTCATATATCAACAACTTTCAATGTATCAATTACTTTTTGCATATTAATTACTTTTCATATATCAACTAATTTCGACACATCGATTTTTTGGATATAATTTTTGTTAATTAACTTCTCTATACCTGTTACTTTCATATATCTATTACAGACAGCCCTGTCATTGATTCAAGACCCTAAAGGCTGGGATATCATCGGAGAAGTCTTAGAAAACCCGGAATTAATAGAACAGTTCACCGGGAAACCAGAAAACATAGGAGAACTCTTGGGAAAGGCCGGAGGATCAGCAAAAAGTAAAACAAGTTCGAACGGGCACTCGATGTCGGTTTTGCCGAGTGATGGAGATTTAGGGATAGATTTCACAAGTGAATTAGGACCTAAAAAAATCAACAAACCAGAAATTGCCGCAAGCATTGATGGAAATGACTACTATTCTGCTGTGGAAAAAGAAGGACCAAGTCCGTCTGTGGATTACGATTACGAAAATATCGAAGAAACTATTCCAATCGTCATCACGACTACTACAGAAGCAAGTACGAAGAAAACAGATCCGCCATTGCCAGAATTGTCCTTTTCCGTCGACGAAGCAGTGGAGTCTGTAGACAGTTTCCCAGAATACGGATCTGCAGTCGAAATCGAAGAAAGTGTTCCAGTCGACACGAAATCCGGAGTCAGAGGGAAACCTCCAGGTTCAGCAATGAACAGGAGATTTATCCTTCCATCTTCGACACCAGGTACCCCTACCCCATCCAGAGGGGCCCCTACTTTCTCAAGAATTACCCCCACCCCATCCAGAGGGGCCCTTACTTTCTCAAGAATTACCCCTACCCCATCTAGAGGGGCCTTTACTGTCCTCGGAAGTACCCCTACCCCACGTAGAAGTACTCTACCCAGAGGCACCCCTACCCCTTACAGGACAACCACCACCAAGAGACCTTCGACGACGACTAAAAGAAACTTCAGAAAAGATGATGATTACTACTCTATGTACTATGACAATTAACCTGGCCCGAGGTCAGAACCCAAAGCTGCCATTCTCTTAGGGGAAACGCCGGTCAATCTTATCCTATAAGGATGCATACTGTATTTTTTACGGTAGAAAAATCTGTTTTTAGTGACGTTTAGTTTTTAATTTTTTCAGGTTTTTAAATGGATTCAGTTTTGATGAAACTTTAATTTTTGAAAAATCATAAATATACGGTATTTCTGAAAATTGAACAAATTCTAATTCCAAATTTAAAAACAAAGTTGACTAAGGTCCTGAGGCGAAAAATACAAGAATTTTCAGAATTACGGTGTTGTGGAACGAAGTTGGTTAACAGATGGAATCAATATATAAAAAAATTTTCCATTTTAAATAAAATTAAAAAATTTTCAAATTATTTTAAATTAAAAAAAAGCTAAAATAAAATCCGAAGATTTCGAATTTTTGAATTTAAATATTTTAAATAAAATCTAAAAATTTCGAAATTTAAAACTTTTAATTTTTTAAATTACTGTAAAAACAACTACCAAGTACCAATACAGTAGAAAATTACAATTTCAAAATTTCCAATCAAAAAAATTTAAAAACAAATTATTTCTAAAAAAATTATAATTTTTTAAAATCTTCCATTTTTTTTAAATTTCAAAAAAAAACAAGAATTTATTACTTTCAACATCGATTTTTCCACCAAATCCAGAATCAAACCCGATTCAAAATTCCAACCAATATCGAGGTCCATAAAACGACCAACATCAAAATTAAATTTTCGTAAACAATTTAATAGATCAATCCACTTGAATGTTGCAAGCAAAGTGCAAATTTAATTTTAATATCGACAGATCTGCTTGAATGTTGCAAGCAAAGTGCAAATTTAACTTAAATTTCGAAATTTATAAAAATAAAAATCCGAACTAATCTACAAATTAAAATTAAATTTCGAAATTTATAAAAATAAAAATCCAAACTAATCTGCAAATTTAACTTAAATTTCGAAATTTATAAAAATAAAAATCCTAATCAGTCTAGTTAATCACTGCAAGCAATCTGCGAATTATAATTCTAATTTCTACATCAACAAATCCACCTAAACGTTGCAAATTTAACTCCAATTTCGAAATCTATAAAAATAAAAACTCCAACTTATATAGATAACCATTACAAGCAATCTGCAACTTAAAATTTAATCCTGACATCGACCATTTCACAGACCTCAATGTACAACATAAACATTGGCAAAAATCAGACTCAATTATCGTATATCAACATGACATGTCCTTCTGTATTGAATACAAACTTATCCAATGGAATTTCCGATTGATCATCTGCAAAAAGCAAATACAAATATTTCAAAGTTTCAGCTAGGAAAAAAGATTCCATCAAATCCCTATATGTTACTGGAATTTTCTTCACACTATTAATCGATGAATAACCATTTTTAACTTTCGCATAATTCTCAATTGCTTGAAAAGCCGTCCATCCCCATTCTTGATACATCTTATCTCCTGTAAATCTATACATATAAAACCATGCTTCAAACGCTTCCGGTCTCAAAAGACAATGAGCATCCAGAGGTTTAATACTTATATCTTCCTTAACACCTGGAATTTCATTAAAATACACAATTTCAGGTCCCAATCCAGTCGGTGTATCATACATTTTCCTGCAACTTTGTGACAAATTCCTAGCCATATCCATATGTTCATTAGGAAATCCATTATGAGCACCTAAGGCCAAAGTTCCAGCCAGGAAACATACTAAATGATCCATTTTCGGTGAGAAACTTTTCCCACCTAGTAATTCTCCAGGAAAAGCAAGCTTAGAAGGTTCCGAAAATCTCCAGAGAAGATTTTTAATTCCATTAACTGCTTCTTCATAATCTTCTTTCAACCAATTAATAGTTTTGCCCGTTTGAAGCCATTGTTTTAATAAATACTCGTAATACGAATCTGCCCTCGCTCCAAGTGTGATAGTTGTACCGCCTAAAACCAACAAATCAAAAACCACATTATAAAAATCAAAAATTATTTTGGTGTGAATTTTTACAAACATTAAAATTGTTAAAAAATAAGAAAGTAAGTAAACCCAAAACAAGGATATTTAGGTATCAGTTGTCAGTTTTATATTTTCCAATGTTTACACACCTAATACCCATTACATAGAAATCCAGAAAATCATATTTTTTAGAATAAAAAATTATACAAATTTTCTGAAATCATGTCTTATTGAATGAAATCAACATCCAAGAGCTTCTGACAATGATTTCTATATTATTCGATTCTAACTGAGTACAATCAATGGCAGGATTACAATTTAGTAAAAGATTGATCATAACTGAACATAATCAACATGTTTGGACCACGTTTGTTTCCAGTTAAAAAGGCATTATCACGTTGATTAAACTCAGTTATATTCAATCTTCTACTAAATTATAATCCTGTCATCTATTGTACTCAGAATCGAATAATGTAAAAATCATTATCAGCTCTTACGTGTTGATTCCATTCAGTGAGATGCTTTCAGAAAACTTGCAATAAATCGTACTCTTAATTTTTTAATAAAAATATTCCAATATTTCTGTTTTTTATCTTAACAAAATTGTTTAAATTTTCCTAAAATCTTAAAATCCAGGTAAAAAACAAAAATTTACAATACTAAATTGCCAGATTTACTATCTTTCTATATTTTAAAATTTCAAAAATCATATATTTTAAACTATAAAAGTAAACCAACTTCGAAATTTCCCAGTAGTAGGAGATACAAACATATCACATAAGCCTTGATATTCCTTACAACCAAGGTTATGGATATGTTCCGAAATTTTAAAAGCTGCTTTTTCGTACGTTTCATTCCTCAGTGCTCTGCTTAAAGCCCTGAATTCCAGTTGGATAGAGGTGACTTCTGATAACGAACTTTCTCCTCCCCATGCTGGTTGTTTTCCTGTCTTGGTTTTCAAATTAACATCAGAATACGGTATAGCCGAAGGGGCATCTAATCCGCCAATTAATCTGCTTCCAATATCTTCTGCTTTCGTCAAAAACAATCTTTCTCCAGTAATGTGGTAAGTACTCATCAGACCACCTAGGACTCTTATCGTCGTTTCAAAAAGACTCACATATTTGTCAATTTCAAAATTCAAATCTGTTTCTATCCATTTTCTTGCTTCTGAAAATTCCTCATCTAAGCCCATAATTACCAAAGTGTCCAAGGAGTCAATTATCGTCAATCCGCATCCCATCCATTCTTGGGATTTCCCAGCAATCGGCATCAACTGATCCTTGCCCCAGGCGTATGTTTTGTATCCATTCCATGCATGTTTCATCGCGGAAACTACGGCTTTTTGTCTGTCATTTTGCGGACCTTTGAATTGTGGGTATTTCGGTTCTGCAAGTTGTCTTTTTTCACTTTCCGCTTCCTTAATTTCCGCAGATTCCGGCAGGGGCAATCCTTCTACTTCCTTGCTTTGTCCCTAAGATAGAAAATTCATATATAAATTTTTAATGTAAGTAAAAAATTCATCTCAATTCTCAGTAAAAATCAAAATTCATACAATTTTCAACAAAAACAAAAATTACCATGGAATTCCCGAAAGAAATCGACACCCATATATCGATTCTTAATAAAAAATAAAATTTAGCATATCAATCAATAAAAACCAAAATAAAAATGTAAATTTTGAATAAAAACCAAAATAAAAATGTAAATTTTGAATAAAAATAAAAATAAAAATGTAAATTTTGAATAAAATAAAAATAAAAATGTAAATTTTGAATAAAACTTAAAATAAAAAATGTAAATTTTGAATAAAAATAAAAATGTAAACTTTGAATAAGAATAAAACTTACATTTGAATGTTTTTTCAATTGCTCAAAATCGTCTTGTAGTCGATGTTTCTGAGCCGCAATAATATCTACCGCTTCTCTGTTTTCTGCTGTCTGAATAGCTCCAGAAAACGAATAAAACTGAGTATATCCAAATCCAACAAGAAAAAAAATGCTCAATAAAACAATTAGAGATTTCGGTCGTCTATGCAGTGATCTCAAATTCTAAAAAAAATAAGTTATATGTAAATTTTCATAAAACAATTCATATATAAAGTTCCCATATATAAAAGTAATTCCATGTATAAGAAAATCCATATATAAGTAAATCTTCATAAATCTCATATATAAATCAACTTTCATATATGAAGTAAATTTCGTATATAAATAAATTTTCATATATGAAGTAAATCTGATATATAAATAAATTTTCATATATGGAGTAAATCTGATATATAAATTAACTTTCATATATGAAGTAAATCTCATATATAAATCAACTTTCATATATGAAGTAAATTTCGTATATAAATAAATTTTCATATATGAAGTAAATCTGATATATAAATAAATTTTCATATATGAAGTAAATTTCATATATAAATCAACTTTCATATATGAAGTAAATCTCATATATAAATCAACTTTCATATATGAAGTAAATCTCATACATAAATTAACTTTCATATATAAAATAAATCTCATATATAAAATGACTTCTATCTATAAAAAATCCATATATGAAACTTACTTTTGAACAGGTCGTAAACGTTGATTCTCTTTTCCTTCTTAGGAATAACGGCAACTCTTCTCCAGGACGAAAAAGTGGTAGAAAGTTCGGCATTTTTAAATCATCTTCAAATTAAAGATTTCAAAAAAATAACTAAAAAAGTAAGTTAGAGAATAAAACTCGTTGTGAGACACTTTGAAAAAAAACTTTTTTATTCAAGCGAAAAAACAAACAACGACGCAACATCAAAAACAAAAATATTTGAATACCCGTTTTGCCAATGCCACGTTGCATTTGGCCAGAGAAGTGCTGGAGTTTTTTAGGACATACTTATCTCTTTCCCACGAATGGAAAATCATTCATTTTTTCATAGAAAGTGGAAATAAGGGTCGTTATGGGATTGTCTCACCACGAATTTTCAGAATTCAGAAATCAGCAGCCTACGTGATATTTTTATTTTGCGCGGTATTTCGTAATTTTGTATAATTTCTAAAATCAATTATATATTATAAAAATAAAAAATAAATTTTTTCACGAAATTATCTCAGCGCGAATTTTCAGAACTTCTTAGAAATCGAACTAGCCTACAATTTCGAGTTTACGCTTTCGTGATTTCGTAATCGATGTTTTGGAACTATACTCCACGTGAACGGATCTAGAAACTTCTAGATTAAGACATGTAGGATACAGGTCCCTTTATCCACCCGAGGATTAAGGTTTATATATGAAAGTACTCATACCCAAAAAACCACAACTCCATCGAAAACATGTTTCTTCCCTTGCAAAACAAAAACTAAATCCCATCAACACCATCAGTCATTCAAAAGCTTTATAAAAATAAGAAATGAAACCTCGTCATGTAAAGCAAAAAAGTACGAGCCAGAATGTTAATTTTGTTTAATACAAACATCAGTATTGCTTCTGGATGCTTCTTCGGAGGTGCTTAATGTCCACCATGATCGTAGAAACAGACGTAAACGGCATGAATGATACCAGGAATGATTCCAAGACAGGTCAACAAGAGGTTGATGCAAAAATGGACAGTACAACCACGTCTGATCAGGACAGCGACCGGCTAAAATTAAAATTAACAAAAATTCCACAAATACAGTACTTACAGGCAGAAGGATACAAACAAGAAGTAACAAGCAGTCACACATCTTGTACAATTACGTATCAGCTAAAATAATTAAAATTAAAAAAATAAAAATCACGACAAATAATAAACGCGAACAAAACGCTTAGTGTTCCATATATAGGGATAGATGTGATTTATTCTTGCTTAACATTAGGAAAATAGGGATATAACACGTAACAATAGACTATACGGCAGTTATTCCTTCTTCGTAGAGGTTACCTACGACATTCACCCCTTTTGACTCGCGCTCGTTTTCAAATTTTCCTTTTAAGTCATTTCTTAGCCACGATTGTCGTTTTAGGTTATTTCAAAAAATAAAAAAATCAGTCTAAAAAATAAAAAAATCACCCTAAAAAGTAAAAAAATCAGCCTAAAAAATAAAAAAATCAGTCTAAAAAAATAAAAATCAGTCTAAAAAGTAAAAAATAAACTGTAGAACATTTATTTCTTTCAATTCGCGTTTTTTTGAAATTAAAAAAATCCGTTTGATTACAATTTTTATTTTAGTTATAAAAAATATTGATTTAAAAAAGTATAAAAATTAAATATTTTCTAATTACACTAATTTCGAAATTTTTCTTTTTAAAAGTAATCTTACCACAATTACCACTTCAGGCCAGTCCAGTTATCAAAGACTGGCCCAAAAACAAAAAACTATAATTTTTTCAAAATTGCAAAACTTTAAAAAAACGACCATATGACATTTACTTCCCTTTGACTCGCGCTGGTTTCGAAACCCTTTTTTAATTAATAATTCTTTACTTAACTGATATATTAATCACCAAAAAAATACAGTGGAACCTCGATATAAGTAACCCTAAGGGACGACAGAAAAGTTGTTTTTACAGAGGAGTTGCCTTTATCGAGGGGTTTACTAGGGGAAAATCCACAGTGGGGGTCGGAACCGAGTTGTCTTTAAAGAGAATTTGCTCTTATCGAGGGTGTTTATATCGAGCTTTCACTGTATATATAAAAACGAAAGAAATTAAACCTTACGAAAACAGGAGAAGCAACTGTCATATAACCCAAAAAATAACTACCGTACAGTCATTCTAATTTTGAACTACGGCAAAAAAAAACTCAAAATTAAGGCAGATATTCTAATGTTTTACAAAATACAAAAAATAATCAACATTGGTCTTCCATCACTTCGACGACTGTAGAAACAGACAAAAATTGCATGAATAACTCCAGGAATCCATCCAAGAATAGTCATTAAAATATTAAGAAGAAAATTAACTGTACAACCATCATGTATAAGAACAGCAAGTGGCTAAAAATCAATTTTTTGGATATTATTTACTCAAACAACTCCACAA
Organism: Halicephalobus mephisto; assembly: GCA_009193035.1. Lineage (NCBI taxonomy): Eukaryota > Metazoa > Nematoda > Chromadorea > Rhabditida > Panagrolaimidae > Halicephalobus > Halicephalobus mephisto. Next base: position 47,251 of record SWDT01000077.1, on the reverse strand, counting down.
ATCGCTCAGAAACAGGTATTTCCGTTTTTTGTAAATAAAAAATCAAATCTTATTGAAAAAAATAAACTTTTAGAAAGAAAATAATTCTTATCAAATTTCCTAACCATCATTTAACTCACCGGAAGAATAACGCAGCACAGCAAAAGCAGGATAGTGCACATGTTCGATCAAGTTTTGCACTTTATCTACTAAAATCGAGCGACTTAGAGAATCTAAAAACAATCATCAAGTTTTACAACTGGTCGATAAAACTCATATACCATCATTAACTCAAAAATAAAAAAATTTTATAATTATAAAAAATTAAACATTGTAAATTATCCCAGGACGAATTTCCAGAGTATTCTAGTTTGAATTTCTAAAATAAGCTAAAACAAATATAAAAATTTAAATTAAAAAAAAAACAGCTGTAAAATTATCCTAGGACGAATTTTCAGAATATTCTAGACTGCAACATCCCATGAGTTAAAAGTAGTACAATTACGAATATCAATAACTATAAATACAAAAATAAAAATAATTATAAATTTTTTAAGAAAAATTAAAACATTCTAAATTTCGAGATTTCAAGTGACTATTAGAAACAGTACAATTACAAATATTAGGAATAACAGTTATCACAAAACTACCTCAATGCGAGTTTCCAGAACTTTTTCAAAGCTTCCAGAATTCTAGATTTCAGGTTTTTGTTTCAAAATAACATTATTACAAAAGTAGAAAAAAAAGATTATTACGAAACAGTCTCAAAACGAATTTTCAACATCTTATAAAACGTCATTTTCAAAAATTAATTCCAATATTGTGAAAAATTATTACAAAACTTTCTCAACACAAATTCCCCTAATTCTAAATTTTACATCAAGTTTAAAAACATCTATTAGATTCTGGAAATTACTAAAATAACCAATTTTAATAAATATAAAAATAATCTAAAAAATAAAAACATTATGAAATCGTCTCGACACGAATTCTCGTAATCCTAGATTTTATATCAATTCTAAAAACTTACATTATATTCATAAAGAATCCAGAAATCTCCACAAAATCATAATTACGAAAAATACGAGATATATAAAGCGAAAAAAAACGCTTTAAACAAGTTACCGAGGCAACGGATTTTCTTTACTCTTCGTTGACATTAGTTTTAACGATAAATTACGATCAAAATCAAATAAATAGGAAACTTGAGCCATACTCAAGACAGGAATCACAGAAAACCTCACGTCACTCGCAATAGAGAAGCGCTGAGTCATCAACCCGCTCTAAACACAGCAAAACATTTCATCATCAAACTTTTAGGAATTTTTTGGCACAAAATATGGCCTTCTGTTCAAACGCTGGTGACTTGATGTAAGTATCATGTTCGTAAAACGGATTCATTGATAACTTGATGTAAGTTTCGTACATCTCCTGGAAAAACTGCTTAATTCCTTCATCATCTCTCGCTGTATGTAAAATAACGAATCTCATCCTGCCCGCTGTTACAAATGCTGATACAAACCATTCATTAAATTTGTCAATTGTCTGAAAATTGTAAAAAGAACTATAAAAATTACAAAAAACACTGAAACATTACTTAAAAAACATCAAAAAGTTTGAAAAAATCATGAAAATCGTAAAAAAGTAGAAATTTGAGAAAATTAATTATAAAGTTCAAAAAACTCACTTTAAAATACATTTGTTGATTTTGAATAACATGTTCATCGACGATATCCAAGGCCGCATGAGCCACTAGTTGATTCAGATGTCTTACGTCTTGTTCACGTTTTTTTTTCGAATCAACAACGGGGAATTCAATTTCGAATACAGGTTGATCGTTATGTCCAACAATAACAAAGTAGTAATCTTTTGACATATTGATTTCCGCTAAAAGAATAAAAACTAGTAAATAACCGACACAATTTTTGACTAGAAAAAGCAAAACACGAAAAATTTGGGGACAATCAATCAACAAACAAAAATTGAAGAGAAACGAGTTTCAGAGTTTGCAGCTGAGGGCATCAAAGACAACGGATAACGACAAAAAGTCAGCGAAAACGGAAAAAGGGTCGTCCACATGCTGTAGCTTCCAACTTTTCGCCTCAAGGCCAGATAAAACTTTCTTGGCAAAATGACTATAAAATAATTGCTTCAACTTCCATTAAAAATTTAGTCTTTAAAAATAAGAAAAATTCTAATAGATATAAAAACAGCTGTTAAATTTCTACATCAGAACTAGATATATTTGACAAAGTAACCATGACTTGACTGCTTTAACTTCATTGGAGGATATCGAAAACAAAAAGCAAAAAGAACTATAAAAATAAAATTTAAAAAATAAGAAAATCTCATATGACATAGCTCAGTCGTTTTCATTTCGGGATCAAATGAAATTTCCTCGCTAAAATAGCATGAAAAATTGGAGATATTAGTAGTTATAATAAAGATATTAAAAATGAATAAAAATAAAAATAAAATTAAAATTAAAAATAAAAATAAGAAAGTGATTCATATAAAACAACATTGGAATTTTCGCTTCAGGATCAGATAAAAATCTTCTAATAAAACGATTATGGTTTTACCGCTAGTCTCAATTGACAATATGGAAAATTAAAAAATAAGAATAATATAATAAATTAAAAAACGAAAAAATTCATTCAAAATATTTTTGAAATTTTCGCAATAAGACCAGATGAACTTCCCAGATAAAGTATTCACTACTTTAACACTAGTTTTCAATTCAGGGTATATAAAAAATAAAAAATAACAACAATTAAAAAATATAAAACAATAAAAAACTAAAATACAACAGTTTTGACATTTTCACAATGAGATCAGATGAATTTCATTAACAAAATAATTATTACTTCACCACTAGTTTTCAATTTAGAGTGTATAAAAAATAAAAAAAGAAATAATAACGTAATTTAAAAAGTAGAAAACAATAGAAAAGCTCGAATGAAACAGCTTTGAGGTTTTCGCGACGGGACCAGATAGCTCCCCTGACAAAATGGCGTGGCAAATTCGGCCATGTTAGTGGCCATGATCTTTGCTTGATTTTTTTCTTTTTTATTGTTTTAATTTCACTTTTTTAATGTTTTAATATATTAACTTACAGGCGTAAATGAATCTGAAAACTACCACCTTACTTCTAACCCTCTTCGGAGTAGCTCTCGCGGGACAGACTGCATCGAAGCCGGCCCAAACGGCTAAAATCGAACTTGCTCTCGATGGAGTCTCTTTAGCTGTCTATGAACGTAGTTCAAGCTCTCCTCTGACCTCTACGTAAGTTTTTGGAAGTAAATTCATATATGAAAAACTTGATTTTAGGATCAAATCAGGAACCAAGGACTCCAAGGTCCACGTCGTCGACAACCAGAAGAAATTGCAGCTGAAGTTCGTCGTCAAGGACGCCAAGAAGAACGAGCCTGTTGCTGTCCAGCAAGCCTTCCTTGCCTTTGTCCACAAGGAAACCGAAAGAGAAGTGATCTTCGTCGCGGAGCCAGAAACTGGATCCAAGAACTACTTGATCGATTTGGTTAGTCTTTATATATGCAAATCTCCGGATGTTACTATGTAAAACCTTTTTCCAGGACTTCAAGGCCCAAGAAAAGAACTTTGATGGATTGAACGGCACTTATTCCCTGAGACTTATCCTTGGAGACAGTAACGCAGCCAACGCCTTCGATTGGAACTTTGCCGATATCCGGGCCTCTTTCAGCGAAGTCGTCCGTCCTCCACCAAAGAAGTCCCAAATCATCAATTACGATGTCTTGCCTGAGATTAAGCACAAATTCAGAGAACCGGAAGCTCGTCCCTCTGCCGTCATCTCTGACAGTTTTACTTTGATCTGTTTGGCTCCTTTGGGTCTTTTGCTCATCTTATGGCTTCGTGTTGGTCTCAATTTCGGCAACATTCAATTCTCTCTCTGGGCCCTTGGATTCCACGTGGGTCTCGTTGCCATTTTCGGTTTGTACTTCACCTTCTGGGTCCGTCTCGACATGTTCGAAACACTCAAGTACTTGGCATTCATCGGTATTCCTACTTTCATCTGTGGAAATCGCCTTCTTCGTTCACTCAATCAATCCCGAAAGTAAGTGTCTAAACTGTGACGAGTAGTCCGATTATCAACGGTTATTGATTGTTTTTCAGGCAAACAAAGTCAGACTAAAAATGTCCTGCCAAACCCCATCGTGATTTGTTTTGAATCGTTAACTGATTAATTAATTTATTATTTATATGTAGTATTGGCCCTTTGTTCTTCTATCTTCCTCTCGGGTGGATTATATAAGGTCGAATAGGAATACAAAAATTGTTGTTTCTATTTATAAAATTTTAAATTGATTGGTGATTTTGACCAGATTACTTTTGATTTTATTTTTTTAGGATTTTAATTTTTTGAAGATGCTGAGTAGATTTTCGGTAATTTCCAAAAGATGGGCTTCTGGAAATTCGAATTTCTGTAAAATAGCAGGATTTCATGAAAAAACAGAAAATACGGATTACGGAAAAAAGCCACTTTTTATAAATGAAAAAAATTATCTAAGTTATGGAGATTTCAACAATAAAATTGGACAATATGCGGCTGTGTTGAACGGAAAATTGGGAGTTACGAAAGGCGACAGATTAATCGCGAGGACTTTGAAAAATATAAATAATATTGCTCTGTATTTTGCGACGTTGAGAATTGGAGCTATATATATCCCTCTGAATCCGGGATATTCCGAAAGAGAAACAAAACATTTTGTAAATGTGAGTTTTTTAAATTTAATAAAAAAAATCCATTTTTACAGTATACTGTGGAAATACTTGTAGTTTTTTATTTTTTTGAATATTTTCATATATGACTGTCAATTCTCGAGGACGATCAGAGTCGGGCATTTCGTATGGACTTGATTTAGAAATTTTTCGATTTATTCTAGAATTACATTTTTGAAAAATTAGTTCCAAAATTGTGGAATTACAAAACTACTGCATAAAATCCAAATTTTAGGTTTTGAAAATTCCCCTTAAGACGGTTTTATAAAATTTTTATATAAAATTAATTTCAAAATCACGTAGAATTACGAAATTTCAAGTTATTTTAAGTTCCGGAAATTTACTTTAGGATAATTTTATAAAAATCCATAATTTTTATATAAAATTAATTTCAAAATTATATAAAATTACGAAATTTCAAGTTATTTTAAGTTCCGGAAATTTAGGATAATTTTATAAAAATCCATAATTTTTATATAAAATTAATTTCAAAATTATATAAAATTACGAAATTTCAAGTTACTTTAAGATAATTTTATAAAAATTTGTAATTTTAATTTTTATGTTTCTGTTATGTCATTGTGGAATCCTAAATTTTACAGTTTTTGGGTCTTGATTGGGAAGTTTTTGAATTCTCAAAACAGTTTTATAAATATTTAATTTTGAATTTTTATAATAATTCATTTTTTAGGATTCTAAACCGAAGGTGCTTGTAACTTGTAACCTTGAATCCGACAGACCTTTCTTGGAATCTGTTTCGCACGTGATTTCTGAAGATACTTTAGCGACGGAAGCTTCGAAAGAACGGCCAATGCTGGAAGTGGAAGATGTAACGTCTTTGGACATTGCTTCAGTTTGTTACACTTCAGGAACTACTGGATTGCCTAAGGGAGCAATGATTATGCATGGTGGTATTTCGTCCAATGCGGAATCTTGTGCAGATTTTTGGAAATTTAACCCAAATGATGTTCAATATCATTGTTTACCGAGTTATCATATTCATGGATTGTTTATTAGTTTCAATTGTAGTCTTCTCACTAGGAGTTCTGTAATTTGGAAATCGAAATTCACGATTGAAGACACGTTGGAATGGTTGCCGAAATGTACAGTAATGATGGGAGTTCCTACTTATTATCAGTGAGTTTTTTAAATTTAATTTTGTACATTTTAAAAGTTTTAAAAAATTTATGAAATTTTTGAAAATTTTTAGAATTTTGTACATTTTAAAAAGTTTTAAAAATTTATGAAATTTTTGAGTTTTGTAAATTTTGTACATTTAAAAATTTTTTAGAATTTTGTTCATTTTACAAGTTTCATAAATTTTTGAGAATTTTTAGAATTTTAAAGAAATTTTCACATTTTAAAAGTTTTAAAAATTTCTGAAATTTAAAAAAAATTTTTAGAATTTTATAAATTCTGTACGTTTTGGAATTTAATAAATATTAAAATTTTCGAAATTAAAAATTCTAAATTTTAGATTTTTACTGTGATATTAATTAATTTAAAATTTTTCAGTCGATTGCTTCATGATCCTAGATTCTCAAAAGATACTGTAAAAAATATCAGACTTTTCGTTTCTGGATCAGCTCCATTGTCTCCGGCTGTCTGGGAAGATTTCAAAACGAAAACTGGAATTCCGATTTTAGAAAGATATGGAATGACAGAAAGTAAGTTATTTTTAATTTTAAGATATAATTTTAAATTTTGAAATTTTTTAAATATGATTTTAAATTAAAAAAGTTTTTAAAATATGATTTTAAATTTAGAAATTTTTAAATATGATTTTAAATTTAGAAATTTTTAAATATGATTTTAAATATCTTAGTTTTTTTTATTTTTTAAATTTAAAAAATTGTTTTAGCATTGGTTTCGACTTCGAACCCTTATGAACACTCGGGGAGAGTTGCTGGGGCTGTGGGTGTTCCTTTGCCTGGATATCAAGTCAGAATTAATAAGGACGAAATTTTGGAATACAAAGGTCCAAGTATTTTTAAAGGTTACTGGAATTTGCCGGAGAAAACCAAACAGGAATTTACTGAAGATGGGTGGTTCATAACTGGGGATGTGGCTAGAATGGACGAGAATGGATATGTCTACATCATGGGAAGGGGAAAGGACATGATTATCAGCGGAGGATTGAACGTGTATCCTAAGGAAGTGGAAGATGTGATGGACAGTTTGGATATTGTGAAGGAATCGGCCGTTGTAGCTGCTCCTCATCCGGATTTTGGAGAAGCTGTTGTTGCGGTGGTTGTTAGGAGTGAAAATGGAAGGAAATTGGATAAGAAGGATTTTGGGGATTTAGTAATTTCGACATGTAAGAAGGAATTGGCAAATTACAAAATTCCGAAGAAAGTTTTTATTTTGGATGAACTTCCAAGGAATGCCATGGGCAAAGTTCAGAAAAAACAACTTAGAGAAGACTATAAAAATTTGTTTCAATAGGAAATTGTAAAATTTAGGGTTATGGAGGAATTATAAGGTTTTCGTGTTGGGATTTTAAATTTTGAACTTGTAAAGTAAATTTTAAAAAATGAAGTTTTTAAATTTGGAAAAATTTAAAATTTAAAAGAATTATAAAATTTTTTTGTGTTGGGATTTTGAATTTGTAAAGTAAATTTTAAAAAATAAAGTTTTTAAATTTGGAAAAATTAAAATATTTAAAATTTAAAAGAATTATAAAATTTTTTTGTGTTGGAATTTTGAATTTTGAATCTGTAAAGTAAATTTGGAAAAATTAAAACATTTAAAATTTAAAAGAATTATAAAGTTTTCGTGTTGGGATTTTGAATTTGTAAAGTAAATTTTAAAAATGATACTTGTTTTAAAATAATTGATTACTGTAGGATTTTTTAATAAAAAATAAATTTAAAAAATAAAGTTTTTGAATTTTAAATTTTTTTAATTTAAAAAATATTTTTTTATTGAAATTTGATTTTTAAATTTAAATACTAGAATTGGTAAGTTTTGTGTTTTACAGTACTTCAGTATTACTGTAGGTTTATTTAATTAAATAATTTTAAAAAAGTACAAAAATTAAAAAATTATAATTTTAAAAATTATAAAAAATATTTTTAAAATTTTCCTGATTTCGGATTTTTTTGGATAAATGTTAAAAGCGACATTTATTTCCAAAAATACGGTGGATTTTTTTAATCAAAAATAACAGGATCTTCTTCTTTGCAGTTCCTCATGGCTTCTTCGAGGAATCCCCTCTTCATTTCCCGAACTATGACCCCCATCAGCTTGTTCCATCCGAGTTTCGCAACGCTGTTCTGGCCGCTGAAGGGGTTGTGGAAGTCTGGTTCCTTTTCCTGCAGAAAATCACATTATTAAAAAATCAATTTAAAAAATAAAAAATAGAAAATTTAAAATTTAAAATTTAAAATTTAAATTAAAAATAGAAAATTCAAACTCAAAAAATAAAAAATAGAAAATTTAAAATTTAAAATTTAAATTAAAAATAAGAAATTTAAACTCAAAAAATTAAAAATAGGAAATTTAAAATTTAAACTTAAAAAATTTAAACTTAAAAAATTTAAATTTAAAATTAAAAAATTTAAACTTAAAAAATTTAAATTTAAAATTAAAAAGTGTAAACTTAAAAAAATTTTAAGAATCTTAAATTTAAAAATTTAAATTTAAAAAAATTGAAAATAGAACATTTTTTAAAAATTAAGAAATGTAAAAATTTTTATTTTAAAAAAGTTCTAGATTTGTAGAAAGAAGAGCGAGAGTGAGGACAGGGCGAGTCGATTTGGTAGGATTGCCAGTTTTTCCATTTTTTTGCTTTTACAACCCTTCTCGCTTTTTGCGCGGGAATTCAAAAATTTCAAAAAATTATATATTAATTTTTAATTGTAATTATTATTCTAATTTAATCAAGAAGATAGAAACTTACGGTAGAAACTTGTTTACTAAGCAGATCGATGGAACTGCTGCTTTTGGAAGTGGATTTGACGGCGGTAACTTCGTCAACGGCGACTTTTTTGAAAACTAACCAGTTATCTGCGGAAAAATTAACAGATCGATAAAAATGGATTTGGCCGATTCTATGAGCTAAGTCATGAATGCTGCCCATGGGACAGTATCCGAGAGATCCGACTGCCGTGTCCAGAAATCCCTGGATTCGGTGAGCTTGAAGTTGGAATTCCTTGGATTTATGGACTTCTTTCATGTCCAGAGCTTCGGCAGTACACGTGATTCCGAAGTACTCTGCGAATTTAGGACGACGTTCGATCAAAGTAGAGAGGATTTTTTTTCCGATGTCCTGATTTTTAGCTCTGAAAATATAACTATTATAAACTACTTTTTTTGCAAAATTGTCTCAACAAGAATTTTCAACAATTCCTAGAATCTTCCAGAATTTCTATTTTTTTATTTTTTTCGAAATTTCTAAAATGTTTTAAATTTTTTGAGATTCTTGAAGATATCGGAAGTATTTACGAGATTCTCGAAGATTTCAGAATCTTCTAGAGGATTCTGGAAAAATTCAAAGTTTTCAGAAACAAAAATTCCAGAAGTTTCCATTGGATTCTGGAAGTTCTCACGGTATTCTACAACTTTCTGCTCAATTTTAAAACTTGAAATTTTTGAAGGTTTCAGAATCTTCTAGAGGATTCTAGAAAAACCCTAAATTTTCCATTGGATTCTGGAAGTTCTCACAGTATTCTACAACTTTCTGCTCAATTCTAAAACCTTCAGAAATTTTCAAGTATTTCAGAAACCTACTAAATCCTGAAATCTACAAATTCTAATTTCATAAACATAAAAAAACCAAAAATTCATGTTATTACGAAATTTTTTCGAAATATATTTATGCAACTTTCCAGAATCCTAAAACCTTTCATAAAATTTTAACATCATTAAATTAACTAAAATTGATTAATCTTACTTTTGCCAAACTTCTCTGATGGCCGCGATTTCTTCCGGATTTAATTCAGCCTCAGGGGTTTTTTTGAAAACCTTCAAAATTTTGCCACAACAACAGCTCATCTTGAAATCTTTTAACGTTCAACTTTGGAATAAAGACGAAATCAGGAGAAATTCCGGAACCTCAGGAAAAAAGGAAATTTGAAAGGTTCTAAGCTCCCAAAAATGATTCCACTCTAATTAAAGACGGAAATTGGCTTTTTAAATGGACCAGAAGCCAGACTGAATGACTTGAAAGCTCCTACTCGAAAGTACATCTCGGAATACTGCTAATCCCCAAAGTGATGATTCTCTGGAAATTTGCAAAATTAATTTTCGGAAAAATTAATCGAGGCTCAATTTTTGTCTCGTCGAAACGGAACTAAATGCTGTTTCTAATTAGAGATTTACTATTAGAACTACTCTATACATGACGTGAGATATGAAAAATATGAAAAAAATAGAAAAAAAAATTAAAAAAGAAAGAAATTTCAAAACAGAAAATTCATATATGAAAATACTTCTTCAAAATTTCCCGTTGCTTGGCGAAACGTGACAAACGCCAGCCGGCTGCAGCGACGGTTCCTAAAGTTTTTTCACTCTCGTTCTTCTCTCCTTTTCTTCATTTTCTCCCTCTTATTTCCTTCTTTTCTCCTATTTTTCTCTTATTTCCCCTCAAACCCCATCTATTCCCCCTACCACCACCACAATACCCAACTAATTCATCTATTTTCATATGTTTTTGAACTCTTAACGTGGAATTCTCCATATATCACATTTCCCAATTTCATCGATTTCTCGTCTTTTTCTCCTTCCTTTCTCCACTTTTCTCTCATTTTTCTTCAAATTCCATCCTTTCCCCTTACTACCACCTCAATTCTCCCTCAATTCGTCCCTTTTCGTGTATTTTCTCGGCTCAACGTGGGAATTCTCCATATATCAGCCTAATCTCATTGATATCTCCTTTTCAGGTAATACAGCATGTCGAAGCGTGGACGTGGAGGAGCTTCCGGAGCTAAATTCCGTATCTCTCTTGGTTTGCCCGTTGGTGCCGTTATCAACTGCGCCGACAACACTGGAGCCAAAAACTTGTTCGTCATTGCCGTCTATGGTATCAGAGGTCGTTTGAACCGTCTGCCCAGCGCTGGTGTCGGAGATATGTTTGTTGCCTCAGTTAAGAAGGGAAAACCAGAACTCCGCAAGAAGGGTTTGTCTTGATCGTGATTGTCAGTATCTAAACTTGGTTTTTCAGTTATGCAAGCTGTTGTTATCCGTCAGAGAAAGCAGTTCCGCCGTAAAGATGGCACTTTCATCTATTTCGAGGACAACGCTGGTGTCATCGTCAACAACAAGGGAGAAATGAAGGGATCCGCCATCACTGGACCAGTCGCCAAGGAATGTGCTGACCTGTGGCCTCGTGTTGCATCCAATGCTGGATCTATCGCGTAAATTTTGTTTCCCTTCTATTATCTAAACAAAAACGTTATGTTTTGTTGAATATTATAAAATTGTTTCAAAATAATTGATTTGGTGGACACCTAAAAGGGTATCAGGAGTGAGTAAGAGTTGATCTGCGTTTTAATCATAGTTGGAAGTATCGAAATTGGGTGGTAAATAAAAAGAGGGAGGAGGGCTGATGAAATTTTTCAAAATACTTCCTCGTAGTCAAAACCATTGTCTATAATATTCAATGTTTCGTCAAGTATTACAACAACTACAATTTTACATTTTATTGTAGTTTATGAATTTTTTGTCTTTTTAATTTCATTAATTGTAAAAGATAATTTCCACAAGGTTCTAGGTTGATTGATGATTTAAGAATTTAAAAAAATTTTTATTTTTAAATTTTCTATTTTTGAAATATTTTTTCATTGAAAAAGTAAATTTTAATTCATCTTCGATATTGTAATTTTAATTTTTTTTAAGACCGATTTTCTACAATTTTCAAAATATTCTGATTTTTCTATTTTGTAATTTTATTTATTTTTATTTAAATTAAATATTATACAAGAGAAACCCAAAAATACTCAATCCTAGTAGTAAGATGACGTTAGGTATTAACCGTTTTGGAATGAAAGATGATCTAGCTGTCAAATTCTTTGTCGAAGAGGAATTCTCCGAGTCCGTTTCCGGCCTTCTGAACGAGGGCTAGGTGATCCGCGAGTTCTTTCATAAGGGAAACTTCGACTTCGAGTTCTTCTTCGACGAAATCGGCAAATTGGGCATCGTTTGTTTGATCTGCGATTTCGTGCATGTTCATGAATTGAGTGTTGAGTTGACTCTCGATCTGGAGAGCAGTCTTGAAGGCGTCCACAATCCCGACGTTGCTATTCGAAGTCGGAGGTTTCTGAATTGTCTGAAGAACATTACGACCACCTCTGGTGTTCTGGTACTTCATCAACTTGTCGACTTGGGCTTGTTTGTCGGTGGACAGCTTGTGGAAGAACTTGTGCATGTTGGGGAGAGCCACATCATCACGGTCAAAGTGGAAAGCCAGCTCCATGTACTGGTAACTCGCAGCGAGGATTTTGTTCACCTACAAATTTGTTTCTCGTATATAAACACCATCTTAAACCGAGTATTACGAAATACCTATCTCTACAATATAAATCCTAAAAAACTAAGTTATGTTTACCTAAAAAGTTGATTTTCATATATGGAACATATTACGAAATATATCATCCTAGATATTTGAATTTATAAGTAGCTTAATCAGAAACAATTCATATTTACCTAAAGTTGGTTTTCATATATGAAAAAATATGTCAAAATTGAGTGTGACGAGCACATTGACCTGATTACATTAATCCATATATAAGCCCCCCAAAAAGAACTCACGATCTGATTAACAGCATTCTCGGTGTTCTCGTGATAGTTTTGACGGATTTGAGAGACCATGGCTTCGGGAAATCTGGAAAAAGCTGATCAAAAATCGAGGAAACCTAAAATAAGTTCGTCAAAGATCATCACACGACCATTTTTGTCTGTTTTCTTATCAATTTTTATCGATTTTTCACGTGATAATTGCCGCCTTTGTCGTGTCTGAGAAAGGAAATCGAACGCTCTTTGGTCTATGGACATATGCGCTAGGAGAGATCTGGGAAATTTCCTAACACGAAATGTCTACGTTGAACATTATAGAAAAATCAGAAGCCGAAGGTGAAGAAACCAAATTTTGAACCGCCAATCTCCGAGGACATATTAGCTGTCTATTTTGATTATTTAACGAAAGGAAAGAATGGTTTCGTCACTTTAAGCGATTACGAAATTACTAGTTTTCGCAGTGTGAAAATTTAATTTTTTATATAACTTTTTTTATATAATTTTTCCAAATCCAATACTGTGTAAAAATGAGACGAGGACCCCCGAGACACCAGTACTCCCAACCCCAAATCATATGGTCCCGTTCAAAAAACGGTGCGCCGATTTTTCGAAAAAATTTTCCTTTATCCGACCCGGCAATCCAGTTCCTGGACCCCATCGGATTTGAGTGTAGTAGCTCCAGAAAACGAAAACGGGAAGATTCTCCTCTAAAAAAGTTCCAATGGTAATTTTTTACATAATTTACAAAATAAATTTTTTTTCATATATGAATTTTAAAATTTTTTATATATCATTTTTAAAAATTTCTCATATATCATCTTCAAAAAAAACGTTTTTCATACATTGCTTTTTAAAAATAAAACTTTTCCATATATGATTTATGAAAATAAAAGTTTTTACACATGATTAAAAAAATAAAACTTTTTTATATATGATTTTTTAATATAAAACTTTTTATAATTTAAAAAAATAAAAGTTTTATATAATTCTAAAAAGATTTTTATATAATTTAGAAAATAAGATTTCTTATGTAATTTTAAAAGTAGAAATTTTATAAATTTTAAAAATAAGATTTCTTATATAATTTAAAAAATAAAATTTTTATATAAATTTTAAAAATTAAAAATTTCTATATAATTTGAAAAATAAGATTTCTTATATATAATTTTAAAAAATAGAAATTTTATATATAAATTTTAAAAATAAAACTTTATATATAATTCTAAAAAGTAAAAATTTCTATATAATTTGAAAAATAAGATTTTTTATATGATTTTTAACTATTTTCAGTCCAGTATGTCGTCAAGTTTTTGTCAATCCGATGTCTTTGTCTTGCAATCATATATTTTGGTGAGTATTTTCAATTAATTTTATGTAGATTTCATTTTTTATATAATTTATTCCTTTTTATACTAATTTTGTTAATTTTTAGATAAATTTCAAAAGTTTTTATATAAATTATCGAAGTTTTTATATGAATTTCGTAATTTTTATTAGTTTCGAAATTTTTATATTAATTTTATTATTTTTATATAAATTATCGAAGTTTTTATTTAAATTTCATTATTTTTATGAAAATTTTCAGAGTTTTTATATGAATTTTACCATTTTTATGAAAATTCTGAAAATTTTTATGAGTTTCATTATTTTTATGTAAATTTTCAGAGTTTTTATATAGATTTTACCATTTTTATGAAAATTCTGAAAATTTTTATGAATTTTACCATTTTTATGTAAATTCTCAGAGTTTTTATATAGATTTTACCATTTTTATGAAAATTTTCAGTTTTTATATGAATTTCATTATTTTTATGAAAATTTTCAGTTTTTATATGAATTTTACCATTTTTATGAAAATTTTCAGTTTTTATATGAATTTTACCATTTTTATGAAAATTTTCAGTTTTTATATGAATTTTACCATTTTTATGAAAATTTTCAGTTTTTATATGAATTTTACCATTTTTAGCGAATCCTGCATAGAGAAAACGATTCGGCTTACGAGTAGCTGTCCGATATGTCGAAAGCACATCAACAAAGAAGAAAAACTCACCGAACAGCCGGAGATGAAGAAACTGGCTGATGAAAACAAGTTGGAATTTTACCTTACGAAATTTCTGAATTCCAGAGGATATGAAGGAACGTCGGGAAAATTGGATTTTATTTGTTCTCATTTCAAACGGTTACATCCTGAATTTGAAAAAACCGAAAAAATAATGGAATTATTAACAAAACGATTATCTCAATCAATTTCCGAAGTTACTGCAACAAAAAATTTGATGACGAAAGAATTTTTGAAATTATTTAGAAAAAAAAAATTTGAAGAAGCAAGAAATTTTTTGGAACTAAGCAACTATGCCTCGAGGGACTTTGCTTTGTTGGATATCCTGGAGACCAATAACGAACCCGATCCGGAAACTGTAATACAGTACTCCAACAGAGCCGGAACTTCTCAAATAGTACCTGCATTTCAAGAACCAGAATCCCCTCAGGTGTTGTCTGGAGAACAGCTCTGTATTCTGAATAAGCACTTTGATTCCTTGGCCGAGGAGTACATCAGGAGAAAGGAGACGGCGAGTTACGAAACCAGTAAGTTTCTGTTTTTCATCAATTTCAGAATTGAAATTCCAAAATTTTACAAAATTTCAAAAATTAAATTCTGAAATTCTAAAATTTAATAAAATTTCAAAGTTAAAATTCTAAAATTTTACGAAATTTCAAAAATTAAATTCTGAAATTCTAAAATTTAATAAAATTTCAAAGTTAAAATTCTGAAATTTTAAAAACTTGCAAAATTAAAATTCTAAAATTCTGAGATTTTAAAAATTCTAGGATTCAATTGCAGATTGTGAAATTTTCAAAGATCTTACAGAAGTTTTTAGGATTTTTCAAGATCTTATGAGGAATTTTAGAATCTTCTAGAGTTTCATAAAAGATTCAAGAATATTCCAGAATTTTATGAAAATTTTTAGAATATTTCTGAATCTCCTTAAGGATTCTAGAATCTTCCGATATCTAATAAAAGATCCTGAAATTTTTTGAAATTTTCTACAATTTTTTAAAAGTTGCTGTAAAATTTTGGAAACTTATTATTTCATAAATTTTTGTGATTTGCAGAGTTTTGGTCTTTCAGATAAAGAGATAAAATCCAAGTTTGTTGATTTTTGTATTTTTAAATTCAAGTTTTAGGACTGTCGTACGGAACGAACATATTCAATCCGAGTCAGCGAATCCCGATCCAACCTGGTGGAATTGATCTAAGTGATTTTTCGAATGTTTTATCCGGGATGTGCAAGTACACTTCGATGAAGAACATAGCGACGATGGAGTACTCGAGGGATTTGTCGAATTCAGTCGTGTCAGCAATTGAATTCGACAAAGATGGAGAATATTTTGTGGTTGCTGGAATCGCAAATAAGATGAAATTTTACGATTTTGATAGAGTTATGGATAAACCAGAAACAGCAAATCCAATTAAAATAATAGATGCAGGATTTAAGATAAGTAATGTTTGTTGGAATCCATACGCTAAGCAGATCTTAGTCAACAGCGATTACCAGGGAAATTTGCACGTTTGGGATGCCGCTGTAGGCAGAAGAGTTGTCCAATTCAAGGAACATGAAAAAAGATGTTGGTCTGTTCAATTCAACAACATTAATCATACTATGATTGCCAGCGGTTCTGATGACATGAAAGTTAAATTATGGAAAATTACAGAAGCTCACAGTTTTGCAACCATAGATGCAAAAGTTCAAGTTTGTTGTGTTCATTTCAATCCAGAAAAAGAATATGAATTTGTTTTTGGAGGATCTGGTAAGTTTTAATTTTATAAATTTTAGATTTTTAAAATTTTATAAATTTTAGATTTTTAAAATTTTAGATTTTTAGATTTTTTAAATTTTATAAATTTTAGATTTTTAGATTTTTTAAATTTTATAAATTTTAGATTTTTTTAAATTTCTTTGTTTTAGATTTTTTAAAGTTTTTTATACATTTAAATTTTTTTATATTTTAGTTATATTTTAATTTTCTATAAATTTTAATTTTTACTAAAATTGAAGTTGTCAAATTTCAAGTAATTTATTAAAGTTAAATTCAGCGTAATTTTTGTTACTTTTAAGATCTTTGTAGTACTGTAATATCCGGATAAAACCTGTTTAATTAAATAACGAATGCTTTCAATTGTTACCTAAAATCTGTCGATTTTTGAGTTTCGTTTTCCCGTCTGTTGCGAGTGGACTCTCTCGCGCGCTTATGAACGGGCAGTTTTTGAAAGAAATGGTAAATCTGGCTAATGAGTGAATTTTCGATAACAAATAAGTGATTTTTTAAAAAAATTCAAAATTGCAATTTTTCTGAAAAAATCAGAATTGCAAATTTTCTAAAAGTTTAAATGACTTTTCTAAAATCAAAATTATAATTTTTTTAAAAAATTCAAAATTATAATTTTTCTGAAAAAAATCAGAATTGCAAATTTTCTAAAAAATTCAAAATTGTAATTTTTCAAAAAAATTCAAAATTGCAAATTTTCTGAAAAAATCAAAATTGTAATTTTTCTAAAAAAATTTAAAATTGTGATTTTTAAAGTTTATTATTTTTAAATATTTTCAGATCATTGTGTGTACTACTACGATATTAGGAACCTGATCCAACCCCAACGTATCCTCACTGGTCACAAGAAAGCTGTTTCATATATAAAATTCATGGATAAAGATCACGTTGTCTCAGCTTCGACGGATTCTACTCTGAGGGTGTGGGACATCACGAAAGAGAACCCGGAACAGACAGTCATGAAAGGCCACGTAAACGAGAAAAATTTCGTCGGATTGGCAACTAATGGACAACATATTGTTTGCGGTACGGTTTTTATGCAATAATTTCGTAATTTTTAAAGTTAAAAAAATTTAAATTTAGAATTTCTATTTTAACATTTTTTATTTTTAATTTAATTTTTAAAACTTAAATTTGGAATTTCTATTTTAAAAATTTTTATGTTTAATTTAATTTTTAAAACTTAAATTTAGAATTTCTATTTTAACATTTTGTATTTTTAATTTAATTTTTAAAATTTAAATTTAGAATTTCTATTTTAACATTTTTTATTTTTAATTTAATTTTTAAAACTTAAATTTGGAATTTTCAATTTTAGTTTTTTCTAAATTTGTAAATTAAATTTTTTTAGAATTTTAAAATTTAAATTTTAAAAAATTTTTGAGTTTTAATTTTCTGAAATTTTAAATTTTAGTTTTTTTTAATTTTAAAATTTTAATTTTTTTAAATTTTAGGATTTTAATTTTTTTTAAATTTTTAGATTTTAATTTTTTTTTGAATTTTAATTTTTTTTTTAAATTTTTAAATTTTAATTTTTTTTTTAAATTTTTAAATTTTAATTTTTTTTTAAATTTTTGATTTTAATTTTATAAATTTTAGGATCAGAAACGAATGAAGTATATACGTATTACAAAAACTGTAGACAACCGATATGCAATTATGACTTTTCGATTGATTCTCTGAATGAGATGAAGAACAGAGTCCTGGGATATTCAAAAGTACCAGCAGATCAAAATCAGTCAGAATTTGTTTCTGCTTTGTGTTGGAAGAAGGAATCTAACATCATCATGGCGGCTAACAGCTCAGGAAAAGCTCACATTTTACAACTTTATCCGCTTGGATTTAAAAATTTATAAATTTTTTTACAATTGTGTGGGGGAATGCCTACTGTATTGAGAGTAATCCGAGGGGGATTGTATTCTCAGAGTTGTCTGAGGGGTACTGTAGGATGGGAACTCGGTCGGGAGGGTGACGGATTGAGGACGACTTGCTGGGGAATTTCGGGATCGGATAATCACGTCGAATCCTGGAAATTTTACATTAAATAAAATAAAAATAATTTTTTCGAAATTGTTTCAACACGAATATTGAGAATTTTCAAAAGATATAAAATTAATTTTTTTTTCAAAATTTTAAAATTATTTGATTTTTGAAGATTTATGAAATTTTGAAAGATTTTAAATAATTTCGAAAAATTCTAAATTTTAAAAAATATTAAAAAAATAAAAAAAAGTATTAAAAAATAAAAAAATTTTAAATTTAAAAAAATTGATTTACCTTTTTTGCTGTTGTCCCATTTGTTCTCTGGATTACTGTATTTTTTGTTTTGATTGTTCGTCCAATTAGTGATATTGGTTGAATTTAACGAAACAATAGTGGAGGTGGTCATCAGACTAGAGTCCCTCAGGGGGGATTTCAGGAGTCTTCTGTCGATGTCGTCTATTCTGACAGTCGATCCGGCACTGGACTCCTGAGGCGAATCTCTTCTTTCCGGACTTTTAGGAGAGTCAGAAGTTGAAGAAGACAACGACCTACTCGGAAGGGATACGGTATCTGGAATTTGTTTCGTTGAAGGAAAAGTACTCGGTCCCGACGCGAATGTTTTATTCGACGTCATAGCAGTGCCGGGTCCCGACGCGAATGTTTTCTCTGATGTTAAGGAAATTCCAGGTCCTGACACGAATGTTTCATTTGAGTTTAAATTAGTCCTTGGTCCCGACGCGAATGTTTTCTCTGATGTTAAAGAAATTCCAGGTCCTGACACGAATGTTTCTCTTGAGTTCAAACCAGTCCGAGATCCCGACGCGAATATTTTCTCTGATTTTGGAATTTCATCATGTCTCGATGCGAATGTTTTACTTGAGTTCAAATTAGCTCCATATCCCGACGCGAATGTTTTACTTGAGTTCAAACCAGCATCGGGTCCCGACGCGATTGTTTTACTTGAAACGAAAGCAGTGCTGATTTCATCATCCAGTTGAATGGACTTATTTGAAATTCCACCGATAGAATTTCCAAATATTGAAGTATTTTCAGTTATATTTTGTCTTCCAAGTTTAGGGGTCGCCTCTGGATCCATCCGAGTAAGTGTTTCGATTGATTTTTGTTTTTTCAGAGAATCATCAATGACGACGGAACCGGCGATATATGAACCGACGTCGATCGCTCGTTCTTGATATAATTTTGATCTATTTAAAAATTGATTTAATTCACTATTAGATGATGAAGATTTCGATATTTGACTATTTTGACTATTTTCAAAGTAATTATTTACTGGAATTTGGTATTGATCTGAAGTTTGAGATTTCCTGTCTCCCGGCATGGGTTTCCTGGTGTACGGCGTGGTCGTGGGTTTGTAATTTTGCTCGATTAACTGAGTAACGCTGAGTTTCGGTTTTTGTAAAGTAGAGTTAATTTCGAAAACTTCAGAAGGATCAGGTTGGGATTCAGTGAATTTCTGAACAGAATCCTCGGTAAATTTCGAAATACTTGGTCGTTGTTTCGACGGAATAGGATCCATAAAATCCCTGTATTGTTTTGATTTTATATATTGTTCTCTCGCATCCAAGTCGTCTTTCAGGGGATCAGAAGCCTGGGTGAAGGTGCTTTCCATCGTGGTCGGGACGTCCTTCTTCGTGTCCCCGACGTCCGTGAACCACGACGTCACTCTTCTTTTGAAAATTTTTTCTTTTTCCGTCGACAGTTGGCGATTCATGGAAGAATTTTCGGAAATCTGCTTCAATTCTGAATCCAGATGCTGGAAAGTCGGGGTTTCTGGAGACTGGATCTAAATCGACGTGAAATCAACTTTTTTCATATATGAATTTAATTTTCCAAAAAAGTTATTCAAAGTGATTTTCCAAAAATGATTCATATATCAATTTTAAGTTTTTAGAGTAAATTCAGAATCCAAATTTTCGTTGGATTTTTTGGAAGAACATAATCTTAGAAATCCGTAAATCTGGATTTTAAATTTTTATTTTTTTAAAATTTATAAATTTTCATTTTTTTAAAATTTATAAATTTTTATTTTTATTTAAATAAGAAGATTTTTAAAAACTTACGTTAAATTTTTTTTTACTAAGATCATCTTCGATTTTTTGGGCACTTTTAGTTCCTTGATTCAACGCCGAAATGCTGTCTCGTTTTTCCTTCTGGCCGCGGAACGGACTGAGGCTGATGGATCTGTCGCCGGATTTCTGAGTTAACGGACTGGATTTCGAAGAATCGGTCGTAAAAGGCTGCAAGTTTCAACATTATTACGGTATAAAATTAATTATAAAAATACTAAATTTTGGCTGTAGTTATTACTGTAAAAAGTCGAATTTTTTACGAAATAATCTCGACACGAATTTTTAGGATTTTCCAGGAACTTTCAAAATTTTAGATTTTAGATATTGATCCTAAAAAGTTTCAACTGGATTTTGAAAGATTTTAAGGATTTCCGGGAAATTCTAGAAACTTTCATAGTTTTTAAAATTTTTAGAACCTTCTACAGTATCCTAGAAGATTCTAGAAATCTCCCAGAATCTTCCATTGGCTTCTGGAAAGTTCTACAATTTTCTGCAATATTTTGGAAGGTTTTAGAGACTTTCACAGAACTTTTTAAGCCTTCTACAGTATCCTAGAAGATTCTAGAAATCTCCCGGAATTTTCCATTGGTTTCTGGAGGATTCTGAAACCTTCTAAAGTGCCTTAGAAGATTCCAGAAACTTCCATAAAGTTTTTTATTTTAAAACCTACAATATCTTAGAGGATTTTAGAAAATTTTACAGAATTTAATTTTTTTAAAATGGAGATTTCCTGAGGCAAATAAAACCGAAACCAACCCTGGCATTGTCCTTGGGGAAATGGACAATTCCACTTTGAAGTTGTCTGGTAACCAGCATACCGTTCACGGCATACAGTATCGACAAAACCAAAGCTACACCGGCGGACATGATCAAATCATTAGAAATAGCACTTAATTTAAAATAAAATAAAAATAAAACCAAAGCAAAAATAAAACAAACAAATGCCATCGTCACGCAGAGGGCAATATCGACCTTTTGCCATGACCTTCCGATTTCGATTTTTTTGTACATGGACGAAGGAATATTTGTTTTTGATTGATCTGGGGATTTGGTCATTAGGTATATCCCGTAAATAGGGACTAATACAGCTGCAGATACGATCATCCAATAAGGAAATCCAATGACGAAAAGCAAAATAAAAGTGAAAATTACTTGGCATCCCTTGAGGAAAAATCTGGATTTTCTTTCTAGTTTCATTTTCCATATAATGATTTTTGAGAATATTTATAAATAGGGATTGACGATGGAGTCTGGCCTAGATCTACATTTCCTTGGACTAAGGGTGGATTATCTGAAAATCGAAGGGATTGGAGAAGTTTCGACAGGACTGGAATAGCTAAAAAGTAGTTAAAAACAAACACGACTTTACAAAGTTATTTAAAAATTAAGTATTTCTAAAAATTATTTAAAAAATTAAATATTTCTAAAAATTATTTAAAAATTAAATATTTTTTATAAAATTGTTTTAAAAATTAAATATTTTTATAAAATTATTCAAAAATTAAACATTTTTATAAAATTAATTTAAAAATTAAATATTTTTATAAAATTAATTTAAAAATTAAGTATTTCTAAAAATTATTTTAAAAATTAAATATTTCTAAAAATTAATTTAAAAATTAAATATTTTTTATAAAATTATTCAAAAATTAAATATTTTTAGAAATTTTCGAAATTCTACGTTCCAGAAATTTCTACAGTATTTTCGGAAACTTCTAGAAGATTCTAAAAAGTTCTACAAAATCCTAAAAATCTTAAGTTAAAAAAATTTTTTAATTTTTAAAAATTTTAAAGATTTTCGATTAAATTTATATTAAACTTAAAAAAACAAAGATTTGATGAGATTTTGAATGGAAAATTCGTAAATCATTGGATTTTTCCGATTTGCAACACTCAGGACGAAAAACGAAACGCGAATCGGAAATTTACGAAAACGCACAAATCGACCTAATCATCGGTCCTGACGTTGAAATAATTTTCTAACGAGAGAAAAACTCATATTGCCGCTGGCTCTTTTCTCGGGTACAGAATCCACAAGTTATCGATTCATTTGTTTTTAAAAAAAATCAATTTTTAAAAAAACCGGCTAGAATTTAAAAACGGAAATGTCCGCAATCGTTTTCTGATTCTTGTTTGAAAAGCCAAGGTCGAATAGAAAATTAAAAATTCAATTTTTGATGGATGATTTTTGGGAGAAAGTTTGATTTTTGTTTTTCTGTCGGTCAGTTGAGAGTAATTGGACCGGAACCACTGGACCGGGGATCAGGGATAGCCGGTCGGATTTACACTAAAAATAAAACCAAAAATGAAACTAAAATTCGTTTATTTTTAATTTAAAAATTTTTAAAATCATTTAAAAATAAAAATTACTTAAATTAAAACTAAAATTTATTCATTTTTAATTTAAAAATTTTTAAAGTCATTTAAAAATAAAAATTACTTAAATTAAAACTGAAATTCATTTATTTTTAATTTTGAAATTTTTTAAAGTCATTTATAAATAAAAATTATTTAAATGAAAGTTCTGAAATTAAAAATTAACAATCTTTAATTTTAAAGTCATTTAAAAATAAAATTACTTTAGAACACAACGCCAAGAACTATAACTTCTTTATATTACATGAGGGAACACTTTTCCTTCTTTAGAAATCACTTTAGAACACAACGCCAAGACTTATAACTTCTTCATAATACGTGAGAGAACATTTTTCCTTTAAAAATGAAAATTTAGAACACAACGCCAAGAATTATAACTTCTTTATATTACGTGGGGGAACACTTTTCCTTCTTTAGAAATCACCGAAATCACTTTAGAACATAACGCCAAGAATTATAACTTCTTCATAATACGTGAGGGAACACTTTTCTTTTTTAAAAATGAATTAAAATCACTTTAGAACACAACGCCAAGAATTATAACTTCTTCATAATACACAAGGGAACACTTTTCTTTTTTTAGAAATAAATAAGCTATAGAACAGAACGCCAAAATTAAATTTTCTGCACTATAAGGAACAATTTCAACGTTGAATTTTATTTGCAAGTCGTTTCTAATTTTACATTGTTTTGATATCAGGAAAAACAACTTTTTTCAAGTCCAATAAAAACCATAAAAATTCATCTAGTACTCGTCGAATGAGAAAAATTAAAATTTTTTAAAACATCTTTTACAATCAAATCGAAGAAATTTAAGAAAATTAAAGATTTTTAAAATTTCAAAAGTTACTTTTTATTTTGTAAAATATAGGTTTAATTTTTTTGTTTTAAATTTAATAAACAACAATTTTGTCAAAAATTGAGTTGAATCGACACCAAAGTTGGTCGATTTCTAACAAGATCAAAGTTGTTTTAAAATTTTTAGAATCTTCCAGAATCTAATCTAATATTCTGAAATTTCGAAGAATAATTTAATTAAGATATTAAAATTCGTCGATTTTTAACAAATTCAAAGTTGTTTTAAAATTTCTAGAATCTTCCAGAATCCAATCCAATATTCTGAAATTTCGAAGAATAATTTAATTAAGATATTAAAATTCGTCGATTTCTAACAAAATCAAAATTCTTAAAATCTCTAGAATCTTCCAAAATCCAATCCAATATTCTGAAATTTTATCAAAAATTAACTAAGATATTAAAATTCATCGATTTTTAACAAGATCAAAATTCTTTCAAAATTTCTAGAATCGTCGAAATCTAGAAATTTTTAGAACTATCTAAAACTGAAAATTTCAAAACTTTAAAAATTCGAAACAATTTCAGAAAAAATATTTGATTCTAATTTTTGTAACAAATATAATTTTCTCATTTTCTTGTGTCAGATTTGTCAACAATGATCCTGTCAAAAATCAAGTTGAAATGCCACCAAAGTTCATCAAAAATTTATGGTTTCGAGCTGAGCGACAACCGATAATCGTTTTTGGGAGATGTTCGTGACAACTCCATGCGGTAAGCCTGAATTTTGAAGCAGCTCAAGTTGGCACCTTCTGGAGCCCTTCGGATAAACGACCAGCTGCCATTGTCTCAAAACAAATAGTGCCTTAGGGCGGGTCAAATGGGGTTACTGTAACTAAGAAAAAGCTCAAAAAAAGAACAATCATGTAGATTTTTGAAAATTTCGGTTTCGTAATTCTAAATATTTTACTTTTCAGAGTTACAGTAATTTCGAATAAATACTTTAATTCCCGAAATACCGTAATTCTAAATAAATATTTCACTTTTAAAATTTTTTTAAATTTTAAATATTTTATTTTCCAAAATACCGTAATTCTAAATAAATATTTAACTTTTAAAATTTTAAATATTTTATTTTCAAAAATACCGTAATTCTAAATAAATATTTCACTTTTCAGAATTACAGTAATTTCGAATAAATACTTTAATTCCCGAAATACCGTAATTCTAAATAAATATTTCGCTTTTAAAATTTTAAATATTTTATTTTCGAAAATACCGTAATTTTAAATAAATATTTTACTTTTCAGAGTTACAGTAATTTCGAATAAATATTTCATTTCTCGAAATACCGTAATTCTAAATAAATACTTTACTTTTAAAATTACTTTATTTTTAAATATTTTATTTTCGAAAATACCGTAATTTTTTATTTTATTTGTATTTTATTAACATTAAAGGAAAAAGTCAGTTTATGATGTCCAAAAAATGAAATGTTTTCTGTTCGAGAGTACCGAAACTAATATCTTTTACTTTTTAAATTTCAATTAAAAATAAATTTCCAATTTTTTAAATTTTAATGAAAAAATTATTTTTTTTTAACTTTTTAAAAAATCGATAAAAATTAAAATAAAAAAATTAATTTTATTCGAAATTGAACCAAAATAAAAATAATAATGAAATAATTCATCCAGATACTCTTGAATGGAAAATGCTCTTTTTTTTGGAATAATCCGAGATTAACACTTGTCCTTTAAAGGATGAACGATAATTAAGCAATTTACAACATTGCGTGCATGATTTCCATTTAACAAAAAAAACGACTTTAGAATTTTTGTTTGGTCCTGAATGGAAATCATAGGTACATGATTTTCCTTGATTTCCAGTTAGGATCAAAAAAGTGCTTTTTTAAAGAACTTTTCATTTGGTCTTGAGAGGAAATTATTTTCGTAAAATTTCATATTTTCCATTCAGAACCATAGTAAAAATATTTTTTTAAGAACTTTTCATCTGGTCCTGAATGGAAATCATAGGTACATGATTTTCCTTGATTTCCATTCAAGATCAAAAGTGTTTTTTTAAGAACTTCTCACCTGGTCTTGAGAGAAAATTATTTTCGTAAAATTTCATATTTTCCATTCAGAACCATAGTAAAAATATTTTTTTAAGAACTTCTCACCTGGTCTTGAGAGGAAATTCTATTCATAAAATTTCATATTTTCCACTCAGAACCATGGTAAAAATAAATTTTAAAAAACTTTTTATCTGGTCCTGAATGGAAATCATAGGTACATGATTTTCCTTGATTTCCAGTTAGGATCAAAAAAGTGTTTTTTTAAGAACTTCTCACCTGGTCTTGAGAGGAAACTATATTTATAAAATTTCATATTTTCCACTCAGAACCATGGTAAAAATAAATTTTAAAAAACTTTTCACCTGGTCTTGAGAGGAATTTAAATTTATATAATTTTATTTAATTTCCCTTCAGGACCGGAAAGAACTTTTAAAAAGTTTTTTACTTGGTCCCAAGTGGAAATCATACTCTAAATTTTTATAATTTCTTCTCAAGACCAAAAAAGTCAAATTTAAAGATTTTTTTAAATTTTAAAATTAAAAATCTTTGTAAAATTTTTGCATATTATTTAATATTTTTATTAAATTAATATTTTAATTAAATTTTTATAGAACTTGGTGTTTGTTAAATGAATCCAACTCCAAACTATGACGAGTGAAACTTCTTTCGTTCTGGACCCGAATTACTCCTTCGAACCCAATCTGGCTCCATTTGTGGAATCAAATTTCGAAGAAAAACCTCCATTGACGGCTCTGGGAGAAGTGATAGAGTTGATCGGACAGCCTTGGGGCAACGACAGTGCAAATTTTGTTCAAAAACCAGAAAATTCAATTTTTTCTTCTTCTTCGAATATTTGCAAAATTTGCTTCCATCCTATCCATGATCAGTTTTTATTCAAGGTAAAAATTTTAATATTTATAGAATATTTTTTTTTCTATTTTAAGTACAACTTCTTAGAATTCTTTAAAATTTAACAAAGCTTCTGAAACCTTCCAGAATCCGATGAAAAGTCTGACTTAATATCTGGAGACAGATTCAGAAGGTTTCTAAAGTTTTCATAAGATTCTGAAGGGTTCTAAAATCTCCGAGTATACGGTAGGAGATGTTAAAACTTTTAAGAATTTTACAGAAGCTTCTGAAACCTTCCAGAATCCGATGAAAAGTCTGACTTAACATCTGGAGACGGATTCTGAAGGTTTCTAAAATCTTCGAGTATACGGTAGGAGATGTTAAAACTTTTGTGAATTTTACAGAAGCTTCTGAAACCTTCCAGAATCCAGTGAAACTTCTGAATTAACATCTAGAGACGGATTCTGAAGGCTTCTTGAATCGTCTCAAACTTAGTGGAAAATTTCAAAACTTCCAAAATTCTCACGGAAGCTCCTAAAGCCGTTCAGAATCTACTTAAAAAATCGAAATTAACATCTTAAAAATAAAATTAAAAAAAAATTATTTTTTAATTATAATTTAGAATTTCGGGATTTTTGAAATTAAAAAAATTGTTAAAAATCGACTTTTGGGATGATTTGAAAAAATTAATTTTAAATTTTTGATTATCTTCAGATCGGAGAATCCCACGTGCACGAACATTGTTCTCGTTGCATAGTCTGTAACCAGCCCCTGGGAGACAAATGTTACGAAAAAAATAATCAATTTTATTGTCATCTTCATTACTACAGTGAGCACAGTCCTTTCAAGTGCTCAGGTTGTCGTTGCGGGATATCCCCGACGGATATGGTTTACAAATTAAAAGACGAAATAATTTATCATGTTTCTTGTCATTCATGTTTTCAATGTGGAAAACAATTGACTCCTGGAGAGCAGATCGTCGTAGATGAGATCACGAAACTTGTGTCTTGTAGTTGTCATCAGAATTCTGATGTTTTTTTTCAAGATTTAAAAAACTCAGAAAAAGAAAAAATAAAACCGATTTTAACGAAGAAATGTAACGAAACAACTTCTTCCATCCACAGTGTGACTTCTCTGATTCCACAGTATCCCTTCGAGATGTACGCCTTCGGGGAAATGTGCGGAGACGACAGCAGGTTCACGAAGAGGAGGGGGCCGAGGACAACCATCAAGCAGAGTCAGGTAGGGGGTTAGGGACTCTGATTTCGCAAATATTAGATCTTAGTTAGGAATTTCTGATTTTGCACATGTTAGATCCTAGTTAGGGACTCTGATTTCGCAAATATTAGATCCTAGTTAGAGACTTCTGATTTTGCACATGTTAGATCTTAGTTAGGGACTCTGATTTTGCAAATATTAGATCTTAGTTAGGGACTTCTGATTTTGCACACGTTAGATCCTAGTTAGGAATTTCTGATTTTGCAAATATTAGATCTTAGAGACTTCTGAGTTTACAAATATTAAATCCTAGTTAGGGACTTCTGAGTTTACAAATATTAGATCCTAGTTAGGGACTTCTGATCCATGTAGAAATGAAAAATAGGTACAAAATTACTTATTGAACCAAAAACACAAAATACAACACAACTTTGATAATTATTGCGCAATCTACTCAATTTTCTCTCCATCTCCGTAATTGTAAATTCCCCATTGGTCCCCAGGGTATTTCCCTTAGGGGTCAACGCTATACAAATCTCCACTCAAATGGATAAGTACACGATCCAACAGTTAATTTAATAAAAATCGTAAAAAAGTAGAAATTTATGTAAAAATTTCAAAAATCGTTTTTACGTATATTTTTTGAACTTTCCAGTTAAGACCAAAATTTATAAAATTTAATATTTTTGTAGTTTTAGAAACATTAAAATTACAAATTTAGAAAAATAAAAATTTCGAAAATGTCTTGACAAGAATTTTTCAACTTTCCACTTAAGATCAAAAATTTCACATTTATCTATTTTTTTATATTTTAAAATTATCTAATAAATTTTCAAAATTTTATAATTTCATAATTTCACAATTATCTACAATGTTGTCCAAATACCGTAATCCAGATATTTTTTTATTTTATTTTTAAATTTTTTTTAATTTTATTTTTAAATTTTTTTTATTTTCTACTTAGTCAAAATTAATAATATTATTTTTTTTTCAGCTAGATGTCTTGAATAGAATTTTTTCCTCAACCCCGAAGCCCTCTAAACATGCCAGAGCCAAGTTGGCCTTGGAGACGGGCCTGAGCATGAGGGTCATCCAGGTCTGGTTCCAGAACAGGAGAAGTAAAGAAAGAAGATTGAAGCATCTCTGTAATTTCCTCAGGCACTACGAACAGAAGGGCATCGTCCCTCCTCCCTTCGGATTCAATCCTGGTCAGTTTTTAAAAATAAAAAAAATTACAAAAATAAAAAAAAATTATAAAAATAAGAAAAAAAAATAATTTTAAAAATAAAAAAAATTATAAAAAATAATTTTAAAAATAAGAAAAAATTACAAAAATAAAAAAAATCATAAAAATAAGAAAAATTATAAAAATTATAAAAAATAATTTTAAAAATAAAAAAATTATAAAAATAAGAAAAAAAATAATTTTAAAAATAAAAATGTTATAAAAATTAGAAAAAATAATTCTAAAAATAAAAAAAGTGATTTTTAATGATGTTCAAAAAAATTATTTTAAAATAGAACAAAAATATTTTTAGTCATGTTCAAAAAAGTTGAATTTTTAAAAATTTCGAAATAAAAAAAATAATTTTAAAATATATTTAATTTTTTTATAAATTTTTATATTTTTAAACATGTTTGCAGAAGACGGTACCCTCATGGGAGAGCCCCTGTCCCCCTCGACTCTGCAGTCCTTTGATCCAAATTTCTCCTTCGAAGAAGACAGTGCCGACTTATCCAGCTAAATTTATTTTTATTTTTCTCTGCTCAAGCTTATTTGGAAAAAAAAATATTTCAATATTTTCGAAAAAAAAAATATTTTTTAATATTTTCGAAAAAAAAATATTTCAATATTTTCGAAAAAAAAAATATTTTTAATATTTTCGAAAAAAAAATATTTCAATATTTTCGGAAAAAAAATACCTTTTAATATTTTTGAAAAAAAATATTTTAATATTTTCGAAGGAAAAATATTTTTTAATATTTTCGAAGAAAAAATATTTCAATATTTTCGAAGAAAAATGTTTCTAAATTTTCCAAAAAAAACTTTTTTAAATTTTTTCGAAAAAAAAATATTTTTTGATTTTTTCGAAAAAAAAATATTTTTTGATTTTTTCGAAAATTCACGTTTCCAAATCGGATTTCGCCCGGTCAAGTGGGGTCATGAATAGTGTCAAGTAACATCCGTACATCTGATCACGAAAAGGAAATCTCTTCAAATCCTCGAAGAATTTTCAATTTAAAGTTTATAAAAAATAAATAAATGATTTTTGAATTTCATTGCGGATTTTTTTGAAGATCATCGAGATGTTGATTTAGATGAGAACAAATTTGGATTTCGAAAAGTATAAAAAGTCGAAAAATGATTTGAAATTTTATAAATTATATTTCAAAAGTCCGAGTTGTTTTTTATTATTTAGATAATTTTTTAATTTTGTAATATATCTAATAGTATACTGTAGTAAATAAAAAAAAAGTGAAATTACCGTAATTTTTTAAAATTATTTTAAAATTTTTTTATTTTATAATATATCTAATAATATACTGTAATAAATAAAAGAAATAAAATTACTGTAATTTTTTTTATAATATACCTAATAATATACTGTAGTAGATAAAAGAAATAAAATTACTGTAATTATTTAAAATTTAATTTTTAAAATTACTTTAAAATTTTTTTATTTTATAATATATCCAATAGTATACTGTAGTAGAGAAAAGAAATAAAATTACCGTAATTTTTTGAAATTATTTTAAATTTTTTTTAATTTTATAATATACCTAATAGTATACTGTAATAGATAAAAGAAATAAAATTACTGTAATTTTTTGAAATTTAATTTTTATAATTATTTTAAATTTTTAATATGATTTTGGATTTCATTTAATATTTAGGAAATTTGAAATTTAAATTTTGGAAAATGATCTTAAAATGAAGACAAGTGGTCTTCCAGATTCGGTTTTCGATTCTGAGAAGAAATAGAGCTAAATCCATTCATGTCCAATCGGACACAATTAGTTCAAGTGCCACTCCGATGTTCCCGGATATCCTCTGTCCATCTTCAGTTTGTTTATCCGGACAATTCTAAAATCCACAAATAATCCAAATCTCTTTTGAATTTTATTTATTTTATTTTTACATTTTTTTGAATTTATTTTAATCTAAAAGTACTAATTTCGAAAGTCACTAATTACTTTTCCCAGTGGTCAGTGAGAGCTGGTCAGCAATTTACGGAAATAACGAAGCACCTTTCATCAAATTTCTTTAATTTTCGTTTCTAGACTGTACTAGACACTTTTGGATGTGTAGAAAGGCACGTAAGTGTGGAATTTTTTAATTTTTGGTCTCAATTGGAAAATTCTAGGAATTCGTGTCGGGACCATTTTTTAGTTTTTTGGAAAATTTCCGAGTTTCTATTACAGTAATGTTCACTGAATGTTTTTATATGTGTAGAAAACCGTATAAATATAAAAAATTTTCATTTTTGGTCTCAATTGGAAAGTTTCAAAAATTCGTGTTGGGACCATTTTTTAGTTTTTTGGAAAATTTCTATTACAGTAATGTTCACTGAATGTTTTTAGATGTGTAGAAAACCGTATAAATATAAAAACGTTTAATTTTTGGTCTCGACTGGAAAGTTTCAAAAATTCGTGTTAAGACCATTTTTTAAAATTTTATGTTTTAATTGTTTTTATAAAAGTGATATTTTTAAAATTTTGTCAAAATAATTAAATTATTTTTAGCGAAAAATGGAAAAAACTGTTTTATTTTTAACTTTTTTGCAAATTTCGATCATCGCTGGATTGCCGACGAATCGAACAGAAAATTCTATCCAAATTGACGAAAGTACGGTAAATTGTCTAACAGGAGAAAAATTTGTGAAAGAATATATCTTGTTTGAATGTCGAAATTCCAATGAAATTGTGGAAATCCATCCTATTGCTTGTGCTCCAGAAAACGACGAAACTAAAACCATCATCCAACCTGGAGATTTCCTCGTGACGGAACATTTCAAATATCAATGTGTAAACGACGGATCTACATTGGCTTTAAAAATCAACAGTGAGAAATTTTTTGAATTTTATTTGATTAGAATTCTGTAGAGGTCTAGAATCCAATAGATGTTTAAATTTCAAAAATCTAGTAAATTCTGAAACTTTCGAGAATTTTGCAAAGTAATCCTGAATCTGTTATAAGATTCTGAAACATTTGATATATTTTTCGAAAATTTCAGAAAATTCCAAAATCCTATAGAAGCTTCTGAAATCTTTTATATATTTTTTTCGAAAATTTCAGAAAATTCCAGAATCCTACAGAAACTTCTGAAATCTCTTATATTTTTTTCCGAAGATTTCAGAAAATTCTAGAATCCTACAGAAACTTCTGAAATTTTTTATATTTTTTTTTTTCGAAAATTTCAGAAAATTCCAGAATCTTATAGAAGCTTCTAGAATCCTTCAAATCTCTAAAAATCTCCAAAGTATTTCAGAATCTACGTAAAGCTTTTTGAATAACATCTGAAATCATGGGTTTTGGAGACTTGTAAAATTCTAAATTTTTTCGAAACAATTTCATAAATTATTTTTTAAATATAATTTTCTAAATAAAAATTATTGAATTTTTATTTTTCTAGATTGCATTGATTCCACCGGGATGGAAGTCGAAATCGGAAAATTCTTCACTGTCGTGGAAAACGGTGTCCATATAACCACAGAATGCCTCGGGGACGACTTCAACGCAAAGAAAACTGTTCATCAATGTAATTTCAATTGTTTTAAGTAATGTAAAAATATTTAAAAAATCACTTCAGGGACAAAATGTAAACTTTCCAACAACGACCTGCTGACGGAGGGGAACTTCCAAGTCGAACTTTTGGCCGGAGACGAAAAACCAGCCTTACAAAAAGGAGAAATAATCTCATGCATTCGCGATGGGAAGCAAGTCGGCCTCAGATGCACTGGATGTGTGACGGAATTCACTTCTATCCATGTCGGCATCAGTGGATACGTCAAAGTTAGAGAACAATGGACTCAGTGCAGACGATTCGGAGACAAGTGCAGACTCATCAATGTCACACAAAACTGTAAGTTTTTTTAGAAAAGGGAAAAGCTAGGTCTTCAAGGTGTAGGAAAGTGGACACAAGTACACACAAAAACCATACACAATATATCGATGTATTATATATACATAAAATAGTGCATGGTACATGGTACATGATATATCGATATATTATACACAAAAAACAGTACATGGCATATAATATATTGATGTATTATATATAGATAAAATAGTGCATGATATATGATATATCGATATATTATACACAAAAAAACAGTACATGGCATATAATATATTGATGTATTATATATAGATAAAATAGTGTATGATATATGATATATCGATATATTATACACACAAAAAACAGTACATGGTACACAATATATTGATGCATTATATATAAATAAAAAGTCGTACATAGTATACAATATATTGATGCATTATATATACTTAAAAATGCTACTTCATATATGATGTATTAATATATTAAAACGACTCTGATGTATCGGATACATTGTATTTTATGTACCGATATATTGAGTATAATACAGTTATACATTATGTTCACTTAATGTACCGGCATATTAGAACTAGTTTTTGTGTATAATAGAGATGTCTTTTATTGAACGCAATATCCAAGAAATCCTGGAGAATATAAAACAGAAAAGTAGATATATGCATTATTTAGCAAAATTGTAGTATTTTTATATCCTATACGAACAAATTATAACTCGTGGATAATGTAAATGTAGCAAATGCGTGATATTTCGTCACGGAAGGCTTTGTAATCTTTGCTAAATGCTGTGATTTTTCATGCGTCAAATGTTCATGAAAATTGTTACAATTGTGTTACGTTTTTTGGGCTATGCAGCACTTGTGTCCCAAGTATTTATGTTTCACTTCTGCAGTTGGAATTGATGGGTTAGTTTTCAGCATTCAGGATTCTAAAGGTTTATTTTTAATTTTCATTTCAAATTCAGAATTTACGGGTTCGATTACCTCTATTTAGGTACTTTCGGTTCAGTTCTAACTATAGAATCAGGACACAAATGTTTGAGACAGATATCTGGGACACAAATGTTTGGAATAGATATCTGGGACACAAATATCTGGGACACAAATATCTGGGACACAAATGTTTGGAATAGATACCTGGGACACAAATGTTTGAGACAGATATCTGGACACAAATGTTTGGAACAGATATCTGGACACAAATGTTTGAGACAGATATCTGGGACACAAATGTTTGGAATAGATACCTGGGACACAAATATTTGAGATAGATATCTGGACACAAATGTTTGGAATAGATATCTGGACACAAATGTTTGGAACAGATATCTGGACACAAATGTTTGGGGCATAAGTGTTGGATGCACAAATATCTGAGATGCAAGTGTTTGAAACATGTTTAAGACACACATGTCACAATATGGTTTGTTGTCAAGTTAACATTTGTTACAAACCCCAAACTCAAAGTGATTATTTCTGTTTGTTACCGAACCAAAAGTTACTTTTTTCTGTATACTTACTTTCCGTTCCAGATGTCGATTGTAAGTTAACCGGCAGTGAAGCCACTTACCAAAACGGAATTTACTTCAACGACACGAAAGGAATCTCCACCTATTACTGTAACCACGGAGTTGTCTCCAAACAAGGCTGTACTATCGAAGGGAAATGGGCCTTGGTTGGAGAAGTCATCTACACGGATTCTGGAGAAGCTTTCTTGTGCGATACTTCGCAAGCTGGATTCACTTCCTTCAACGGCCTCAAGGGCTGTGTTGCTTCCGACGGCAGTGCCAGGAAGTTCCAAGAAGTCTGGCAAGAAGGATCAGTGATGAAAAGATGTTCTTGGACTTTCGGACTCCATGGAATTTCCAACAGCAGAATCTTACAGTATGCCTGTGTGAGGGATAATGAAGTGATTCCAGAATTCAAAATTATCCAGAAACGAAATGGAAATTACGAAAAATGCGCAAAAAACGTCAATGGAGATCTCGAAATCCGGCCATTGACTTCAGAAGAACTTTCCGAACATCTGAAACGAAAAACCCACAGAATCGACTTGAGTGAGTACTTTGCTTCTGGAGGCAGAGGAGCTCTGGAATCCATCAACTCTTTCAACGACGCTTTGCTCACTTCCGGAACGACTGGAAGCCCCACTACGACGGAATTACAGATTCTGATGGGAGACCCAAGTTTGAAGGAATCACTTCCGATCGAAGAAGTCCAGATGAAAGAAGAACGCAACGAAGAATCCCAATCTCAGGATAAATTGAATTCTTCTTGTGTGGACCTTGTTCCGTTCTGTTCGAAACTGACTTCGTATTGTCCTAATTTCGAAAAATACCACGTCATCGACGGAGATGTCCAAAAATCAGCCCCTACGGCAATTGAGGAACTTCACAAAATAAATAATGTTAATCCCAATCTAGGATTTAATATCCCTTATCCACAGATTACTCCATGTGAAGCTTGTAAGTTTATTTTCGAAATTATTTTATATTTGAATAATTTAGATAATGTTTAATTTTTAGTGTTCATAACGCATCAGAGGAAACTACAACTGCTGGTTGACATCATCTGTCAGAAGACCTGCAACAGCTGCATGAAGCCAGAGGAATCAGAAGCCATCGTCAACAGACTCCAGACGACTTCCCGTTGTGGATAAAACTCAATTTACTTCCAACATTCCTCATTTATTCATAGTACTGTAATTTAACCACTTTCGACATATCTGGACTAAACTTTATCAGATACTTTGATACTCTTTCTTCTTAGTCTTGAGTTTGCAACAAGTAATCACGTGGCTGACGGCCAGGAGCACGATGATTCCGATCCCCACCCAGAACATAATTGTCCAATTTAGGCCCGAATGATCCTTCGATTTGTATTCTTTACCACCACTGCTTCCTGCGCCAAGTGACTCCGGACCTATTTCGACATCTGCATCGTCTTCAGAGAGTGGAATATATTGAGGACCAGCAATTCTTCAAAAATGAAAATTACCAAAATTAAAAAATATTTCCTAGAAAAATTTCGCACATAGTTCAACGCGAGTTTCTAAAACTCTCAAGTTGAAATATAAACCATTGAGATTTTGTGCTCACATGGTTGTCTAAAGATCAAACAAATCAAAATTAGCTCTAAAATTATGAAGAAAGAAAGTCATCAAAAACTTACCTAGGAACCAAGACATGCCAAAAATCATATCCTTTCTGATGATATCCAGGTTTTAATCCAGGGGATTCTAGAGTAGGATCAGGGAAGTCGATATTGAAGTAGTTCCCCACTGTCGGATCCATTTCTGTCCAGTTTCGGTCGTTTGTTTTAGGAGTTCCGTGATTCATGAAGTCCACCAGCATCTGAGTCAGCAGAAACTGAACTTGCTCGTCTTTGGCAGTGAAGTTCCCTATATGTTGTCCGACAACGTAGGCCAGTTCTTGAGAATGATGTGGAGATTCATCTGCAGTAAGTGGAGGCAAGTTAGGCCCACGGACATAAGCACCGCCAATGTCGGGGTAACTGTACTCATACAAGTAACATTTCCCGCCTCTTTTTGTGTGGTCTTCCAAGAACACTCTGGTAGGAATGTACAGTTCTGGGTCGTCGTAAATGTACATCGAACGAGAAGCTGAAATTTATAAATTATTTAGACTTAAAACTGATATATGAATAACTTCAAAAAACTGGAAGGATTTTTTTGGGGATATTTATAAAACTGACTCGTATTGTATTCTTTCATGCAAGTAATGATGACTTTGTCAGTGACTTCAGGATATCCAGCGAATACCAGAGCTTTCTGACACCAGTACCGTAGTTCCGTCTGATCCACAAAGACTCCACTGACGACCGTTGCTTTTGATTCTAGGTACTCTTTCGAAACCGTTCCTGCCAAAAACGGAATCGGATTCATTTCAGATGCCATTACTTCTACACTGTCTGGCACCAACTGCAAAAGTATTGAAAATTAAAATTTAAGAAAAGTTAAAAAATTAAAATTTGGAAAAATAACAACTTACAGCATTCCGTCCGGAATCTCTGGCGATATAACGAAAAACGAAACTTGTTTCAACAACTTTCTGAACGTCAGAAATTTCTTTTGCAGATTTATTTCTCAAACAATGGAGGACTTGTTCGACTTCCTGAACAACGTTCCAGTTGTTGTCATCGGGACCGAACAAGGCGCATCCCAGTACTCTAGCGGCTTCTCGTGATGCTCGTTGATTTTGATCATAGAACAAAATGGTTTCTGTCGCTCCAGACATCGAAATCCCTTGATTAACCAGATTTTTCGCCTTAGGGGACATAGCTAACTGAAAAGTTTACGTGAAAAAATAAACCTAACAGAAATTACCAATTTTACGATAAGTCCACCTCCTGAATGACCCATTAAAGTCAGTTTATCAGGGTTGCCTCCAAAAGTTCGGATTTCTGACTTTATCCATTTCATAGCGTGGACAATATCTGAAATGTGAAAATAAAGGTTAATTGATATATGAATACCCACCGTGAAGTCCGACATTCATGTCCATCGAGAGGTCCAGTTTCCAATTTAAATTAAGAATACCAAAAACTGCTTGTCTAAAGTTCACTGTCACGAAAACCACATTTCTGGTTACATTGTTGTAATTGTCAATAAGAACGTTTTTATCAAATTGCATTGGGCTTCCATAAGCAAAATCTCCTCCATGGATGTAGAGAGTCACCGAACAGCCCCCGGATTTCAGACAGTATCTGTTCGTGAAGATATGAACTTGTAAACAGTCTTCGTCCATCGCAAAGTCCGCCGCATTGTAGGAAGTGGCGGAGGAGTTCCAATAACAGGACACGGAGTAGTCGGTGGTGTTGAGGAGACCGAGCCAGGGAGTGCGAGGAACAGGGGCCTTGAACCTGAGCGACCCAACTGGGGGATCGGCGATAGGGATGGATAGGAAGACATAGCCTGTTACCCCCTTTGCAGTCGTCAATTTCCTTCCTCTAATATAACCAGAACTGAAACATTACAATATTCGAAAAAGTAAAAAACAAGGTTTTACAAAGCTCACTTAAGAGAAATTTCCTAAACAGTCTAGCATTTATAATCTTAATCTAACGATTGGTTTTAAATCAAATTGTTATAAAAATCAAAATATATACTATTTACAAAATTTTCTCGAGATGACTTTCTAAAACATTCTAAAAACTCCTAGAATTTTCAGTTTAATATGTTAAGTTCAAGTTTTGAGTAAATCTTGGAAAGCTCCAGAAGTTTCTGTAAAATTTTCGAATTTTGAATTAGGTTGTGGGAGTTTCTAGTGTTGACAATAGTAATTCGAAATAACTTATTGAAAATAAAAAACCTGATTTTCCTGATGGTGAAATCGGATTGAACATCCTTAGAAACCGGATCTCCGGGGAAAACAAATCGAGCTTCTATGGATGTAAAATATATCGCTAATAATAAAAATATTAAGTTCATTTAGTACATCGACGGAAGAACTCAGAACAGAAAAGTAAAATAACAAGTTAACCCTCAAAATTACATACGTACACACTTTTCCGTTGATTATTTTTATCAGAAAAACCAAACTGGACAGCAGCAGATGGTCTGATGATCAATAATACAGAATTATATTGCTTTTAGAAATCAAAAATCAATGTTTTCGAACAATTCCTTCCGATTGAATTTTTCGAATTCGATATTTTAGATGGTTATTCCGAAAATTTCGTGAAGTTTTAGAAAAATTAAGTTTTTATAAAATTTTCAAATATTGCTAATTTACCAAACACTATCCTTATTGCAATCAGTGCTGGGTATTGTCAAAGTCGATTATCAGGATTTGAAGTTGAAATTTTGCATCTTCAATTTAACAAAAAAGTGGACTCTAGTGAAGGTGGTTTTTTGAAGACGTATGTCATTTTGAAGGTCTTAAAATTCTGATTGAGAGGCTGTATTTTGTTTTTGTGGAATGCTCTTTTGGAATGAGAAAAATGGAATAAATGTATAAAATTTCATTTCTATTAAGATAGAAAACAGATATATAATTCTTTACTGACACAATATGACACAGATACAATTTAATGAGAATCTTAGCACTTAACGCAGAGAACCTCACTCATGCCCTACAGTACTTCACGGTCCCTGATATCTAGGCCATCTTTTCGGGTGCTCTCTTTGTAGTATAGTTTCCGTCCCAGCAGTAACATAGATCTTCTCAAATCACGCCTAACTGAATTCAATCAATACGTAACAGCTCCTGACCGCAGTTTCTACATTATTAGATCTTAACTGAATGTAATCAATGACAGGATTGGAATCCAAAACAAGATTGATTCCAATTGAATGTAATCAATGTACTAATATTTTTTTAACTGGAAACAAACATAGTCCAAACACGTTGATTACATTCAGTTACGATCAATCTTTTGTTAGATTGCAATCCTATCATGATTATGCTGAGTTAGAATTAGATAATGTGAAAACTGTGGTCAGGAGCTGTTAAGTGTTGGTAGTCTTCAATTAGGTGTGATTTCAGAAGATCTATGTTACTGCTGGGACGGAAACTATACTACAAAGAGAGCACCCGAAAAGATGGCCTAGATATCAGGGACCGTGGAGTACTGTAGGGCATGAGAAAGACCCTCGGTTGTCTTTGTCGGTATAAGATATAGTTATCGTCTTTTCCTTATCATTCAGTGAAGATTAGTGACATTCTTCCTATTTCTATCTTAACACTTCCTATTATGTCCATTTTTGTTAAATATTGAGTCTCGTTAAGAACACTTACGTGAGGATTCTATCGTAGAAGTTTAAAGCATTCATGATCCAGATAAAACACAATAATCGAGACCATGTTGAATATTAAAATTACCGACTATTACAATGAGTGTTTTTGTAATTGATGAATACTTTGCTGTTTTCTTTCATACAAGAAAATAAAAATGCAAAACAAAGTAAAAAGTTTTACTGTAATAGTTCCGTTAATTCTTGTCATTTCCGATATTTTGTAAAGAGCGGTTTGGCAAACAACGGCTTATTGTATCTTCCGTCGCACTGGCCG
Source organism: Halicephalobus mephisto (assembly GCA_009193035.1). Classification (NCBI taxonomy): domain Eukaryota; kingdom Metazoa; phylum Nematoda; class Chromadorea; order Rhabditida; family Panagrolaimidae; genus Halicephalobus; species Halicephalobus mephisto. The sequence goes on along the minus strand of SWDT01000077.1, from coordinate 7,459 downwards.
AGACCAGATAAGGAGCGATCTTTTGGTACTGTAAGGGAATCCGACTTATTCCCTTAATTGATAAGTCCTTCACGACTCCTTACTCTTCGCTTTATTCAGGCGATCAACAGTACAAATATATTTATCAACAACTTCTGGTAATTCAGCTTCGTCGTTTCTTTCTAACTTCTGAAGTGCTGATCTTCCCATCGCAAATTGGTGCGCAAGCTGAGTTCTTGCATTTCAGGGATTTTCGTGCTGGGAGTCTTCTCGCTTTCTACGACAGGTACTTCCCCTTCGTACAGACATCTGTGAAGAAAATTTGAGATCGTCTAATTACTCCACTATACTAAAATTTTAGATTGTTTCAAGCTTTCTTCAACAGAACACAATGGGTATTGATATTGATGCCTGATTTGGATCTTTCACTAAGAGAGCTTGTTTAAAATATGTAAGGCTTATATGGTGCTTTTCTGGGACCCCTCCCCCCTGTAAGTCTTACATATTTTAGGCAAGCTCCCTAAGATGATTTCCAAACCACACATCGAAACTCCATAATGTAACTTAGTCCTACTTTGATTACTGCTTTTATTTTTATAAGACTCGTAGAACTACTTAACTTCAAGCCAGGAATTGAATATACTAATGCTATCTAGACTAGTTGGTCTTTTAGTTCTTTATTTCCAAGACCTTTCGTTCCAAAGTCATCCCATAAGAGACGGTTACAACACAACATCGCCCACTCATCTGCACGATATGCATCGGACAGCCGAAGCGATATGGTGGCCAAACCGGACCCCCCAGAACGAAGTGGTGGAGGTGGAAGGAAAAGAAAGACGACATCATGTTCGCTTCGAGTAACAAAGATGATTTGCAAGAACAAGTTCAGACCTGAATGACCAATTCGCATGTTATGACCTCCGATTTAACGTAAAGAAGATGGAGCTTTTGACGACTGACGTCAACGAACATGGAATGATCAGTGTTAACGGAATCAACCTTCCGCGAACAGCAAAGTTCAAGTACCTCGGCACAACTATCTCAAACGATGGCTCACTCCACTTCGAAGCCACCTCACGCATCAACGCAGCCTGGGCCAAATGGAGAGCGACAACCAGTGTCCTCTGCGACGGTAAGATTAAGGACTGTCTGAAGTCCATGATCTACCGGACCGTCATCCGGCCAGTTGCCATATATGGCGCCGAGTGTTGGCCAGCGACGAAAGACATGGGATGACGGCTTAGCGTCATGGAAACAAAGATGCTACGATGGACTTCCGGAATCACTAGAAGGGATCACGTCCACAACGAAGACATCCGACAGAGATATGAAGTAGTCCTGATCGCTGAGAAACTCCAAGAGAGTCGACTGAGATGGTTCGGTCACATCCTCAGGGCAGAAGAAAACACGATCGCGAAGACAGACTGCACGCTAGAAGTATTAGGAAAGAGACCAAGGGGACGTCCAAAGCAACGATGGACCGATACAATACACAAAAACATGAAGACTGCAGGCCTACATCCAGACAAAGCCAATGATCGAGACCAATGGCAGCAACGTGCAAGAAAAGCGGACCCTGCCATCACACAGGACAAACGCTGAAGAAAAAGAAAAAGATTTCCAAGACCTTTTGTTAGTTATTTAGGGGAAATTCTCGCTGAAGGAAATCAGAAACATTTTTATGTCTATATTTTTTTAAATAATGACAAGAATTTCTTGATTATAGAGCATTCTAGTTAATATATTTAGACAGCCATTCATATCTAGCTTATGGAAGATTTTCGTTCCCGAACTGTTATCATTCAAGTTGTTGGATCGGGCATCCATCCTTAATGGGAAGTGCAACCGATAGAGAACTCTTGGTTCTGAATGGATTCTTTTAGCATCAACGGGGAGCATTTGGTCCCGAACGGATTGCCTTAGCACCGACAAGAGGATATACAGTTTCTCTTGGCGGGAAGTTGAGTTGTTTGTTTATGTCGAGTTCGACATAATATTTTTGTACCGTGCCTAAGGCATTTATTTAATAAACCTTTTCTATACTATTTTTCTTTCTCATCTAGACGTGGGTCACTCGGCGTGACGGATACAACACAAGTAATGACTCATGTGATCAAACCACGTTGCTTTCCTTAGTTCTGTTTTCCATACATAATGCTTGTTTTTGTTCCAAATTTTATTAAATTATTGCCCGATCCGGGGGTTAAAGGTGAGGCATTCATCTTTGATCTCAGTATTATGGTTGTCAGAACTGTCGAATTCGAAGTTTCAAATCAAATTAAACTAATTCGAATTCAAAAGTCGAGAAATTCAAATTTTCAAAAGTCAACAGCTTTTTTCGTCATTCGATCTGTAGTTTATACTGTAACTCTGTTGTTGAAGGGATTGGTCCAATTACGGTGGAAATGAACAAGTGTAGATTCCTACAGTATTCAGAAGCCCGAATATCTTTATTCAAATACATATTTAGGGACATAGAGAGAATAGTTCTCTGATCTGACTATCACCAACCAGACTTGGAGTGGATTCTCCACAGAAAACCAAATAAAATTCAGCGAGAACTGACTTTAAGAATTGTTATCCTAGTTCTTTGTTGTGTTCTGTTGAAGAATACTACGAGCGTGGTACGGTATTTTATTTTGTAGCTTAGTAGTTTGGATTACTTTTTTTACTCGAAAAATTGTAATTTTACTTTCTGTTCCCAATTTCAATAACAAGTCTTTGAAATTTCCAACAAATAAAAGATATAATCATTGATTTTTTGGAAAAATAGACAAAAAATTTGTCTAATATGAAATAAAACAGAAATTAGGTCTCAAGCAGACCTGCCGATTTCGAACTAATTTGAATTCGAACATTCAAAAAATGTTGATTCTAATTGAGCATAATCAACATGCTTATATCAGTGTTCATAACGCATCAGAGGAAACTACAACTGCTGGTTGATATCATCTGTCAGAAGACCTGCAACAGCTGCATGAAGGCAGAGGAATCAGAAGCCATCGTCAACAAACTCCAGACGACTTCCTGTTGTGGATAAAACTCAATTTACTTCCAACATTCCTCATTTATTCATAGTACTGTAATTTAACCACTTTCGACATATCCGGACTAAACTTTATCAGATACTTTGATACTCTTTCTTCTTAGTCTTGAGTTTGCAACAAGTAATCACGTGGCTGACGGCCAGGAGCACGATGATTCCGATCCCCACCCAGAACATAATTGTCCAATTTAGGCCCGAATGATCCTTCGATTCGTATTCTTTACCACCACTGCTTTCTGTAAGTTGTGGTCTTGGATCTATGGCAGGACCTCGATCATCTTCAGAAAATGGAATATATTGAGGACCAGCAATTCTTCAAAAAAGAAAATCATTATAAAAAATATTTAAAATTTAGAAAAAAAATTTCTCAACATGAATTTCCAAAGCTTTCCACTTCGAATCAAAAATTGTAAAATTTTAAGTTTACGCGCTTTTAGAAAACTCCAAAAACATTACAATTCTAAAAACTAAATGAAAAAATTCATCAAAAACCAATTTTTTCCTCAATTAAGAGCCATTTTACATAACTTCATTTTTCTCATACAGGAAAAAATGACTATCTTCAGAATCTTGTAAAAAGTATTCAGAATGGGGTAATGGAACTCGTAGATTCTGAATCTGACGTCAGAATTGAGGGTTGACCTTTAAACTCCCGAAATTCAGAATCTATGGGTTCCATTACCCCATTCTGAATACTCTTTACAGGATTATGAGGATATGTGTGCCAGGCTTCCATGCAAAAACGACAAAAGTTACACAAAATGGCTCTTAAATTTAAAAATAAAAACTTACCTAGGAACCAAGACATGCCAGAAATCATATCCTTTCTGATGATATCCAGGTTTTAATCCAGGGGATTCTAGAGTAGGGTCAGGGAAGTCGATATTGAAGTAGTTCCCCACTGTCGGATCCATTTCTGTCCAGTTTCGGTTGTTTGTTTTAGGAGTTCCGTGATTCATGAAGTCCACCAGCATCTGAGTCAGCAGAAACTGAACTTGCTCGTCTTTGGCAGTGAAGTTCCCTACATGTTGTCCGACAACATAGGCCAGTTCTTGAGAATGATGTGGAGATTCATCTGCAGTAAATGGTGACTGGTTAGGCCCACGGACATAAGCACCGCCGATGTCGGGGTAACTGTACTCATACAAGTAACATTTCCCGCCTCTTTTTGTGTGATTTTCCAAGAACACTCTGGTAGGAATGTAAATTTCTGGGTCGTCGTAAATGTACATCGAACGAGAAGCTGAAATTTATAAATTATTTAGACTTAAAACTGATATATGAATAACTCCAAAAAACTGGAAGGATTTTTTTGGGGACATTTATAAAACTCACTGGTATTGTATTCTTTCATGCAAGTAATGATGACTTTGTCAGTAACTTCAGGATATCCAGCGAATGCCAGAGCTTTCTGACACCAGTATCGTAGTTCCGTCTGATCCACAAAGACTCCATTGACGACCGTCGCTTTGGATTTTAGATATTCTTTCGAAACCGTTCCAGATAATATAGGAATTGGGTTCATTTCAAACCCCATCACATCTTCACTATCTGGCAACAACTATAAAACTGTGAAACATTCAAAAGTTAAAGAAAATTATTAAAATTCGAAAAAATCAAAACTCACAGCGTTCCTTCCATAATCTTTAGCGAGATAGTTGAATTTAAAATCGCTTTCAATCATTTTTTGAACACCAGAAAGTTCTTTTGCAGATTTATTTCTCAAACAATGGAGGACTTGTTCGACTTCCTGAACAACGTTCCAGTTGTTGTCATCGGGACCGAACAAGGCGCATCCCAGTACACTAGCGGCTTCTCGTGATGCTCGTTGATTTTTGTCATGGAACAAGATAAAATCTGTCACTGCAGACATCAAAATAATTTGATTAACAAGATTTTTCGTTTTAGGGGACATAGCTAACTGAAACATTTATGTGAAAGAAATAAAGCTAAACAAAAATTACCAATTTTGCGACAACTCCACCTCCCGAATGACCCATTAAAGTCAGTTTATCAGGGTTGCCTCCAAAAGTTCGGATTTCTGACTTTATCCATTTCATAGCGTGGACAATGTCTGAAATGTAAAAATAAAGGTTAATTGATATATGAATACCCACCGTGAAGTCCGACATTCATGTCCATCGAGAGGTCCAGTTTCCAATTTAAATTGAGAACTCCAAAAACTGCTTGTCTAAAGTTCATTGTCACGAAAACCACATTTCTGGTTACATTGTTGTAATTGTCAATAAGAACGTTTTTATCAAATTGAATTGGACTTCCATAAGTGAAATCTCCTCCATGGATGTAGAGAGTCACCGAACAGCCCCCGGATTCCAGACAGTATCTGTTCGTGAAGATATGAACTTGCAAACAGTCCTCGTCCATTGCAAAGTCCGCCGCATTGTAGGAAGTGGCGGAGGAGTTCCAGTAACAGGACACGGAGTAGTCGGTGGTGTTGAGGAGACCGAGCCAGGGAGTGCGAGGAACAGGGGCCTTGAACCTGAGCGACCCAACCGGGGGATCGGCGATGGGGACGGACAGGAAGACATAGCCTGTTACTCCCTTTGCAGTCGTCAATGTCCTTCCTCTAATATAACCAGAACTGAAACATTACAATATTCGAAAAAGTAAAAGTTAATTTTGTTAGGAAATGAGTTCAAAATGAATTCCCAGAATCTTCTAAAATCTTAGAATTTTTAATGTAAAATATTGATCCCAATTTCCTACGAAAATGTTATTGATTTTTAAAGATTTTATGAGATTTTCAGAGATTCTAGAATCTTCCACTATGTTGTGGAAGCTTCTAGTGTTGACAATAGTAATTTGAAATAACTTATTGAAAATAAAAAACCTGATTTTCCTGATGGTGAAATCGGATTCAACATCCTTAGAAACTGGATCTCCGGGGAAAGCAAATCGAGCTTCTATGGATGTAAAATATATCGCTAATAACAGAAATATTAAGTTCATTTAGTACATCGACGGAAGAACTCAGAACAGAAAAGTAAAATAAGAGATTAAACTTCAAACCACATGCGTAAATTTTGTTTCATTGATTGTTCTTATCAGAAAAGCCGAACTGGACAGCAGCAGATGGTCTGATGATCAATAATGCAGAATTATATTTCTAAAAATTAATATGTTCAAAAATTTTGTAACATTTCACAAAAGTTTAAAATTCAAAAATTTTAGAAACTGATTTTAAAACTTCATTATTAAAAAATAAAAAAATTTTTAGAATTTTTTAGAACTTGAGATTTGAGATATTCATCCCGAAAGTTCCGAATGGATTTTTAAAGATTCAAAAATTTCTTTAAATTTCAAAAAAAAAAACAAAATTTAACAAAATTTCGAAAAAAACAAAATTTAATAAAATTTCGAAAAAAACAAAATTTAATAAAATTTTAAAATGTTCGAAATTTATTAAACACTATCCTGATTGGGATCAAACCGTGTTAAAAACCACTTTTGCATATGCTATAGAGATCCATATTCTATGAAATAATAAATTTCAATAATGAATTTTTCGATAGTGTAAGCATAAAAGATGAAATTAAACCACAAAAATAAAAGACGGAATTAAACCGCCAATGGCCTAGAAAAAAGTTCAAAGCTCCGTCTAGTCAGCCGACGTTTGTGATCTTTTTTATCAAAATTGAAACTCAAAATTCGAGGTCGAAATTTTGATTTTTCATTTTAAAAAACATATTTTTTTAATTTCAAAAATCTATTTCATCTAAATTGAAACTCAAAATTCGAGGTCGAAATTCTGATTTTTCATTTTAAAAAACATATTTTTTTAATTTCAAAAATCTATTTCATCTAAATTAAAACTCAAAATTCGAGGTCGAAATTCTGATTTTTCATTTTAAAAAACATATTTTTTTAATTTCAAAAATCTTTTTTATCAAAATTGATAGTTGAAACTTAACTAGATTTCTCTAATTCGATCATGATTCATAATTTGTATTTTAACTTAAAAAATTTGAACTTTGACCTCGAACTCTGATTTTTAACTTTGATAAAACAAAGTACTGGTCCGTATTATCAAAGCGACAGTTTTTGAGAAAATCCAGCTCCGAACTTGTCCGAATTTGACTTCCATCAAACGAGAACTTTTTCTTCTCTTTGTTCTGTGCTTATTTTAAGATAAACATCCTTGAATTTGCTGACAGTAGGAACCAACAATTTTCTGCTTGATCATAGAGTTTCCGAGCGTCATCAAATCATCTCCCACAATTTCACCATTACTACAGTAATACAATAGCTAATGTATGCAATTGTAAAATCGCGAAACCAAGTTTGATTTCTATATCGAGATCTATGAAACCATCGTTGTCAAAAATAAAAAAATAAAAATAAAAAAATAAAAATAAAAATAAAAATAAAAATAAAAATAAAAATAAAAATAAAAATAAAAATAAAAATAAAAAT
>SWDT01000076.1:0-148915 GCA_009193035.1 Halicephalobus mephisto | reverse complement strand
AAATCGAAAAAAGCAAGTGCCAGGAAATAAAAGTTATTTTTTGTTAAAATTGCATTTTTTTAAATTTAAAAAAAAATAATTTTTCACAATTTAAAAAAAAATAAAATTTAAAAAAAAAATAATTTTTTTAGAATTTTAAAAAAATTTGATTTTTAAAAATTAAAAAAAATGTTTTTTTAGAATTAAAAAAATTTAATTTTTTGAATATTTTAAAGAAATTAAATTTTTAAAATTTAAAATTTAAAAAAAAATAATTTTTTAGAATTTAAAAAAAAATAAAATTTAAAAAAAAAATAATTTTTTTAGAATTTTAAAAAAATTTGATTTTTAAAAATTAAAAAAAATGTTTTTTTAGAATTAAAAAAATTTAATTTTTTGAATATTTTAAAGAAATTAAATTTTTAAAATTTAAAATTTAAAAAAAAATAATTTTTTAGAATTTAAAAAAAAATAAAATTTTAAAAAAAAATAATTTTTTTTAGAATTTAAAAAAAATTTGATTCTTAAAAATTAAAAAAAATGTTTTTTTAGAATTAAAAAAATTTAATTTTTTTAATATTTTAAAGAAATTAAATTTTTAAAATTTAAAATTTTTAAAAAAATAATTTTTTAGAATTTCAAAAAAATTTTATTTTTAAAAAACATCTGGGTCTATTTTATTCTGGAACCAAAATTAAATTGACAAATTAAATCAGTGAAAACCAATTTAGGATCAAGATTGACGTTTTGCTGAAAAATTCGCCCAAAAAAGTTGAAAAACCAGTAATCAGAGTCGGGTTAAAAATAAATTTAGACATTTTCGTGTGAGACTACTAATAAAAAAATTTAAAAATAGTGTAAAATGTAATAATAAAAGTCAAGTTAAAAAAAAGTAAAATAAAATTTTAAAAAATAGTCTTGGCACGAAAATAATTTTAAAAATAATAATCTAACTCAAGTTCGAAAAAGTAAAAGTTGAAATTTTTTATAACATAATCACTAGATAGAAATTTTTAAAAATGTTTTTAGCACGAAAATAATTTTAAAAATAATAATCAAAATTAAGTTCGAAAAAGATAAATTTAAACCTTTTCGTAGTCAGATCATTGGATAGAAAAATTTTAAAAATAGTCTTAGCACGAAAATAATAATCAAAATTAAGTTCAAAAAAGACAAAGTTGAAAGTTTTTATAATATAATCACTAGATAGAAATTTTTAAAAATGTTTTTAGCACGAAAATAATTTTAAAAATAATAATTTAACTTAAGTTCGAAAAAGACAAAGTTGAAAGTTTTATAATATAATCACTAGATAGAAAATAAAAAAATTCAAAAAATGTTCCTGAAGTGAAAATAATTTCAAAAATAATACTAATAATTAGTTTTAAAAAAACTAAAAAATATTTCAATAAGACATTAATCGAAAAAAGTTTTATTTAAAAAATAAAAAATGCGGTCTTGACACGAAAAATGTTTAAAAAAGTAACATTTAAAATTATTATTAAAAATAAATTTAATTTTTAAAAAAATTGTTATTTTAAAAATTATTTTTAAAAATCGAAAAAAGTTGGTTTTACTGCGAAAAATGCTTAAAAGATGAGTAGTCAAAGTCATTGTAGGAAAATAAATTAAGGATTTTTCGTGACAGACTGTTATTTGAAACATGTCTGAAATAATGGAAAATAAGAGAAAAGCGGAAGGAAAAGTTGGTCTTGTCACGAAAGACATTTAAAGTAGTAGTCAAAAATATGTTAAAATTATTTTTTTTAGTATTTTTAGGGAAGTAAAAAAAATTGGTCCCGTCACGAAAGACATTTAAAGTGTGTAGTCAAAAATTTGTTAAAAAATAATTATTTTTTTATTAAAATTAATTTTTTAGCATTTTCCTAAAAATAAAAAAAATTGGTCTTGTCACGAAAGACATTTAAAATAGTAGTCAAAAATTTGTTAAAATTATTTTTTTAGTAAAATCAATTTGTTTAGTATTTTTAGGAAAGTAAAAAAAAATGATTTTGTCACGAAAGACATTTAAAGTAGTAGTCAAAAATATGTTAAAATTATTTTTTTTAGTATTTTTAGGGAAGTAAAAAAAATTGGTCCCGTCACGAAAGACATTTAAAGTGTGTAGTCAAAAATTTGTTAAAAAATAATTATTTTTTTATTAAAATTAATTTTTTAGCATTTTCCTAAAAATAAAAAAAGATTGGTCTTGTCACGAAAGACATTTAAAGTAGTAGTTAAAAATTTGTTAAAAAATAATTATTTTTTTAGTAAAATCAATTTGTTTAGTATTTTTAGGAAAGTAAAAAAAGATCGATCCCGTCACGAAAGACATTTAAAATAGTAGTCAAAAACTTGTAAAAAAAATTACAATTTTTCTTGGTAGAACTATTTTTTAATATTTTTAGAAAAACAGAAAAAATAAAGAAAATTGGTTCCGCTGTGAAAAAGACCTACAAATTTACAATAAACTTCATATTTGAGAAATGAATCATTTTTCGTGGTGGGACCATTACTCTAAACATTATTTTAGAACACCAAATCTAAAGAACTGTTAAATAGGAAATTTCAGTCCTACCACGAAAAATATTCAAAAGGATATTGTAACAAAATTTATAGTCAAAAATCAATTTACTCTTTTCGTGGTGGGACCATTACTCTAAATCTAAAGAACTGTTAAATAGGAAATTTCAGTCCTACCACGAAAAACATTCAAAAAAATATATCAATAAAATTCATGATCAAAAATCAATTTACTCTTTTCGTGGTGGGACCATTACTCTAAACATCATATTAGAATACTAAATCTAAAGAACTATTAAGTAGGAAAATTCTGGTCCTACCACGAAAAACATTCAAAAAGATATATCAATAAAATTCATGATCAAAAATCAATTTACTCTTTTCGTGGTGGGACCATTACTTTAAACATCATCTTAGAAATTGAAGACCAAAGAACAGTTAACTAAGAATACCGAGGTTCTGTCACGAAAATATTTACAAATCTGAATTTACATATTTGAAGAATAAATTAAGCAGCTTTCTTGTCAGGACCATTATTTTTGTTTTCAAAACACAAAAACAAAAGAAATTGTTAAATAAAAAATTATTTGTCTTGCCACGAAGGATCTTTGATGTATTCTTTGACTATAAAAATAACTGCTGACTTTTTTCAAGACATCCTTTAGAAAGTATTTTTGGATTCCTTTAAAAATTCATAACTATAGTAACTCACAAATTGCGCTAGAATTTTTAAAATGTATTTTTCTATTAACATGATGATGCGGAAATTTCCAAGACTTGTGCACAAAAAAGGATAGATGGTATGTAATTTATCGATATATTAAAATAGCTCTGATATATTGGATATATTGCATTCAATGTACTGATATACTAAGTGTAGCATCGGTACATTGCATATAATGCATAGATAGATTAAATATGATAGCAGTGCACTGTATAAATGTATCGATATATCAAAACAGCTCTGATGTATTGGATACATTGCATTCAATGTACTGATATACTAAGTGTAACATCAGTACATTGCATATAATGCATGGATAGATTAAGTATGATATCAGTGCATTATATAATGTATCGATATATCAAAACAGCTCTGATATATCAGATACATTATATTCAATGCACTGATATACTAAGTGTAACATCAATGTATTATATTTAATGTATGGATACATTAAAACAGTTCTGATGTACTAGATACATTAAGTTGATATCAGTACATTGCATATAATGCATAGATAGATTAAATATGATATCAATGCATTATATAATGTATCGATATATCAAAACAGCTCTGATACATCAGATACATTATATTCAATGCACTGATATACTAAGTGTAACATCAATGTATTATGTTTAATGTATGGATACATTAAAACAACTATGACGTATTTGATATATTGTATTCAATGTACTGATACATTAAGTATGATATCAGTGCATTGTATATAATATATTGATATACTAAGGTAATATTAGTGCGTTATGTTCAATGTACCGATACATTAGAGCTATTTTAATATACCTTTTTATGTCTAGTAAGAGATTATGAAATCATCCTGAATTTATTAAAACTTTGAATTCCTCACAATTTATAAAATTCTGACAGTTTTGAGAATGTCTGAGAAACTTTTGGAATTTTACAGACGTTTCTGAAACGCTCTAGAATCAGATGAAAAATTTCTGAAATTTTTTAGAATCTCAGAATTTTCTCAAATTTTTTAGAATCTCAGAATTTTCTGAATTTTTTGAAAATTTTTTAAAATCTAGAATCTACAAAAATTTCTGTTTTTCAGAATCTTTCAGAAATTCACAAAAGTTTCTAGATTTTTTTCAAGTTTTTCAGAATCCGATAAAATTCTAAAATTTCTGAAATTTTCAAATTTTAAAAATCTTTTCAGAAAATTCTGAAATAATAGTGAAATTTAAGGTTGAAAAAAAGCCGGATTTCGGAGGAAGAATCTGGGCGTTTTTTGAAAGAAAAAATTTCCGGTCGTCTTGAAAAAAAAATTTATCAAAAAAAATTCATCTAAGTTCCAAAAAATTAAAAAAATAAATTTAAAAAAAAATAAATTTTCTAAAAAAATAAATTTAAAAAAAAAATTTTTTTTAAAAATAAATTTTTATAAAAAAATCCGATTAAAGTAAATTTTTAAAATATTTAAATTTTTTTAATTTCGAAATTTAAAAAAATTTAAATTTTAAGTTTTTTTTAATTTTTCTAAAAAAATAAAATTTCGTATATTTTACATAAAAATTTAATATTCGTGGTTTTTGAGACAAATTATGATTCATTTTGTAGCTTGTGGGATACATATTCGGAAAATATATTTTATTCTGGTCGAACGGTACTTGGAAAATCAGAAAGTTGAATAAAAAGAAAAATTTTATATATGAAATACGAAAATTAAAAAAATTTTAAATATTCTAACTTTTTGAATTTTATGGAATATTTTTTTAAAAATATTGATTTTTGATAAATAGTCTTGTAGAACAAAAAAATAGGATAAATGGACGGGATTTCATATGTAATTTTTCGAAAAAAACTGAACCGAATTCGTTTACTTAAATAAATTATTTTCAGTGAATTACTTTTAAAACAATTTTTTCATTTTAATTTAAATTATTTATTGTAACTAAATATGTTTTACTTGTTGATTACAGTTGTCTAATTGATAGTTCGAAAAATAGATCAAAAATGTGAAAAACAAAAGCGAATTCGCTTAGTTGATTTGACAACTTTCGATGAACTATTTTAAACTTGTTTTTTTTCATTTTAATTTAATCAATTTTAACGATTATTTTGTAAATAGATGTACCTCTTACTGCTAATTACAGCTGTTTAAGTATTTAAAAAAAAAGTGATTTCAAAAGTGAAAAAAATGGAAATGAATTCGATTATTCGTTCGCATATTTGAGATCAACGATTTTGAAGACACTTATTTTCTACTTTAACATTGACAATTTTAATTATTTTTTTATAATTAAATAACCGTTTTCTGGTGCTTACAGCTCTCCAATTAGTTTTTCGGAAATGTGATTAGGAATATAAAAAAGCACAAGCAAACTCGCTTATTTAGTTAGATAGCTTCTGATGGACTATCTTCAAACGGATGGTTTTCCATTTTACGTCAATCAAATTCGGTATTTCTTTGTAAATAGATGTACCTCTTACTGCTAATTACAGCTGTTTAAGTATTTTTAAAAAAAAGTGATTTAAAAAGTAAAAAAATGAAAATAAATTCGATTAATCGTTCGCATACTTGAGATCAACGATTTTGAAGACACTTATTTTCTACTTTAACATTGACAATTTTAATTATTTTTTTATAATTAAATAACCGTTTTCTGGTGCTTACAGCTCTCCAATTAGTTTTTCGGAAATGTGATTAGAAAAACGAAAAAATTAGATAAATTCGGATACTTCTTAAGCGAGCTTTGGATGAATCATCTTCGAAGCGCTCGTTCTCTATTTTAATTTTGTCAATTTTAATAATTATTTCACACAATCGGATACATTGTGTTCAACTATTAAGACTATTTAAAAATATTTTAAAAAAATCAAAAAAAAATCGAAATTTAAAAATTGAGAATTTTTAGAATTATTTTATTTTTCAAAAAGCTTAATAAAAGTGTATTATGAATTTTAGATGCACTTTTGAATAATTTTAATTTAATATGTAACCCATTTCAAACGACTGAAATTTATTTATTTTTAAACATTTTTTATTTTAAGAAAAATTCAAAGTTGTCAAATAAATGAATTTTCTGAAACTAAATACTTTCTAAAAATAGATCCAAACTACACGTTACACTATAGTAAATTTTAAAAATAAAGTTAAATTTAAAATAAAATTTTAAAAAAAAATAAAAAATATTAAAAAATATAAAATATTTAAAAAAAATAAAAATAAAAATTTTAAAAATATAAAAATAAAAAATTTAAAAACTTAAATTAAAATTTTTAAAATAATTTTAATTCAAAAAATTAAAATTTAAAGAAATTTTTAAATTAAATATTTTTAAATTTTTAAAATTAAGAAATATTTTTAAATTTAACTTTTAAAGATTAAAAATTAAAAAAGACAATTGTTTATAAACGAAAACTTTAACCGATGAAAAATGAGTTAATTGAAAAACAAAAATTTCGAGTCGCAATAAGTTCAAAATGCCTCGTGTTTTTTTTTTGAGAAAAAACGGCAGTTGTTCCTGTCTTGGAACGAAAAAATAAAAGTTTAAAGTATTCGTAAAAAGTTAAAAAAACATTTTTTAATTTCTAAGAATATTTAATTTTTCTATAAAAATTTATTTTAAAAATTATCTTTTTTAATAAAAATTTAAAAAATTATCTTTTTTATAAAAATTTATTTTAAAAATCTTTTTTTTTAATTTAAAAAAATTCTTTTTTCATAAAAATCTGAAAAATTCTTTTTTATAAAAATTTTTTTTGTAGAAATTTTAAAAATTCCTTTTTTTATAGAAATTTTAAAAATTCTTTTTTTATAGAAATTTAAAAAATTCTTTTTTTATAGAAATTTTAAAAATTCTTTTTTTTTTATAAAAATTTTAAAAATTCCTTTTTTTTTAATTTCGAAAAAACTAAAAATATTTCATTTTTAAAAATTAGTCTGACGTGATTTTAGTTTGGCCAAAAATAGCCAAAAAAGATGGATTGGGATCAGACTTAGTCCTGCTTCCATTTGAATTCGCCTAAGGGCAAAAAAGCCTCGAGTCAAAAAATGTTCATCGATGACGAAAGCAAAAAAAACAATGGGGAATGTAAAAGGAAAAAACCAATCTGTTGGAGACTTGGTAGAGGTCCCGAGAGGAAAAGCCACGATTATCTTCGTAGGGGTCTTTCGAAAAAAACAAAAAATTTAAAAAACTTTAAAAAAATTTTAAAAATTTTAAAAAAATCTTAAAAAAATTTTTAATTGAACGAAAGTATATTTTTGTAAATTTTTTTAAAAATTTTCCGAGACGAAATTTTGGAATTTTTAGTGAAGACAAAAAATTTAAAAAATTCGCATTTACTATATTATTTTAAAAAATAAAAATGTTTTTTTTTTAATTTTGAAAATTTGTCTCAACACGAAATTTAAAATTTTCTAGTTTAAACAGAAAATTTAAAAAATTTTGTACTTACTACGTTGTTAAACAAAAACGTTTTTCAAGAAATTTAAAAAATTTGTCTCAACATGAAATTATAGAATTTTCTAATTAAAACTAAAAAATTTTCATTTTCAATAATATCGTAAAAAATAAAAATGTTTTTCAAGAAATTTAAAAAAATTTGTCTCAACACGAAATTATAGAATTTTCTAATTAAAACTAAAAAATTTCTCATTTTCAATAATATTGTAAAAAATAAAAATGTTTTTCAAGAAATTTAAAAAATTTATTTCATTACGAAATTATAAAATTTTCTAACTAAAACCAAAAATTGAAAAATTTTCATTTTCAGTAATATTGTAAAAAATAAAAATATTTTCTTTAAAATTACAAAAATTTGTCTCAACACGAAATTTAAAATTTTCCAGTTAAAACCAAAAAGTTGAAGATTTTTTCATTCGTAAACTTCCACAAAATTTTAAAATCATTCATTAAATTCTGAAATTGTGTTATTTTGAAAATTTAAAAAATTTTCTCAACAGAAATTTCCGGAATTCTTCAATTGAAGCCGAAAATTGTTTACCTTCGTGTTTGATGGTTCTAAAAAGCCCGAAATCATTTTATTTTAAAATTAAATATATGCATGATGAAATTTTGAAAAATTGTCTCTTTAAAAATTCCGAAAATTTTCCAGTTGGGACCAAAAATTACAGAATTTTACATTTATATGTTTCTAAAAAGTTTAAAAATTACTTTATTGTAAAAATTAAAAAGTTTTATTAAAAAATTCAAAAAAAAACTCTTGACACGAATTTCGAAAATTTTCCAGTTGGGACCAAAAATGACAGAATTTTATATTTATATGTTTCTAAAAAGTTTAAAAATTACTTTATTGTAAAAATTAAAAAGTTTTATTAAAAAATTCAAAAAAAAAAACTCTCGACACGAATTTCGAAAACTTTCTAGTTGGGACCTAAATTGATGAAAATTCAATATTTTTGTGATTTTTCAAGATTCTGAAATCTTACTCAAATACGATAATAAAAATATCAAAAAATAAATTGTTTCATTTTTCGAATGAATTTCCAATTTCTGAATTGCAGCCTCAGGGCATCTTCTCCAGATAATTATTCAGGAAACTTGAGGACTCCAGAAGTATTCATTCAATCCTTTTTTCCGAATTTTCAAAAAAAAATTTTTTTTTCAAATTTAAAAAAATTTTCAAATTTAAAAAAATTTAAAATTTAAAAAAAACTTCAAATTTAAAAAAAACTTCAAATTTAAAAAAAATTTAAAATTAAAAAAAAACTTCAAATTTAAAAAACCTTTTTTTTCAAATTTTATCTTGATAGTTGACTGCAATAAATAACAAAAATTAAAAAATATAATTTTTTTTAAAAAGTTCAAAAATATAATTTTTGTAAAAAATTTAAAAGTATAATTTCTACTTAAAAAATTAATTTTTTTGTAAAAAACATTTTTTATTAGAAAATTAAAAGTTATAAATTTAAAAAAATTTTTTTAATTTTAGAAATATTTATTTTTGCGAAAAATTCAATAATTTTTTTTAAATATAATTTAATAAAAAAATAAAAATATTTACTTTTTACAAAAATACAAAAAATTGAAAAAATGAAAAATATATTTAAAAAACAATTCGAAAATTAAACTGTTTATTTTTTACAATAATTTGAAAACTTAAAATGTTTATTTTTTATAAACATTTAAAACACAAAAACATTTTTTGTAATAAAAATTAAAAAAAAACATTTTTTGCAATAAAATTTAAAAAAAATTAAAATGTTTATTTCTATATAAAAATCTAGAAAAATTAAAATATTTATTTTTATATAAAAATTTAGAAAATTAAAATATTTATTTTTATATGAAAATTTAGAAAAATTAAAATGTTTATTTTTATATAAAAATTTAGAAAATTAAAATATTTATTTTTATGTAAAAATTAAAATATTTATTTTTATATAAAAATTTAGAAAAATTAAAATTTTTATTTTTATATAAAAATTTAGAAAATTAAAATATTTATTTTTGAAAATTAAAACGTGAACTTTTTGTTTAATAATTTTTGAAAATTATTTTTAAGAAATTTTTAATCAATTGAGTTTGTGCTGATTTTACCTTAGAGAATTATTTCTTCAACCGAGAATTATCCAATTTGACACTTGAATTTTTTTTAGAACTTGTTGTTTGTGATTTCGACCTACACTTGCCTGGGAAACCAGTCTTATTTTTTCCGCGTTTGTCCCGTTGTTTGGATCTCGTTCTGTACACATGTTATCAACAATTTTTTTGGACTTTTTCTAGTCTATTATCGAGCAGTTCTGATCAAGACTAGAACCTACAAATTGTGTACCATTTTTGTTTTGTGTTTACGGAATTATATAAGATATTTCTCATGTTCTAGAACATTCTACAACTCAGTGGAAATTTCCGAAACTTTGAAATTTTCCAAGTCTTAAAAATTCTGACAATTTTGAGAATGTCTGAGAAGTTTTTGGAATTTTACAGAAGTTTCTGAAACGCTCTAGAATCAGATGGAAAATTTCTGAAATTGTTTAAAATCTCAGAATTTTCAAAAAATTTTTAAAATCTCAGAATTTTCTGAAATTTTCGAAAATTTCATAAAATTTTTTGAAATTTTTTAGAATCTCATAGAAGCTTTTGAAATTTTTAAAAATTTCATAGAATTTTCTGAAATTTTTAAAAATTTCAGAATTTTCAAAATTTTTTAAAAATCTCATAAAATTTTCTGAAATTTTTAAAACTTTGAAATTTTCCAAATTTTATAAATTCTGAAAATTTCCACTGAAAGTTTATAATAATATTCATGTATTAATTTGCACAAAAATATGATTTTAGAAATTTCTAAAAAACTTTCGAAATTCATTTTGAGGTTTCTAACAACTTTGATTTTTTATTTATATAAAAATATGATTTTAGAAAGTTCTTAAAATTCGTGTTGAGAAATATTTTTAGTGATATTTATTTTAAAATTTTCATAATTTTTGTTGGATTGTGAACTATCTATTTGAGTGGAAGCTTGTACAACTTTGGTCCCGAAGGGAAATACCCTGAGGACCAATGAAATTGTAAAATTGCAGATTGGTGAAAATTTTAAAATTGCGTAAAATTTTTAATAGTTGTGATTTATCTCGTGTCTTTGACTTTATGAAATTATTTTCACTTATTTCTGTCTACACGCGGATCCGGATTCTCCAACGACGATCCAACATTTATTTTTTCAGGAAATGGGACTGAAACTTGTTATTTTCGGTCTTCTGACGCTCGGGGGAGCTTACTGGCTGCACCGTGCCTTCCAGCCAGATCTGTCTCCGATCGAGTTTCCGAAGGACGGATACTTCGGGAAAGGAAACAAGAAGCCAGACGACACTTCCATCAAGCCCTTCAAAGTGAATGTCCCTGAGGCAGTTTTAGAGGACTTGAAAGAAAGAATCAAGAAAACCAGAATCGGACACAATCAACTCGAAGACGTTCCAGACTTCACTTTCGGATTCAACTTGAAGACGTTGGAAATTTTCAGAAATTACTGGTTGACGAAATACGATTGGAAAAAAACAGAAGCGCAACTGAATAGTTTTCCGCAGTTTACAACCGAAATCGAAGGCCTCAGAATCCACTTTATCCATTCAAAACCTCCGGAAAAAAAATACCTGAAAGTTTTTCCACTTTTGATCGTTCACGGATGGCCTGGAAATATTTTCGAATTCTACAAAATTATCCCGATGTTGACTGATCCAAATTCATTTTTCGAAAAAAAATCAGAATTCGCCTTTGAAGTTGTGGCTCCCAGTATCCCAGGTTACGGTTGGTCAGAAGCTTCTCACAAAAGCGGACTTGATCAAATTGCCACAGCCAGAATCTTCAACAAGTTGATGAAAGAAAGATTAGGATTCCCGAAATTCCTAATCCAAGGCGGAGATTGGGGCAGTTTGGTGGTTTCGAACATTGGAAGGATGTATCCTGAAAATATCTACGGCGTTCATCTGAATATTGCTTTCGTTTTGGGAGGATTTAAATCTACATTTTTGCAGGTTTTCGGAAGTTTGTGTCCGAAACTACTCTTCAAAGACACAGAATCCCACAATTACAATATGCTTGATTTCCTCTTAGAAGGATTGAAGGAAACTGGGTACATGCACATCCAGTCCACGAAGCCAGACACCGTAGGAGTCGGGCTAAACGATTCTCCGGTTGGATTGATGGCTTACATCCTCGAAAAATTCTCCACTTGGACTAATCCTGCTTTCAGAAATTTGCCCGACGGCGGTCTTGAGAAGAAATTCACAAAAGACGAATTGTTAACGATGATCATGATTTACTGGATCAATGGGAATATTGTATCTTCTCAGAGATACTATAGAGAATTCTTCAGTAATCCAGAAAGACTCGCCTTCGCCTCAAAGTACGTCAGAGCTCCTGTAGGATTGGCCATGTTCCCCCACGAACTGGGAGGCAGAATCCCCATAGAAATCGCCGAAACTAATTACAACATTACTCACTATACCTTGTATAACGACGGAGGACACTTTGCAGCTTTCGAAATGCCGAAGGAACTGGCCGAAGATGTGTTTACTTTTATGAGAAAGTTGCTTAAAAATTAGGAAAAATTGTTTTTAAATGATTTATTTTGAATAAATAAAATTCAATTTTTTTTCCTGACTTGAGGATAATCTATCTTATTGAAGAAATAGATATCTGACCTGTCTTGCATATCTTTCTGCTATGTCTACAGGAATCCATTGAAGTAAGTGTTGTGCTGATGTTGGAATAAGAAAATTTTGTCTAAAAAATCTATGCGACCCTCCTTATCTTTTGTATTTTGTACAATAACAGTATTTCCAGTTCCCAATTCAACTGATTTTACTATATTACCCTAATTTCCAGATTATAAACCCGGGCTTATACATAAGGTTGATTTATAAACAGAAAAATAGCGTTTATTTAGTAATTCTGTAAAAATCACCAAATGACTGTGTTGTCAAACTATTTTCTTTTAATTTCTGTTTGTAAACAACTTTGTTAATTTTTTTGGAATTATCGCAATTTTCGAATGTTCGTTGATCGAAGCTTTAGTTGCTTCTATCAGATGAGATCTAGCAGACTCGAATATCAGAAAACCTTTTGGAATTAAACAGTGGACTTCGCTTCTTTATCCAATATCCATTTATCCAATATCCATTTATTCAATATCCATTTATCCATTGGTCCATCATTAACTCGTTCATTCGACCGTTTTCGTTGGTCTCGCATCAGTTACAAGGCACGACACTGTTGATAAAAATGCTTATTTTTTCAAACAAAACACAATAAAAAATAAATTGGAAATTAAAAATGATTACTAAACCTATCAAAGATTTCTCAAGTTCATATAAAAAGTTCGAGAAAATTTTCCTACGGTAATCAGGGGGTTTTATAATTGACTCGGGCTTATAATCGGGAAATTAGGGTAATATTTCTTTTTTTTCTATAAAACTAATTATTTTCGTTTTCAAATGCAATTCTAGCTTTAACTAAACATTGCTTAATTCTGACGAAGGTACCATTTACAAATCCCTTTATCCTCATTTTTCGATTTTGAATTTCCTATTTTATCAATTATCAATTGCTATTTTTATTTTTATTAATGTCTTTTGAATTTGAAAACCCTTTTCAAGGTTAGAAACAATATAAGAAATTCCTGACATAAAAAGCAAAATCTAGAGATTTCCTATTTTTGAAAACTTTTACCAGACAGTTGTGATCATTCTTATCAAATAAATCCGTGTTCGAAAAATAAATACTTTTCGCGTCAAAACTACAACTTAAAATATTTCAAAAAGCAAAATAACAAATCACAAAAGATATTTATTTTATTTTTTTAACTATGAATTTAGTTAATAACTTTTGAATCTAAAAAGTTCAAAAGTTGATAAAAACTACTTTTTAAGTGGTCTATATTCTAATTCTATGGAAAAAATTCATGTACTCTTCAGATTCCTTTGTTGCATTTTTGTCTGGACTTTTTATAAAAGAACATTTTTCTCATTTTGAATACAACAAAAAAATCATCATTTTCCACAGTTTGTGTGTTTTTTGGTCTCTTGCATTTAAATAAAAGTCGGTACTTTGGTGATTCTGTCATCTGTCGAATTACTTCCGAATCATCCAAATTCAGAATGGTTAATGTTGAATCTACTAAGATGCTGAATGGGAAAGAGCTTCCTTTGTTGGGATTGGGAACTTGGCAGGTTTGTCTAACTCTTCGTTTCGTAAAATCTACAGAATTAGAATGATAGATAAGATTTGGAAACTTTTAGTAGATAAAAAATAATGTATAAAAAGTAATACAGTAATTTCTATCCTACTCTGAACGTAGGTGTTATTGAATTACTTGTGAATGGATGTAATCAATATGCAAGAGCTCCTTATCATATTCTTCATATATCCAACGCTGATTTAGGATCTAGTAAGAGAAAAATTCCCTGAAGATGATCAGAAAGGTTGAGATGTGCGAACGCAAGCGAACAACAGAGAAGTCCAAGCTTGAGTATATAATGTTGTAAATCCTATATTGTAATTGCTTTGAAAAACGTTCGATAAAGTGCTAAAGTGAATGTAATCAATATGCAAGAGCTCCTTATCATATTCTTCATATATCCAACGCTGATTTAGGATCTAGTAAGAGAAAAATTCCCTGAAAATGATCAGAAAAGTTGAGATGCACGAACGCAAGCGAACAACAGAGGAGTCCAAGCTTGAGTATATAATATTGTAAATCCAATATTGTAATTGCTTTGAAAACGTTCGATAAAGTGCTAAAAAAATTTAGGATCATCAGTAGAAAAATTATAATGTACTGAGAAATGCTCATAATTGTGAGCGATCAACGTAGTTGAATTACTCTTCTGTTATTTCAAATCCAAAATATATTAAAAGCGCTCGGTTTATGAAAATGATAAACAGCTCTTATGTGTTGATTACAAGTAGTTACAACTGATTTCAAAATATCTATGTAATAGTGTTATTTTTAGGCAACTGATGAAGCTGAATCGGAAGCTGCTTTTCGAACTGCCTTAGACCTCGGATATCGTTACTTCGACACTGCTACTTTATATTGCAACGAGCATATCATTGGAAAGATCCTCAATGAATACATTGAATCCGGGAAACTGAAACGAGAAGACCTCTTTATCACTACTAAACTCCCCCCTTATGGTCATGATAACCCAGCTAAATTTATTGAAGAATCTCTCAAGAACCTGCAGATGGATTACATCGATTTATACTTGATTCATATCCCAACTCCAGTAATAGCAAATTCCTTTGAAGAATTTTTCTCTGGAAACGCTAAACCCAAACTTACTCCTCACATCGATACCTGGAGAACTTTGGAGAAGTATTATAATGAAGGGAAGTTGAAGGCTATCGGAGTTTCCAATTTCAACGAAGAACAAATCCAGGACCTGTACGACAAGGCTACAGTCAAACCGATGAACAACCAAGTTGAATGTCACATTCTCCATCCTCAGAAAAAGCTATTCGAGTTCTGTAAGAAGTTAAATATCACTCTCACTGCTTACGCTCCAATTGGATCTCCTGGACGTCCTGCGATTTTTAGAGTTAATGAAATTGAACCGGAAAAGGATCCAATAACTCATCCTATCACCCAGAAACTCGCCAAGAAGTACAACAAGACTCCAGCTCAGATTCTGATTAGACAACTGATGCAACGCGGAATTTCGGTGATTCCGAAATCAACTAATGAGAAAAGATTGAAAGAGAATTTTGATGTTCTCGATTTCTCCCTTACCCAGGAGGAAATGGACGAATTTAACACAATCAAAGACGAGAAACGCATATTCTTATTCGAAGTGGTTAGAGATCATCCATATCATCCGTGGAAAGACCTCCTTAAAGAAAGGGGACTAATCAATTAACGAAAGTTCAACCACAGTAATCTTTTTATGTAATCTGTATATGCTTTTGTAATTTTGAAAATAGCTATTCAGAATGTTTTTTCCTAATCCTTTGGAGTGTATTAGTCAAATAAAATTACAAAATGTTGTATTATTGATTTCGATACGGAAAATGTTAAATTTATTATTTTGCCAATTTTAAAATTTGTAAAGGATCTTAATCCAGAAATCTCCAAAGTTCGGATGTTTCATTGTTGCTTCTCAACAGCTTTTTTTATTTTATTTCGTAAGATTCATATAATTTTTTGTTTTTAGATCAATTTTGGTTGGATTATCTTATAAAATGGCAACCAAGTAACTAAATAAATTGATAAAAAATTGTAAGGAAATCTGACTTTTTGCATTAATTGATAAATCTTTCACGACTGCTAACTCTGCTTTATTCAGACGATCAAAAATACAAATATATTTATCAAAAATTTCCGATAATTCAGCTTCGTCGTTTCTTTCTTACTTCTGAATCCTGGTTCTCTCGCTTTCTGCGACGAAAATGAAGAAATAAATTCTCTGGTAATTTCTTTATTTTTCAATAATTGTTTGTCTTTTTTATTAATTAAATTAACTGAAACGAAATTTTTTAAATAGTTTAAAAATAAAAACTTCGACATCAGCGAGAATTAAAGAGAAAACTGCTGCTACACATAAAAAGAGTAACTTTTGGTCTTTAACAACTGTCTTTTTTTCTTTTTACCTATTTTTTCTCGACTAGAGTCAGGGTTGGGTCCCCGGCTGATTTGACTGTCGTCCTATCCTGGTTCTGAATCCCAGTGGACCGCCACTGTAGGCATTCTATGGGAATGCGGCTCATAGTTGGGAGAAGTCGTAGTTCATTACGCCACTACCCTGAATTTCTTAACCCCCTGGGTTCGGGTGGATCTGCTAGCACCGGGAGTCGAACTTGGGACTCTTTGTGTTTGCTGAGACTACAATCACCGCGTCACGGTGCTACTTTGTAACAACTGCCAATGGCGACAAAATTATAACACAATTGTTGAAATTTCCATGAACATTTGATACTCATGACAAAAATCGCAATGCAATAGTGATTCTGCATTTGTTATTGCTCTAAAGTCACTTTTTTTCTGCATATAGATAATTCTCCAAGAGCTTTTTTGAAAAATTCTAAAAAATAAATTATTTAATAAAAAATCATCGGCTTCATCACTACGGATTTTTAAAGAATCTAGTGTAATTTATAAATAAAAACAAATATTTTTTGTACAGAGATCATATTTGAAACATTTTACAAAAAAGAAAAATCAAGAAATTTTCCGCATGAAAGATCATCAATCTCATTGCAAAATTTTCAGTTTATTTTTCAATTATAGGATTTAACTTTTTTATAAGGCACTTTGAAAATTTATTGAAATCATTTTTCCTAATTGGATTTTTTGTACTTAAATTAAATAAAACAAGTTTTTTTAGTGTAGTGCCGATGTTCCTCTTTATTCTTTCACTTTTCTGAACTTATGTGCTCTATAAAAGTGAGGAATTTTCACTCTGTGAACAAAAACGTTGTGTATTTAGTATTTACACACTTTACACGTTCTTTGTTTTGTTGCCTTTGAATAAAAGTCGGTATTCTAGTGACTTTTTCACTTTTCAGATCAACTTGCAAACTACTGAAAATTCGCTATGGCTAACGTTGGATCCGTTAAGATGCTGAATGGGAAAGAGCTTCCTTTATTGGGATTGGGAACTTGGCAGGTTTGTCTTACTCTCTATTGTTTCATAGAATTTGCATGATTATGGTAAAGACGAAAAATTTAATGACTTTAAAAAAATCAATAATAATATAACTGATATAATATTTGGAACATAAGTGCCGTGAAGTCATTCGCAACTAAACATAACAGTTAAAAGCTCCAGACTGTTTTCCATATATGTCGTAATTAATGGCAGGATTATAATCCAACGAGAGATGATTGTAATTGAATGTAATCAATCTGTTTAGACTTTTTTCGATGTCATTAAAAAGGTATAACCACGCTGATTATGGTTAAACATACTCAATCCCTATTGCATTATAATCCTGTTGTTGAGTACACTCAGTTAAAATCTCGTGTAGAAACAGCTTAGTATAGCTCTCTTATACATTGATTATACTCAATTACAAATAATTCCGTAATATTTGCGTGAAAGCAAGGTTTTTAGGCGACTGATGAAGCGCAATTGGAGTCCGCTTTGAGAACTGCTTTGGACATTGGCTATCGGTACTTCGACACTGCTACTACATACAGTAACCAGCATATCATTGGGAAACTTTTCCATGAATACATTCAATCTGGAAAACTGAAACGAGAAGACCTCTTTATCACTACTAAACTCCCCCCTTACGGTCATGATGACCCAGCTAAATTTATTGAAGAGTCCCTCGAGAAGCTCAAAACAGATTACATCGATTTATATTTGATTCACACCCCAACTCCAGTAACAGCAAACTCCTTGGAGGAATTTTTCTCTGGAAACGCTAAATCCAAACTTATTCCTCACATCGATACCTGGAGAACTTTGGAGAAGTATTATAATGAAGGGAAGTTGAAGGCTATCGGAGTTTCCAATTTCAACGAAGAACAAATCCAGGACCTGTACGACAAGGCTACGGTCAAACCGATGAACAACCAAGTTGAATGTCACATTCTCCATCCTCAGAAAAAGCTATTCGAGTTCTGTAAGAAGTTAGGCATGACCCTAACTGCTTACGCTCCAATCGGATCTCCTGGACGTCCTGCGATTCTTAAAAGTGGTGAAGCAGAATCAACGGAAGAACCTATGACTCATCCTATCACCCAGAAACTCGCGAAGAAGTACAACAAGACCCCAGCTCAAATTCTGATTAGACAACTGATGCAACGCGGAATTTCGGTGATTCCGAAATCAACTAATGAGAAAAGATTGAAAGAGAACTTTGATGTTCTCGATTTCTCCCTCACCCAGGAGGAAATGGACGAATTTAACACAATCAAAGACGAAAAACGGTTATTTTTGTTCGACTTTGTCAAAGATCATCCATACCATCCTTGGAAGGAGCTTCTCAGAGAAAAAGGAATTATCAATTAAGAAAAGTTTTGCTACTATATTTTTCTGATCTAATCTTTGCATAATTTTTCAGTTTTTAAAATACCGATTTAGAATATGTTATTTTGCTAGATGTTCTTTTGGAACGAAACGATAGAGTAAAAAAAATAAAAATTTATTAACCCAATCACGAAAAGTATTCAATCTTCTTTGAAATCATAAATATGGTTAGTAATGCGATGATGAGTAGTTTTCTAAATAACGGAATAAACTCAGTTCTTAAGAAATACTTTATCCGACGATGTGCCTAAAATATAACTGTGGAAAAAAATTCACTCCAAAAATTGCGGAAAGTGCTGTCATCCTAACAACGATTTCCATTGTAGGAGTTTGCATTTGGTTGCTACTCAAGTAATTTCCATCGATTCACAGATAATCTGCAAGCATGTCTGACTGAGCGGAATTAATGTATAAGAGCCTTTGAGTGGAATTTTCAATAACAGTGTGGGCCAAAAAAAAGACGAAATCGAATTTTCTCGAAAATTAGAAGAGCTATCAATGTGCCGTTTTGAGGGTTGATAGTACTTGACAGTATCTTCATTTTGACAGTATGACATCTCTGAGGGTCTCGTCGCGAAAAAGTTACGATCATTTTCAGAAACAAAATGCACTGTTTTTAGCCCTTTTTCTGCCGCGCTTCCTCCGTGACACACAGGAGGTTTCAGAATCTGGTTTATGATTCATCTGAAAGCCCATCCTTCAGACTACAAGTGCTGAGGGTTTCAGAATCCCAGCTCCACTGACGGCTTCAGGAGATCGATTTGAAGCCAAAAATTTTTTGGAATTTTTTTCCGACCGTCGACTTTCAGAAGCTGTCTACGGCTTCGACGGTGACTTCAGAAGCTCAAATTGCATCTGAAGAAACTTCAGGGTCTTTCTGATTTTTCCACCAAAAATCACCGGATTCTGAAAAGGTCGAATTTTCAACCCTTTGGTAACCCGGCCTACCGGAAGGAGGCCAAGTACCCCCGTTTTCAGAAAATCAGGAAAAATGAAGCATAGAACAAAAAACAGATATGTTTGTAGGGGTAATCGACCCCGCTGAATCTAATGGTGGTGTCGGATTCGCGATATTTTTACGAAAAAAATTTTTATTTTAATATTTGATTAAAAATAACAAAACAATAACAATCAGCTTTCAACAGTTGAATAACTGTTAAAGTGTTCCCCTCCTGCTCGGCTGCATACTGACAACCGCTCCTTGAACTCACTGATCAGCTACAGCAAATAGCTGGAGTCAATTCATTCCAGATTTTTCTGATGGCAATCTTCAACTTACAGGGTTTGGCTTTGCCAGCTAACTTCCCTTGAGTTCGTAAGCTGCGATTTTTCTTCATGGATTCTTTTTCAGATCCAATTTCAAGACTTTGAACAGTTATTCAACTGTTGAAAGCTGATTGTTATTGTTGTCGCTATTTTTAATCAAATATTAAAATAAAACTTTCCTCGATAGAAATATTATAAATCCGGCACCACTTTGGATTCAACGGGGTCGATTACCCCTACAAACATATCTCTTTTGTGTTCTACGCTTCATTTTTACTGATTTTCTGGAAGCGGGGGTACTTGACCTCACTCAAGTGGGTTGGGTTATCAGAGGGTCGAAAATTCGACCTTTTCAGAATCCGGTGATTTTTGGTGGAAAAATCAGAAAGACCCTGAAGTTTCTTCAGATGCAATTTGAGCTTCTGAAGTCACCGTCGAAGCCGTAGACAGCTTCTGAAAGTCGACGGTCGAAAAAAAATTCCAAAAAATTTTTGGCTTCAAATCGATCTCCTGAAGCCGTCAGTGGAGCTGGATTCTGAAACCCTCAGCACTTGTAGTTTCAAGGATGGGCTTTCAGATGAATCATAAACCAGATTCTGAAATCATCTGTGTGTCACGGGAGAAGGCGCGCAGAAAAAGGGCTAAAAACAGTGCATTTTTGTTCTGAAAATGACCGTAACTTTTTCGCGACGAGACCCTCAGAGATGGTCATACTGTCAAAATGAAGATACTGTCAAGTACTATCAACCCTCAAAACGGCACACATTGATAGCTCTTCTAATTTTCGAGAAAATTCGATTTCGTCTTTTTTTTGGCCCA
Source organism: Halicephalobus mephisto (assembly GCA_009193035.1). Lineage (NCBI taxonomy): Eukaryota > Metazoa > Nematoda > Chromadorea > Rhabditida > Panagrolaimidae > Halicephalobus > Halicephalobus mephisto. The sequence goes on along the minus strand of SWDT01000076.1, from coordinate 128,135 downwards.
CACTGTATTAGATTCTATTTGAACATAACCAATATTAGTGATTACAATTCAGCAAATGTTGGTTTTAATTAAATGTAGTCAACATTTTTGCGTCATTTGTTCTTTTAAGACTGTTGGGATAGAAAATATAATAGAGAAGACCTGAAGAGATAGCCTGAATACCAGGAACTCTGGAATACTGTAGGGCATGAGTGACTTTGAGCTGTGCTATTGTCACATATATAGGTTGTTCGTCTGTACTATTGTTTAAGTAAAGATTTGTAGTATTTCTCTACTTCTAAATCTTAACAAAGACTAAGGTAGAAAATTCAAAACCACAGTCAACAGTAATAAACTCTATAACTTAGTTTTTTATTTTGACATCAAATTGGACAATTTTTACGTTATTTTTTGCTTTTATCTAAGTTTATTTTTTAATACTAATGAATGTTTCAGTTTTTTATATACAGTGAAACCTCGATATAAACACCCTCGATAAAAGCAAATCCTCTTTAAAGACAACTCGGTTCCGACCCCTACTGTGGATTTTCCCCTAGTAAACCCCTCGATAAAGGCAACTCCTCTGTAAAAACAACTTTTCTGCCGTCCCTTAGGGTTGTTTTTACCGAGGTTTCACTGTATTTATAAGATTATTCACTAATATGGTAGTGTGGTAGCATTATTTTCAAATGTATTAAAAAACGCTTTTTAACATTTGTGAAAACAGAAAAATTATCCCAAAATGACAAAAGTTTAAATCAGCTACAGTCTAACTAAGAATAGTATCCGGTGGAATCAATAGATGCTAGAGAAGATAAAGATGAAAATTTTGAATTGATTCCAGAGAAAGAAAATCACGAAAAATATTATTCAGATAAACTTATTATTTTTATAATTCGTTACTTATTTCTATTTCCTACTCGTGAAGCATCAAAAAAAGGTTTGAATATACTAGGCACAGTATACAATCCATCAGTCAAAATGAAGGACATCGGTGATTGCGAAGGGATAGCTGCCAACTTGCATTAATTAAATACAGTAGAACTTGGATATAAGGTACCTCTTAGGGACCGGGGCAAAGTTTATGTTATAAGAAAGGATATGTTATAACAGGGGTAAACTTGAAGGCAGACTAATCAAACTCACTCACTTAGACCGTATTCTATAAAGCGAGATATGTTATAGCAAGGGTATCTTCTATCGAAGTTCTATTGTACAGTCGAATTTCGATATGAGATACCCCCTTGAAACCCGGTAAAGTGTATGTTATAAAGAAATATATGTTATAACAGGGTCTATTTGAAGATAAACTAACCAAACTCGCTCACTTAGACCGTATTCTATAAAGCGAGATATGTTATAGCAAGGGTATCTTATATCGAAGTTCTATTGTACAGTCGAATTTCGATATGAGATATCCCCTTGAAACCCGGTAAAGCGTATGTTATAAAGAAATATATGTTATAACAGGGTCTATTTGAAGATAAACTAACCAAATTCACTCACACCGTATGCTATAACAAGAGATATATTATAACAAGAGTATCTTATATCCAAGTTCTACTGTATATCGAATAGTTTTAGATATATGGGAATAACTTGGGAAATTACTCTATCGATAAGAACTCTCGTAGTGGCTATCACTTCATTGAATCTAATTCTGTGAGAAAAACTACAGGCTGATTTATATTTTTAATTGTATTTACCGCCAAAAATTACTTTAATAAGGGATATTTGACGGATATGGCTTGAATCTCCACGAAAAATTGTTGATTATTTGTTTTCTGAATAAAAATAAAAAAATCAATATTTACGTGTTTGGCTAGTGAAAGCTTGGAAACCAAAGAAAGGGTAACTAAATTAGCAACTGGTTGTGCTCAATTGTCATCATAATTTTTTTCAGGTCTCACAATAAATGAGCATAATCGAAACTTGTACAGATAATTTACAATCACTGTTAAATGAATGCAATCAATACATAAAAGCCTTTGAATGCAATTTTTAATATATTCGATTCTGATTATAATCGATGACAATGACTGCAATCGAGCAAAGTTTGATTATAACTGAATGCAATCGATATGTTTGAGATATTTTTTTCCTCACAGGTAATTTGCAATCACGTTTAACTGAATAAATCAATACATGAGTCTTTGAATGCAATTTTTAATATATTGAATTCTGATTATAATCGATGGCAATTACTGCAATCGAGCAAAGTTTGATTATAACTGAATGCAATCGATGTGTTTGAAACATTTTTTTCCTCACAAGTAATTTGCAATCACGTTTAACTGAATGCAATTTTTAATATATTGAATTCTGATTATAATCGATGACAATTACTGCAATCGAGCACAGTTAGATTCTAAGTGACTGAAATCAAATGTGTTTGATTGCATTCAGTTAGTAGACTGCAAATTACCTGTGTATTGATTGTGCTCTGTTGGACATAATTGCAAAGAATCTGTGTTATTTTGTTCCAGACAAATGCTCAGCAGAAATAGAATATAGATTCTGAATTTACATTTCAAAAGACACAAAATGATATATGACGCATTCCAAAAGAACACTTCAAACGGACTTGCAAAAATTTCGAAAATATAAAAATCTTTTTTCTAAATTCTTCAGCATTAAAATTATATAAAACAAGTTTTTTCATGTGTTTTGATCTTTCTTTTTTTAATTTTAATATTTTTTAAAATATTTTTGATTTTAAATTTGAAATTGTTTTAAATTTATTTTTTTTCATTTTAATTTTTAATTGTTTAAAATTTCTTAATTATTTTATTTTTTATTTTTTATTTTTTATTTTTTTACAATTTTTATTTTTTATTTTTTTACAATTTTTATTTATCTACGCAACAGAGAGAGGGAGACAGCACTCACTTTGAGCACAAAAAAAAGTCATCAATTTTTATATCTTTTGTGTTTCTTGGTCTCTGCGCTACATATATAAGTCAGTAGTTTCATGATAGCTTCGGTTTTCAGATTAACTTCTTTCAAACTTCCGAAATTCACAATGGCTAACGTCGGATCTGCTAAAATGCTCAATGGGAGAGAACTTCCCTTGCTGGGATTGGGGACTTGGCAGGTTGGTTTGAGTTTTCATATATCAAATTCCTTCAAAAAGTTACAATTTTCGAAATTATAGGAAATTTAACAGTACATTAGAAGATCATATACCCATCTTGAGATGATTTCGTAATAATCAAGTATCTATAATTGTGATTTTAGGCGACTGATGAAGCGCAATTGGAATCCGCGATGAGGACTGCTCTGGATGTCGGTTATCGTTATTTCGACACTGCTGTCATGTACGGCAACGAGCACATCATTGGAAAAGTCATCGAAGAGTATATTAAAAACGGAAAATTCAAGCGAGAAGACATTTTTATAACTTCTAAATTGCCGATTTTTGGTCATGCTCAGCCGGAAAAACACATCGAAGAATCCTTGAAACGGCTCAGAATGGATTATATCGATCTGTATCTGATCCACACTCCGACTCCAATGAAGGCCACTACTCGAGAAGAATTGTTTTCAGGAAAGGCCGAAATCGAACTTACTCCTCACATCGACACCTGGAGAACCTTTGAGAAGTACTATAATGAAGGAAAGTTGAAGGCTATCGGAGTTTCCAATTTCAACGAAGAACAAATCCAGAACTTGTACGACAAGGCTACGGTCAAACCGATGAACAACCAAGTTGAATGTCACATTCTCCATCCTCAGAAAAAACTATTCGAGTTCTGTAAGAAGTTAGGCATGACCCTAACTGCTTACGCTCCCATCGGATCTCCTGGACGTCCTGTGGCAGTCAAGGAAGGAATTAAGCCAGAAGAGGACCCTATGGCTCATCCTATCACCCAGAAACTCGCGAAGAAGTACAACAAGACCCCAGCTCAGATTCTGATTAGACAACTGATGCAACGCGGAATTTCGACAATTCCGAAGTCGACAAATGAGAAAAGATTGAAAGAGAACTTCGATGTTCTCGATTTCTCCCTCACCCAGGAGGAAATGAACGAGTTCAACTCCATCAAAGAAGACAAGCAGTTATTCTTATTCGATTTTGTCAAAGACCATCCTTATCATCCTTGGAAGGATGCTCTCAGAAAAAACGGACTTATTAATTAAGGAAAATTCAACTACAGTAACTTTCTGAAGTCATCTAAATTTAGTTTCCAAGGCTTATTTAAGATCTGTTATTTATTTTTCGTAAATTTCTTAGAATAAAATAATTTAATAAAAGTGTAAAACTTCGAAATGTTTTCTGTTATTTTATCCCGAACTTAAATCTCAAAATTAGGTAATTAAACTATTATTATAAACAAGTTATAAAATAAAAAAGCAACATAATCGATAAATCTTTGTTAAGGCTGTTAGCAATCTCTGGATCGGTAGATTTATCGCCGTTTTGATCAGATACATAGATATTTAATAAAACCAATGATATTCGTCAAAAAGTAAAGAACAGATATCCTCTAAACCTAAAAATATATATCGTGGATTGATACTGTTCGAAATGTTTTCTGTTATTTTATTCCAAACTTAAATCTCAAAATTAGGTAATTAAACTATTATTATAAACAAGTTATAAAATAAAAAAGCAACACGATCGATAAATCTTTGTTAAGACTGTTAGCAGTCTTTGGATCGGTGACGTCATCGCCGTTCCGATTAAAAACTATTAATAGTTGACAAAATCGAAATAAATTCGCTTATTCGATTGGCGAATTTCCGCTTAATTATTTTCAAAGTATTTATTTTTTAATCAATTTTAACATTTAATTTTCCTAATTAAATTATTTCTATTTATTAAAATTATAAAATTTCTACAAAAAAATAAAAATAATTTTGAAAATGTTTTAAAAAATTCAATTTCGAATATTTTTTTAAACATTAAAATTTTCTTATTTTTATAATACAGTAATTACAATATGACAAATTACAGTAAAGTGTAAATTATTATAATTACTTTTGTAGAAAATTATCTAGCAGTGACTTTGATGTAAACTTCGTCCAAAGGTCTGTAAAGGGCCGCTGTGATTTGAGAAAGTAGAGGATCTTGAGATTCTTTGGATAATTCTAATTTGAATTTTCTTATGACTTCAACAAAAGCCAATTTAAATTCCATTTCAGCAAATCTCATTCCAGCACAATGTCTAGGACCAATACCAAAGGGTATCCAAGTCAATGGATCATAAGGTTTCTTATCAGTAAATCTTTCTGGATTAAATTCAAACGGATTTTCCCAATTATCCTCGTTCCAATGTACAGCATGAACAGGAACATTCACATTCACACCCTTAGGGATTCTGATTCCGTTGATGGTGGTTTCTTCAATACAGGTCCTTCCAGTAAAGAACACTACCGGCGGTTTCAGCCTGAGGGTTTCTCTAAAAACAGCATCCAAATACGGCATTTTCATCGCATTATCGTAATCTGCTGGAGCATCTTCAAGTGTATTTCTTATTTCTTCATATAATTTTTCTTGAACATCTTGATGCTTAGCCAGTAACCAAGAAGCATAAGCCAAGGCCGTTGAAGTAGTTTCATAACCAGCAACCATAAAAGCAAAACAATTCGAAACAATTGTGTCAATATGCATTGGAGGTTTATTTTCTCTTTTTTGACGTTCTTCATCTTCTGCCAGAAGAATCTGAATCAAATCTACTCTCTTGTAGTCTTCCATGTGTTCCTTTCTGTAAGCTACCACTTTCCGAAGATTATTTGCAACTTTTTGTTGAGCAATATTTACAGAAGAAAAAGGACGAAGAATATACCCAATAGGCCAGGAAAGGACTGAAAAAAAAACAAAAGTAAAATTTCAAAATTATATTATTATAAAAATAAAAACCACTTTAACATAAATTTCTATGCCTATACTATTATAAAAATTAACAAAATCAAAATTTCCGTATGATTTTAAGTTTTAAAAAGTTCTAGAAATTCATATCAAGGCAACTTCATAAAAAAATTAATTTTCAATTTTCTAAATATGTCATTAATTGGAAAATAATCAATATAAAAAGTCGAAATTTTTGCATACTGTTTTAATCTAACAAATTCTAAGTCTGTCCAGAGACAATTCATAAAAACTTGGTTTTTTATTTCCATAATATTTTTATAAAACTCAAACTTACATCCAAGAAGAACAGTTGGACTACTTTTGACATTGAAATCAATGAAGAATTTCCTGCATTGGATGTAGAAAAGATCATTCCTGTCATTCAAGGAATCGGCATCAACCCCGAAGGCGGTTCTTCCGATGACATCCATTGTCAAAGCTTGGAATTCTTCATAAAGATCTATTATCGGATTTTCCTTCGATTTCTTATCTAAAATTTCCGTTAATTTCATTGTTCTTTCATGAAGAAGTGGATGCATGAGTTTCATTTTCCCTGTTGTAAAAGCAGGAGATACAATTGATCGGATTTCTTTCCAGCCATAATTCCTAGGACCAACTTTCCCGATTTGAAGAAGACTCTCATACATAGGAAAACAACCCGTCAACGGAGTCACCAATTCGCGATCTGTGAATTTCGAAAATTGCTTGATGAAGACTTCTTTTATGAATTCCTTGTTTGTAGTGCTGATCTGGAGGTTGTAGACTCCGAGATAAAACGCAAAAGTATCTCCAAAAACTTTCTGCCAATCATGGAACATTGCTGGAATATGTTCACGACCTTTCTGAAAATGTTAAATTTTAAAAGTAAAAATTTATATATAATTTTTAAAATTTTCTTCTAAACAAAATTTTTGAAAAAACGGAAAAAGTAAAAGATTTGGCTTTTTTCGTGATTTCCATTAATCCGAAAATTTTGAATTTTTAAAATTTGTATTAAAATATTTCTAAAAAATTATTTCTAATTTTTATAAAAAATACAATTTTTAGGAATTTTGTAAAAATTTAAAAAATAACAAATTTAACAACTTGTTTTCCGTTTTTTTAATTTCTAAAATTTACAATTTACTTTCAATATTATTTAAAACTTTTATTTTTAATTATTATATTAAAAAACTCACAACAAACGTCACTTTGACGAGTTCAAAAAGATTTCCAAATATGATATCTGGTTTCGGTCCATTTAAGCCAAGTTTTTTCGCCAGTTGAATCCGTTTATATCTCTGGATGAGACTAACGATGATCAGGGCGATGAATCCAGAAAAAATTATTGAAGTTATGGAAGCCATCAGTTGAGTGATTTTTGCAAAAAATGGAAAATTCTCCTGAATTTGAGCATTAAAAACCTTCTCGTTGATAAAGAACTAGAGTCTATCAGTCAAATCAACCAAAGTCAGAACGTACATTTTTTGTAGTTTTAGAAATCAAAAACACATGATGCTACACTAATTCTCAAAGATCGAAAATTAGAAACAATGAAGAAAATAAAAGTAATTTAAATAAAAATAACAAAACACTAAACGAAACAACATCAAACTTACAACGATGAACTAAACTTTCTTAATGAAGGATTTCCTATCTGTGATGTTTTCCTTGTCGCTCATGGAGCTATCTGACTTTGATGTGCTCGAATCGCTCTCACAGTCGTTTCGAGAACAAGGATCGTCGAGTCCGAGGAAATCCGGAAAATCCAACTTTGGCTGAGGTCGAGTAACTCTCTTCGGCAAGCAACGTCTATCGAGAACAGCAACTTTAGGATTCTCAAATAGGATAGGATGGCTTGAAAAATGATTAGCTTCTTTCTTCTGACAGTCGGACGAACAGTAGTATCGCCATTCACAACAATGATACGTCGCCGGATTCAGACACGAGTAGCAGCTGATGGACTTTCTTGCTTCGGCTTCTTCCATTGCTCTCTGGACGTCGATTTGTTCAAAACGAGTGAGAGTCGATTGTTGTTTAGTCTGCAGAAGATCACTGAAGCAAAATTACTAAGTAGGATATGGTGTAAAAGCCAAACTTACACATATCTTTTGTTCAGAACTTTACCACGTTCTAGCACATTTTCAGCAAGTAGGTTGAATTGATGTCGATGAATCCGGCCAAAGACGTGAGGAAAAATCTCGTTTCTTCCGCTTTGCAGACGTTCACGATATATACAATAGAGCGATTTCTTCACCATCGGCATTATTGGTCGTTGGAAAGAATTCATATAATCAACGGCGTCCATAATGCGGTTCCCAAAAGACACATCGTAGTACTCAATGTTTTCAGCTAAGTCACTCAGAAGATCACCAAAAGCAAGAGCAAAGGGATTCGGCTTGATCAAATGACTGTAAAAATCATAGAATTACATAGAAATATCGAATTTAAACTTACTGTTCATTAATTAGCTTATAGGCATACCTTCGAGTAAAGCAAAAATCAGCAGAAGGGAGATCGTTGTCATTCTCGTTGAAAATGCGAGAAACAACGGAATCCACAACTTTGTCGATACTCGTTGTCGAAGTTTCCGGACCCATGGAATCTGTCCGCGAAAAGTCGAGCAAGATGAAGATAATCAACGCGAAGAATTAAGGATAAAAAATAACAAGAAAAAAGTAAAAAAAAAAGGTAAAAAAAATGTAAAAAAAGGCAAATTTTAGGATATTGTTTAAAAGTTCCAAAATTTTCAAACCAGTTAAATCCGTACAAACTGGTCGAAAAAAAACAATCGTGTTAGGAATAACTGTAGTTCAAATAATGCTATAAAATTTCAATTTTTTTATAATTCTTTTTTATTTATAAAAATACTAAAATTGAAATTACAAAATGTTATTCTATTAATAGTTAGAAAAATCATTTAAAAAAAGTATTTTTTATTCGAAAAATTTTATTTAAAATTTTTATTTTAAAACAATTAACTTTGATGTTGAAAATCAACTTACCAGTTCCCAATTCCCAAAATACTGTACCCTAAAAGTTAATACAAATTTTCGTCCCAAAACCAAAAATTAATAAATTTTATAAACTCAACAATAAAGAAACAAATTATTCTTCCATTTTCTCTCCCTCAGTTAACTTTTTATAAACTTTGGAACGTTTGAACGTGTTGATCTTCCGTTCGATTTGCTTGGGCGTGTCTTGGTAGATGTTCAGGTGATCTCTCACCATGGCTTCGTAGTCGTCTCCGTGTCTTCGGATCATTTCTGAACAAAACTGGATGTCTTTCTGCATCAAGATCGGGCCTGTTCTTCTTTTCTTGACGTACTCTTCTTTCTCTTTGGCTTGTTTTTCCAGAGTGTCTATGACATCAGCTTTCGGAGCCTTGGGCTTTTCCAGGGACTTCCCTTTCGCCAGAGCCTCTGCCAGTTGATCGACCTCGATTTCAGCTTGGATACGGTTCTAGAACAAAAACTGGTAAAAATTCATATATGAAATTTAAAAACCCGACTTTAGGTAAGGCGATGGTTTTGTTCACGTTCGTGCTTAATCCCATAGATGTCAAGTTCCCGATAGTCGTCTTACACTTATCCCACTGTTGCTGAATAGCATTGCTGAAAAGTTTAGGACGAGATTTACAAAAAACAATCGAAATTTACCAAGTAGTGGCGGCTCGTTGTTTCTTCTTGAGGGCCTTCTTCTTGTTTTTGGCCCAAGCCGTCCTCGCGGGCCGATTCTTATGGCTTTTTCTGTCACGTTTGTAGGATTTGGGCATCTCGATCTCTGTAATCAAAAATCAATAAGAATACAAAAAAGAAAAAAAATACAAATTAATGAAATATCCTCTAAAAATAAAAAATCTACGATTGTCAACAATGAATAAAGTACTAAAAAAGTATCTTTTTGAAGTTTCGAAACTTATCGAAAAATAAAGTATATAAAAAAAGAAAAAATTATATAAAATAGTAGGACAACAAAAGAAAAACTCAAAAAATCGCAAGTTTCGCGATTGTCAATAAAGAACAAAACGCCAAAAACCGTTTTTAAAAAAACTTTTAAATTCGCGTTGGGTAAAATTTCATAAAAAAAATTTTATTTTCAATTTTTATGAATTATAAAAATTTTAAAGTCCGTGTCGAAATCATTTCATAGCAATTTTAAAAAATATTATGTAATAATACATATTTGAAAATTCGGATTTTGAAAGTTTTTAAAAATTTTCAGAATTCGTTTCGGGACCGTTTCGTGATAAAATTTATATATAATTTACTTTAATAATATGATTTTGGAATAAATATATGAAATATTTATTTTTTAAGGTCTTTAAAAAATTCGTGTCGGGACCGTTTTGTTTTATTTTTTTAATTTCCGAATAAATGCTTGAAAATTTAAATTTTGAAAGTTTTTAAAAATTTTCAGAATTCGTTTCGGGACCGTTTCGTGATAAAATTTATATATAATTTACTTTACAAGTTTCTAGAAAACTTTCGAAATTCGTTTCGGGACCGTTTTGTTTTATTTTTTTAATTTTCGAATAAATGTTTGAAAATTTAAATTTTGAAAGTTTTTAAAAATTTTCAGAATTCGTGTCGGGACCGTTTCGTGGTAAAATTTATATATAATTTACTTTAATAATATGATTTTAGAATAAATATATGAAATCTTTATTTTTTAAGGTTTTTAAAAAACTCGTGTCGGGACCGTTTCGTGACATTTTTTAATTTTCTACAGTAATATAATTTCGAAATTAGAAAATTTCAAATTTTTGAAGGTTTTTAAGTTTTTGAAATTTGTGTCGAGATTATTTCGTAATAATTTTTGTTTTTGGAATTTTGTAATGTGATATTATCTTTATCCTTTTTGTCTGTTCCAAATCAGGTTCCAAAACCAGAAGTTACGTTCAAAATCGGATGATCCGCTTGTTCCGGAGGAAACTTTCACTTTGACTGACCTCAAAACAAGTAAGATCTCCCAAAAAGTCGGCTAAACGAGTCCAGATTCGATGAAGCGAGGATTATCCTTTTCGAAAATTAAAAAACTTGTTTAGTCTGATTTCATGAATAAAAACTGAAAAATTTGTCAGTTGTTGAATTCTATCATGTTTAAAATTTTTTTATTTTTTCTAAGTTACTGTAATGGACAAATTTTACACCAAATCAGACCAGTCAATTTCGGAGGGATGACTGGCCTCGACGGGGGTCCGGGGTTGGGGGGCCAGAGGGCAGAGGGGATCGTCCAGGCCCAGCCCGACGTAGCTATCAGTTCTCTTCCTCAATCCAGACATCCTCAAAAAATCCAAAATAAATTTTCGGCTCCATTCAAAAAAAATCAAAATTTTTTCGAACAAGAATTACCGGGTTTCCAGCCCTTCAAACAAGTTGATTCTCAAAGAATCCGTCAGAAGCCAATCGACCCATATTCTGGAGGAGTTTCCAGTGGACAAAATCCTCCACTACCGTACCCTGGGAGAATCCATAATGGGCAGAATTCTCTATTACCGTATCCTGGAGGAATTCTTAGTGGACAAAACCCTTCATTACCGTACCCTGGAAGAATCCATAACGAATTAAACCTTTCATTACCGTATCCTGGAGGAGTTCCTAATGGACAAAGTCCTCTGCTACCGTATCCTGGAAGTATTATTAATTCCCAAAGTTCCTCATTACCGTATCCTGGAGGAGTTCCGAACACCCCGAATCCTTCGCTACCGTATCCCGGAAGCATTTTTAATCCGCAAAGTTCCTCGTTACCGTATCCCGGAAGTGTCCCGAATGAGAACCTCCACAACATCCCTCAGATGAACCCTGGGGGCCTTATCCCGGCCAAGTTTTCAGACAATTTTCCTCTTGTTCCTTCACAAATCCAAGTTCAAGGACATCATGGAGGTCTCGAAATCGGACAACGACAGAATCTAGAAGCCGGAAATCCTCAAAAAAACAACAGCGGATCTCTTCCGAATTTTCTCGAAGGAGCTGACGAAACTGTCATCACGAAGGTAGTTTTAAATTTTAAAGTTAGAATTTTTCAGAAATTTCGAATTTTTTGAAAAGTAGAAAATTTTGGGAATTTCGAATTTTTTGAAAAGTAGAAAATTTCGAAGTCTTTGAAAAGTAGAAAATTTTGGAAATTTCGAAATTTTTGAAAAGTAGAAAATTTCGAATTTTTTGAAAAGTAGAAAATTTTTGAAAATATTCGAAATCAAAAATTTCGGAAGTTTTTAGAAAATTCTGAAAACTAAAAAATTCTTTGAAAAATCAAAATTGACTTTTGAAAATTTCTAAAAAAATCCAAAATTTCAGTTTTAGATAATTTTGTAAGAAATTTTTGATTTTTTAAATTTTTCGAAAAATTATTTTTTTAAATTTTGAATTTTCCGAAAAATTATTTTTTTCAATTTCGAATTTTTACAGTAATATGATTTTGAAAAAGTTGTTTTAGTTCAAAAAGATCCTTCGACAGCCGCAGGTGACATATGAAGAAAAATTAAAACAAGTAGGATCTTTGGTTTCTGAATTGGACGAAAACAGACAAGTTTGTAAATTTTTAATAATAAATTTAAAAAAAGTAATTTAGCAATTATTCCGTCAATTTATGGAAGAAAACAATCGTATTCAACGACAAAGAAGACCGATTCCTCATCAGAAGTTCAGAAGTCCTTCCAGAAGCGGATTCGACGAGATATCCAGTATCCTCCAAGATGAATCTGTTCCTGAAAAAGAACGCTGGAACAAAGTCGTCGAGATCTACCGTAGACTGGCGCCCAAGATGGGGACCGGATACGGTGGGGATCTGCTGACGAAAAAATAAAAATAATTTTTCAAAATTGTCCATTTTTAAAACTGTGTAATTTCGAACCAATTCCATCTGAAGTTTCAAAATTGAATCTGATTTAAATTTTGAAGAATTATTTCGAAATTGGTTTTGATCAGGTTTGGAAATCCGAAATTTTCCAACTTTAATTCGATTTTAAAAATTGACAGTTTTATTATTGTATATTTGTACTTAACTGTATATTGTCAATAATTATAAATCATTAGTAATTGTTATATCTTTACTTAACAATAAGACACAATACAAAATAGGAACAATATTATTAAATATCAGAGCTACACTCGGTACACCGAAGTGTTCTCTTTTGTACTCCTCAGTGGAGAGAAGGGACTGTTAAATCTTCGGTATTCTGAATATCTCCGGTCATGGGAACTATGCATCTACAACAATAACTCATGTGTAACATTTCGTCACAAAAGGCTCAAGAATCTTGGTATGTTGTTTCATCACATAAAGTTTAGTAACTGTTATATCTTTTACTTAGAATGAGACAATACAAAATAGGAACAAATATTAATATCAGAGCTACACCCGGTACTCCTCAGTGGAGAGAAGGGACTGTTCAATCTTCAGTGTTCTGAATATCTCTGGTCTTGGGGACTATGCATCCACAACAGTAATCCTATTCGAAAATAGCAAATAAGAATTTTTAGGAACTGAAGTATCCTACAATTTTGGTTTTGTACGATGATTGTTTCGAAATCATGTATGATTTTGGAATTCGTTATCGGGTATAATTTAATTGACTATTTTTACTCAAATACTGATGGATGAATCGTTGAATGTCTGCATCGAGAGGTTCACTTTGTAGTTTTTCTAGGATATGTTGATCTCTTTGTTCTCGTTTGATAGAATCTAGATGATGAAGGTGTAGTATTAGGGATGTTAGTATTGATTGGATGTCGATAGTGTGACATTTTGGGAGCTCCTTGATTGGGCGGAAAACTGTTGATTCCTACCATTAGCAATTCAAGCCTGTTTATCTTAACATAAGCATAGAACAAAGGAGGAAGGATCCTCGTTTGACCGAAGTCAAACTCGAACCAGGTTAGAGTTGGATTTTCTCAAAGACTGACTCTCTAACACTTTAGTCTCACCTCCCCAGACGTCGGCTGACTGGGCGGAGCTTTGTGCATTCTGTTTAGGCCGTTTCCGGTTCAATTCTGATCTTTATGCCTACAATAACTTCACAACTGATTGTGGAAATAATTTACAATTAACCTCAGAAGGTTATGCTTTAAAATCTGTTAGAGAAAAAAGATCAGATCACAACTCAGTTAAAACCTTTCAAGAAGCAGGAGAACTACAATACCTAGAACATAATATCAAGAATCAATTAAGACATTTAACAAAAACTTTTTGTCAAATGGCCAATGATCATAACGAAATTTTAGAAATATTATTGAAGGAGAATCCAAAGAAATTTATTCGAAAAGTCTTAAATTACACTGCAGTTGATGTTAAATTAATTAATAATAGTATTATTGAAGTTAAATTCTGTAAAGAAATTAATAATAAACTAATCGAATTTACTGACTTAAATGATATTAAGGGTTATATACCTATCAAAATTAAGAAGTATAACGATAAAATATGGTATATGAAAGGTGGTGTCATTACTAATGATAATTCGCTATGATGAATCAGTAATGTCTGATTTTAAAAATGTTGAAATAAAAAATAATTACGACTTACGGTTTTTAAATACTAAAGTAATTTTTAAAGAACACTTCTTCAATGATGTGAAGACTAATATTGAAGAACAATTACTAAATCAGATGAGGCAGATGTCAAATTCTGAAGTGGAATTAAAAGAAAATGAGCAAAACTCAGCGATACCTCATGAAATCTTAACCGATGTGAATGATTTATTCGAATCGTATTGATTGAAGTATTGGAGAATTTATGTAACAATTGCTTCGACACTAATTTATGTATTTATTGCTAGATCTTTGATTTATGTTGTATCACCACAGTTTTCTTTAAGTAAAAGAAACAAAGTAGAATTAAATTAGTTTCCTTTGAGGAAGAATCAATTGTAGCTGAAAATATTGAAATGAAACCTCTTAAATTTGAAAGAAAGCCAAGTTTAACTAAATTTCCATCTGCTCTTTCATTAAATTAGAATTGAAAATTAATATAATAAATGGTGTTGGTATTTTCGATGATTGAAAAAAAAATAAATATAAACTATTAGATGAAAATATTAATAATAAAATCGAGTTGATTAAGATTAAAAATGATGACTGTGAAGTGAGTCAACTTGTAATTAATAATAAAACAATTGATAAACAAAATAAAGATGAAAATAAAATCTCATCAAAAAAAACTAGAAAAAAGAAATTAACAAAGAAAAATAAAGAATTTATCGAGTATTTAGTAGGAAAAAATGTAACAGGTTCTGGATTTAAGACAATCCCTCCATATACTGAAAATACTAAAATTTCCTTATGATACTTCTTTCAAATCCAATTCAATAAAAATATTAATATTATTAAACTCAATCAAATCATCGTTAATATCTACTAATTTTAAATTTACTTTATTTGGTCTGTTAGTTACTTCATGATAAATAATAGTTTTTGGTTCTATTTTGATTTCATCATTAAGTCTAAATCTATAGATTGAATTTAATATCTTTTTATTAACGTAACAATCTTTAATTAAATTGCATGTAATAAAAATATTATCAATGTTATTACTTGAGAATTTATTATTTTCCAGGTCATTTTTATTTATTTTACTTTTAATTTCTAAATAAACATCTAGTTTTATAACTCCTATTTTGTACTTCTTACGTAAAACCTCTTGAGGAAATGAATACTCAAAAGTTGAGTCGTTGGATGTTAGTTGTAAGATAAAAATCGTCATTTATTAATTTTAGAAATTTCATGATTTATTTTCCTTTGATGATATAATTTGTCGTGCTTGTCAATGAATTTTCCTCTTATTTCAATGAAATGTTCCTCAATAATGAAATTGATGAAAAATAATTATCTTACCGAAATGTAAAAATGTATCCTGTGAACACAGTGTTATCAAATATGCCACACCCTCGATTTTTTCACAAAAAACTATTTATATATGGGAATAATTTTCCTTTCTACTCAGTCTTTATTTTTCTTTCACTTTGCGTAAGTAATTTATTATTTTAATTGTGGTTTTATCTTACAACTTTTACTTTTACTTTTATTCCTATATCGCACAAATCAAAGTTACCATTCAATACAAAAAATATCATAATTGTCTTGATCCTTTGACCCATCTTTCCACTTGATGGTGTGCGAAGGAGGTAGCTCGGGTGTAATTGGGGGTATAAATATGGAGTAATTGTGAAATTTCGAATTCAGTTTTCTTACATCCCTTATCTTACAAATATTTTCATTTTTAGATTGCCACTTGTTTTTCTTGATTTCAATATGAGCACTCAACCTGGAGTTCCCATCCAGAAATCAAAGAGCAAAATCCCTATCCAAACATTAAACAATACCGTCCTGGAAATCTGCAATGAATTGAAAAATGGTGGTCAAAAAAAGAAGGAGGCACAGTTTTCTGCAATAAAAGCTATAAAAGTACACCCTACAGCATTGATTGAGAAGGTGAAGGAATTCGAAAGTCTATGTGATTCTGAAAAACTGAAGAGTCAAGTAAAAGCAATGATTACAGGTATTAACAAGCTGTGTTATAATGGCGAGAGTAAAATGTTTATATGCCAAAATAGCGAGAAGGATGGATCAAAACTCGAATTCATATGTACCCTCGTATATAAGTATCCATATAAGGGAGGAGAAGCATGTGGGCAATGTGGACCATGTACAGGTAATGGATGTGAAAAACTCCTAGTATGTGGATCCTGCAGAATGTGCACAGCATGTCAAACACCCATAAAATGCAAAGGATGTACAGCATGCAAAACAGGTAAAGAATGTGAAGAACCTATACCATGTGGGGAATGCAAAGCATGCGACAGATGTGAAAATATCAGATCATGTGGGAGATGTAATGTATGTAGAAAAATATGTGAAGTACCTGTAGCATGCGACTATGTACTTACTACTTATTCCTATAAGGAAAAAGTTAACTGTACTGGCTTAGGCATTGGTATATCTACAATCGTCGGTGGTATAATTATTGGAACTATCGCCTTGCCGGTAGGCATTTTTACTGGCGGAATTGGGCTCACTATTGCCGGAGCAGTGGCCGCTGGTATCGCTGCAGGTGGAGGTGCTACAACTGGTGGTATAATAATTAGTAAAAGTGCAAATACCAATATTGGCGATCACCTCAAAAGTATTCTGGAGGCATGTTTTGTACAGGAGCTCGTTGAGCAAAAATATGCTGTAATTGAGAATGGGGAGCTGGTCTTACCACTTGAAAACTGAAGAATTTGGCTGAACTGAAGTCTGAAAAGTGTTTTCTTATCATATTTCTTTTAACTAATTATAAAATGAAATTATATTTGTTGTAGACTCTTTAATAAATATTATAGTGTTGTGTTCGACTACCGCTATTTTTACTCTCATCCAAATTTACAACTCCACATTCTATACCCCCAGGACTACCCGGAAGAGTGTCCCTCATAAATACCCCCCTGAAATCTTTTATCTTTAATTCTTTAGCTAATTTTGTGATGTAATAATTTGTCAATGGTTTGTTAATAAACATTTATAATCAAGAAAAATTGACCGGATTGCAGTTTCGAAGAAACTCACACAAGCCCCTCCGGAGGGACATTGGAGGGCTTGTATTATTTAGTAAAAATAAAGAAGTTTGCAGGAATCACACGTAATGCCCCGTATCCGTTTTAATAAATATATTTGTTGGAATTACACATATTACCCCGTATCATTTTTAGTAAAAAATATATTTGTTGAAATTACACGTATTACCCCATATATCAGAGATGGGCTAATGTCAAATATTTCTTTTTTTAATAAATGTATTTTGTTGGAATTATTCATAATATACCGTATCCTTTTTAGTAAAGTTATATATATTCGCTGAAATTACACGTATTATCCCATATTCCCAGAAATGGGAAGTGGGGGAAAAAGTGTCCTAGAAGCCTCCTATATATACTACTTGTATGGTTCAACTGCTTTTTAGTCGTTGATTACTGTAATATTGTTAAATTTAGTTGTTTTTCTAAATACTTCAACAATTTGTCCATAATTGGGAGGAATTTTAATAATGGAACCTATATAGTCGATCCATGGATTCGTTATATCCCCATCCTAGTCTACACTTACGATCCCATACATAAGACATCTTAGAGCACAAAATAAAACAGATATTTTACAATAAAACACAGAATGAAAAATCAACGATAATAGTCATGAAATAACTTTAATGAGTCGATCTTGCACGGTTAAGAAACCGATCAATTGTCAAAAGTTAAGGATATTAAACTTTGGTTTGTCAATATGGATTTCCTGACAAAATAATTCAATGTGCACATCTTTAAAAAAATTTTCGATTGTAGGACAATTGATTCGTTTGAAAATTTTCTTTTTTATTTTAGAAGATTTATGTAATTTTTTTATTTTTCGATAGTTAGATCAGCTGAATATCTCAGATAAGTGTTCATGGACGTGTTTTTGTGGCCAATTTGCCCTTTGAATAAACAACCTTGATCTCGACACGAATGTTGTGTCAGCTGTTTTTATATGTAGCGTTGGATTTCTAGTTGTTCCTTGTTTTCCTATTTTCCTATTTTGTTTGTAATACATAAGTTACAAATAAATTTTCCCGTCGAAGGACGAACAATAAGTAAAAAAACAGCGATTTAAAAAGAATTAACTTCGAAATCAAGGAAAAGCAAAAATGATAACTGTCGCTGAGGAGCAAATGCCGTGAAGCTGGATTTTCTGAATCAAACCGCGAACTGTCTGGAAAGGAAGCCCAAAGCTCTGCTTGAGAAGTGAGACAAAAGTGTAAGTAAGTCGTTGAGAAAATCCAAATCTGATCTAATCTCAGTTTGACTTCGATCAAACGAGAATCTTTATTATTTTTGTTCTATGCTTGTGTTAAGATAAACAGGATTGAATTTCTAATGGTAGAAACCAACAACGTCAAGGAAGACCTCAAAACAGATGACATAAGGACATGGAAAACATGATTGGGGAACAGTGACAACAACTCGTCAGAAACCGCGAGGAATACAGAAGGTAGCTGAAGGATATGCTCCACCACGAAGACGGATGAACCAGATTCAAGACTGTGGTGCCAGGAAACTGACCGTTCAACATTTCCTGAAATGCCCAGCAAAGAACCGAACCATTCAACCTTACCATCTTTGGACGGACCCAATCACAGCCATGAAGACGTTATTCCCTGATTTTGTACCAAATACATAACTGTTGGAAAAGGCAATAAATAATAATAATAATAATAATGAACCAGATTCCCAAGTGTCAAGGAACCAACAGTTTTACAGATAATTACGAAGCTCCAATGTCATACTATTGACACTCCAATACCAATCCCACAACATACTACAAACACATCATAGTCACAAAAATCCGATCAATTATTGTGGAAAATTCCTTATCAGCACATAGACAACGAACCTTTGGAAAAATAAATTTATATAAAAATCTCCGTTTTTGTTTTTATCATATATGGCTGGTTTATTAAATTTTATTTCTGTTATTTTCACAAGATCCCGATTTAGCCTCGGGCATCTGCTGATATTGTCTGTTTTTTTGGAAGAAATTATTAAATTTTTCGAAGAAAATGTTCCAAAAAACAATTTCGGAAAGTTTCTTATTAAATTAATTCGATTTTTGAATATGGTATTCAGTGCTGGTTTACAATTTTACATTGTATTTTACTTCATAAGTTCGTTTTTAAACATGGAAAGTTACTCGCCTTCAGAATTCTGTTTTCCTCCAATTGTCGAATTTCATAAAAAATGCTGTATTCCTGTGGATTCTGAAAATTGTCCAAAACAAGTATTCATAATTATTAAACCCAAAATTAAAGTCGTCGAAACTACCGTAATTTCGGCAAAAGAAATATTTTATTTTTGGTCGTTATTTTTATTTATTTTCATTATTGTGGTTATTTGTGCCTACAGTAATCGTAAAAGAATTTTAGATTTGATAAAAAATAAAAATGAAGATTTCCAACAAGATACTGTTTCTCTACAGTATGACGATTCCAGTCTTTCGTTCTACCGTAATCTCCGGGATAAAGACAACTTAGAAAACAAAGAATTTTTTCACGAAGACACAGCATCCGAAGATGAAATGACGGTCGTCGAAAATAAAAAAAATTCTCCGATGAATTCTGAAATCAAAGAAGATATTCGAAAAATTCCAAATAGTTCTGAAAATATTCAAAATTTACCTTTCGGGCCATCGATATGAAATAATATTTTTATAAAAAAATAAATATTTTTATTTAAAAATAAATTTATAAAAAAAATCAATATTTTTGTCACAAAATCATTAAAAATGGTTTTGAAGGAAATTTTTGGAATTTTTCAGTTGAGACTAAAAACTGTAAAGTTGTATTATTCTTAAAAGTTCCAAAATCGTATTTTACAAAATTAGAAATGTGTGTCAAAATTATTAAAATATATCGAAATGTAAAAAATCAAAATTTCAAAAATCACGTTTTAGGATGAGAAATCCAAATTTCGGAAATTGTATCTGAGCACGAAAAATCCAAATTTCGGAAATCAAAGATTTGCATATTGCGCGCAACATTCAAGCAAGGTGGTATTTTTAATATTTACATAAAAATAAAATTTGCATGTTGCGCGCAACATTCAATCAAGGTGGTATTTTTAATATTTGAGTTTGTAAATTTCGAAATTTTAATAAAAATAAAATCTGCACATTGCGTGCAACGTTCGAGCAAGGTGGCATTTTTAATATTTAGGTTTGTAAATTTTAAAATTCAAATAAAAATAAAGTCCGCAAATTGCGCGCAATATATAAAATAAATAAATTACTATTTTCCTTTTTTTAAACATAAAAATTTCGAAATAAAAATAAAATTTGCATATTTTATTTATTTTTTAAATTTTCCAAAATTTGCATTTAAATAATTTCGAAAAACTTTTTTTTATTTTTCACACTAAATTTAACATTTTTTATAAAATGAACATCGACTGCAGATCCCCAGTGAATTTATTCGACTTTTTAAAACCCATTTTTATGAACAACCCGATTGAGGACCATTTTAAAAAAGTTGCATTTTTTCGATTTTTGAATTTTTATCACTAAAAGTACAATTATATATTTTCAAAAATAAAATATATGTTTTTAAAAATAAAAAATTTAAACAAAAAAAATTAAATATATTTTTTGGAATTTAAATATTTTTTTCAAAATTAAATATATTTTTTTAAAAAACTTAAATATTTTAAAAAAAAATTAAAGATATATTTTTTTAAATTTAAACTTTTTTAAATTTAAATATTTTTTCTCTAAAATTTTATATATTTTTAAATTTAAATTTTACTATTTTTAAAACTAAAAATTAAACTTTTTTGAAAAAGGTAAAATTTAATTATTTTTTAAAAATAAAAAAGTAAAAAATTTTTGGTTTTGAAGCGAAAATACAAAAGAAAATTCAATTTCGTTTTCTGCAACTTCTGGAATTTGTTTTTCAAATTTGCAATTGCTGCCAATCTGGTGGGCTAGACGAGTAACTGGTCATCAGTGCCTCAGGTGCTCTCATTAACCCATCCATTAATCAATGCCGAAAATAACAAAACACATCGTGTTTTTCCGATCGTTAGTTTTTAAACTTTCTATAGTAAGAAATTTTTTTCATTCTGAGATTTTTCACTTTTTCGTTGTGAGATTTTTCATCTTTTTCGTTGTAAGATTTTTCACTTTTTTTTCGTTGTAAGATTTTCCATTTTTTCGTGTTGAGATTTTTCATCTTTTTCGTTTTGAGATTTTTCACTTTTTTTCGTTTTGAGATTTTTCATCTTTTCGTTGTGAGATTTCTCACTTTTTTCGTTGTGAGATTTTTCACTTTTTCGTTATGAAATTTTTCTACTTTTTTTGTTTTGAGATTTTTCACTTTTTTCGTTGTGAGATTTTCCATCTTTTCGTTTTGAGATTTTTCACTTTTTTTCGTTTTGAGATTTTCCATTTTTTTCGCTACAAAAAATAAAAAAACTTTTTTATTTTAAAAATATTTTAAAATATATTTTTGGCATTCTTCGTTTCAAGAGATGTTTTTCAATTTCATCGTATTTTCGTCGTAAGAAAATTTGCAGGTTTTTCGTTGTAAGAGATCATAGTACTAATATGTCAGAAAATTTTATTTTTATTTTTCAGTCATTTCCGGGTGATTTATCTTTGTTAATTTTTTTGGAAAATTTTTAACCACCTGGCACCAATGAATTTTGAAAATTTTTTTTCGAAAACAATCCCTCAAGAAAAATAAATTAGTTTAATAATAATTTAAAATTAAATTTTTAAAAATTTCCAAAAAATCGAAAATTTAAAAAAAGTTGTTTTTGAATTTTTATTTTTATTTTTAAAAAACTTTAATTTTATTATTTTTGAAAATGACAGTTGGATCCTCAGGGACTCATAACAATCAAAAAACGAAAATTTTAAGAGAACAAACATCATCGAATTTTTAAATTTGACTTTTTGAAAGAGATACTGTATGTGTTTGAACATACTTTTCTTCCTGGATTAAGGTCTAGGAAGAAATCGGAATTAAAATAAAGTAAAATCTGCAATTTGCACGCAACGTTCTAGGAGATAAATCAACATCAAAGTCGAATTTGCAATATGCATTCAATATTCTGACTGATAAATCGACTTAAAAATCAAAGTGAAGCTTGCAGCTTGCGCGCAACGTTCTGGCAGATAAGTTGACATTAAAGTCGAAATAAAATTCATAATTTTTTATAATATTTTAATAAACAAATCAACATTAAAGTCAAAATAAAACTTGCAACTTGCGCGCAACATTACTGTAGACACATCAAAATTAAAATTTTAATAAAATTCATAATTTTTTATAATATTTTAATAGACAAATCGACATTAAAGTCAAAATAAAACCTGCAGCTTGTGCACAGTATTTTAGGGCATAGATCAGTATCGAAATAAAACCTGCAACTTGCGCGCAACATTACTGTAGACATATCAAAATTAAAATAAAATTCATATTTTTTTATAATATTTTAATAAACAAATCGACATTAAAGTCAAAATAAAACCTGTAACATTACTGTAGACGCATCAAAATCAAAATTAAAATAAAATTCATAATTTTTTATAATATTTTATCAAATTAAAATATTTAATTATTTTGTTAAAATTCGATTTAATTTTAATTTTTATGTCGAACATTTTGTAAATTTCGACACTGAAATAAAATTAGATTTTTTTGAGTTTTACACTTTTGTGTCAAATCATTTCTGGTTCTGTGACATTTGATCCGGATATCTGGCAAGTTCTGAAGAAATGACAAATGCTTTTTTACGTCAAGTTCTCAAGCATAAAAAATACTCAAATTATTTAGATTTTTTCTTTTTTTAAAACTAGCTGTTTGCAGAAGTTTTATAAAATTTTTAAAATTTATTAATTTTAAAAAATTTTTAAATTTTGGGAATCTTACAAAAGATTCTGAAATTTTTTAGAATTCAGTAGGAAGTTCCTAGAGTTGTTTTAGAATTTTTTAAAGATTTGTAGAATCTTGTTAAGGTATTTAAAATTATTCTAGAATATCATAAGGATCTCTAAAGTTATTCTAAAATATTTTTAACGACTCTGGGATCATTTAAGAATAATATCAAGGTTTCTAAAATCATTCCAGAATATCATAAAGGTCTTTAATGTTATTTTAGAATTTTTTCAAGATCTCTAAAGTTATTCTAGAATATCATCAAGATCTCTGAAGTTGTTCTATAATATTGTAAAGGTCTTTAATGTTATTCTAGAATATCATCGAGATCTCTGGAATTATTCCAAAACATCATCGAGATTGCTAAAGTTGTTCCAGAATAATATCAAGATCTCTGGAATCGTTCCAAAATATAATAAGGATCTTTAAAGTCATTCTAAAATATTTTTAACGACTCTGGGATCATTCCAGAACATCATCAAGGTTTCTAAAGTTATTCTAGAATATCATAAAAATCTCTAAAGTTATTCTAGAACATCATCAAGATCTTTAAAATCATTCTAAAATATCTCCCATGCCTCTATAATCATTCCCGAATCTCTTAACGATTTCCAAAATCCTCCAAAATCTTACAAAATTATACTATTAACACCTAAAATCTGAAAATTCAAAAATTTTACATAGAAACAATTTTAATTTTTACTGTGTTTGGTTATTTAATATTTATAATTCTTTGTTTTTATAAATAATTCGACAAATATCCTGAGGCAAAAAAATCCGTGTTTATTTCGGGCATTTTTAAAAAGTTATTTTAATTTTTTTTAGTTTTTATGTAATTTTTGTAAAAAGTTGGAAAAATTGGAATTCGATTTTCGAAATTCCGGAATGTTCGAAATTTGTTAATCAAAAAACAGACGTCATCAAAAAAGAAAAAATGGCCAAAATCGACAAATTTTCGTACCGTATTTTGTACAATTTTCTATTACCTTTTACTTTAATTGTCGGTAAGTTTTTTTAAATTAGAATTTTTGAAAATTTTTGAATTTTAAAAATTTTCAAAAATTTTATAATTTCTGAAATTTTTTAAAATTTAATAAAAAATTTTAAATTCTACATAATACAGTAAATAATTTAAAAATTTTTAAAAATCTTCGAAATTTTTAGGATTTAATTAAATTATTAAAATTTTACAATTTGTACAAAATTCAAAAATTTTTTAAATTAATAAAAAAATTTTGAAATTAATAAAAAATTTTAAATTTAATTAAATTTTCAAAATTTTATAGAAAATTCAAAAATTTTCAAAATTTTCTAATTTTATAAAAATTTTTAGAATTTTCTAAAATAATTTGAAATTTTTTGGAATGTTTAAAGTTCTTTAATTTTTAAATTTTATTAAATTTTTCAGCATTTAGCCTGAGGCTAAATTTTCCATCTTTTGTGTACTTCGTTTTTGCGCTGTTCTTGCCGCTTACAGTATCCCCTCCGACTTCGAAGTACCCAGGACACCCCCACAGGTTCATCTGCGTGATAACCTTCTGGGCAGCTTTCTGCTTGGTCTGTCAAGTAATTTTCAACTTTGTTCCTTGGGAAAACCTTTTTCAAAATCCAGTTTTGCCCACGGATCCTGCGATTACTGTATTCGAAAATGACTACAGTAATGACAATGATAGTTTTGTCGATTTTTTGAAAAAAAAAGAAAATTTTATTCCTGAAATCGACTGTCATCCGTTCTCGAGGTGGCTGAGACAGATGGGCTTCGACAGGGTCCGGCCCCACTGGAGCATCCCCAGGAAAACTAACCTCTTCGCTTCTGACGTCATCGTCCTCATCTGCGGGTCTTTACTGTTGTTCAGGTCAGTTAAAAAAAGAAAAAAAATAAATTCGAAAATTTGTAACTTTGAAAACAAAAAAGTTAAGTAACTTTTGGCGGGATTTTTAAATTATAATTTAAAAAAAAACAACTATTTTTAAAACGAAAAAGTTAAACAACTTTTGGCGGGATTTTTAAATTGTAATTTTTTTTTCAAAAAAACAACTATTTTTAAAACGAAAAAGTTAAATCAACTTTTGGCGGGATTTTTAAATTATAATTTTTTCAAAAAATAACTGTTCTTAAAACGAAAAAGTTAAACAACTTTTGGTGGGATTTTTAAATTGTAATTAAACTATTTTTTATTTTCAAAAAAAAATTTGAATTATTTTTTGTGATTTTTGAATATTTATGAAAATGTTAATTTCCAGACTGAAAATCCTCAGATATCGAAGACGTAAGAAAATTGTCGAACCTCCAATTGCTGCAGAAAAACCAAGAAGATTTTCGACATTTAGTAATTACTTGAAAAAATATGGATCCGAAAATTTCGAATTAATCAACAACGTTATTCTTACTGTAGGTTTCTGTATCGTCGGATCGGTTCATCCTTCATTTGCCTCTATACCGTATTTTGGATTTTTTCTGATTATTGCCACTTTTTGGGCTTTCGATCGTCCGATAACAAAAATTTTTTGGATAAAAGTCAGACGGGGATTCTTGTTGTATTCTGCCGTCCATCTCTGTTTACTGTACATCTACCAGTTACCAAACGTCTACAAGAGCTTTCCACAACACGAATTCATCGCCAGGTTCGTTTTCAACGGAGTTGAAATAATTTCGATATATGAAAAGTAATTTTTCGCCGCTTTTTACATATCAAAAATCAATTTTAAATGATTTCGATATATGGAAACTTAATTTTGGTATATAAAAAGTGATTTTTAAATAACTTTGATATATGGAAACTTAATTATAATTAACTTTGATATATGAAAACTTAATTTTGGTTAATTTTGATATATGAAAAGTGATTTTTAAATATTTTTGATATATGAAAACTTAATTTTAGTTAACTTTGATATATGGAAACTTAATTTTAGTTAACTTTGATATATGAAAATTTAATTTTAGTTAATTTTAATATATGAAAAATGATTTTCAGAGTTCTTGGGCTTGTCCATTATAAAACGTTTCGATGTGATATTTTGTCTTGGCCGTTACCGTATCATTCATTCATCTGGCCAGAGTACATAGCTCCAATGGTTTTATTTTTATTTTATTACTTGCTGGCCACTCAGATTTCGATTATCCGTGAAAACGAAGATTTGGAAGAATTGCAAACTTTATTCAGCCAAGCCAGAGGTACTGTAGCCGCTTTGGTTATTGAATCGCATAATGGAGCCAAAGTTGCCTTAGGGTATGAAAGAAAAATTTCTGCTCCAGAATTTTCTAAAGAATCCGAAAAAATCCAAAATAAAAAAAATTCTGTTTCTTCAGCAGGTTCGATTTCTTCGAAAAAATTTCCAAAGATATCCTTCGCCGAAAAATTGGTTTTGAGGAAACCCGAAATGAG
This sequence comes from Halicephalobus mephisto, assembly GCA_009193035.1. NCBI lineage: Eukaryota > Metazoa > Nematoda > Chromadorea > Rhabditida > Panagrolaimidae > Halicephalobus > Halicephalobus mephisto. The sequence continues at coordinate 101,495 of SWDT01000076.1, read as the reverse complement.
CAAAATGAAGAATCTTGCGAAATGGGAGAATCTGAAGCCGCTTCTGGAGACGATCAAGACTCAAAGTTACGTCATCGCCTTGATCGTTTTGATGGTAAAAATTTTATTTTTACAGTAATTTTAAAAATTTTTATTTTTACAGTAATTTTAAAAAATTTATATTTTTACAGTAATTTTGAAAAATTTTTATTTTTACAGTAATTTTCAAAATTTTTATTTTTACAGTAATTTTTAAAATTTATATTTTTACAGTAATTTTCAAAATTTTTATTTTTACAGTAATTTTCAAAATTTATATTTTTACAGTAATTTTCAAAATTTTTATTTTTACAGTAATTTTCAAAATTTATATTTTTACAGTAATTTTCAAAATTTATATTTTTACAGTAATTTTCAAAATTTATATTTTTACAGTAATTTTCAAAATTTTTATTTTTACAGTAATTTTCAAAATTTATATTTTTACAGTAATTTTCAAAATTTATATTTTTACAGTAATTTTCAAAGTTTTTATTTTTACAGTAATTTTCAAAAATTTTATTTTTACAGTAATTTTCAAAGTTTTTATTTTTACAGTAATTTCAAAAATTTATATTTTTACAGTAATTTTCAAAATTTATATTTTTAGGCTTGGAGTCTTTGTTACCATAGTTGGTCGACTTTCGTGATGCTTATTCTTTCCTTCGTCGTGTGGATGCATCCGAATTCTCAGAGATTTTACGTCAGATTAGCTCCATTCATCGTCATATACGCCACAATTTTACTTATTTTTCAGTTTATTTATTCTCTTCCTTTGAGTCAAGATGAACTTCCAGATGAACATCCGGCATTTCTGAGACAGGTAAATAAGTGTTAAAATTTACTTTAGATAATTTTACAATTTTTAAGAAATTTTAGATGTTTTTAAAATCGAGCAAAATGTTTCAACTACAGTAATCCAACTTGTAGATTCTAAATCTGAAGTTAAAACCACATATTAGTCTTCAAAATCCAGGATTACTAGAATTTGAAAGTTAACGTTCAATTTTCAGATTTATTATTTACAATTTTAGTTACTGTATTATAGATATCTATGAATTCAAAAAAGGTACTCAAAGTACAGTAACCAAACTCGTACATATTAAATCTGATAACAGATCTTCAACTTTGACTTCAGATTTATTATTTACAATTTTAGTTACTGTATTATAGAGATATATAAATTCAAAAAAGTATTCAAAGTACAGTAACCAAACTCGTACATATTAAATCTGATAACAGATCTTCAATTTTGACTTTAAATTTATTATTTACAAGTTGGATTACTGTATTTTGAGTACCTTTTTCTAACTTATAGATTTTCAGAATACAGTAATCGAATTTATAAATCCTTAATATGAAGGTAGAATTATATACTTATTTTCGGAATGCCAGAATCTGAAAATTAAGTTGTTAATTCCAACTTCATATTTATTATTTACAAGTTTGGTTACTGTATTTTGGATATTTTTATTCAATTTTGAAAATATCCAATCTTTCTTAAAACTTCAAAATTACTTAAAATAATTTCGAAAATTTGCATATGGATTTTAGTTGGGATTGGAGAAACCGAGAATGAATGCTCCTGTTTTCGATATTCTTCTGAAAGCACTTTTTAATTTTGCTTTTTGGCTGGCCCTCCGGCAGACTTTGGAACTTCAGAAAAAACCGAAACCAGGAACTTTAGAATCTTTGGAAAAACCCGTCGTTATCAAAGAAGACGAAGAATCAGAATCCGTCTCTTCTGTCCACGAAAAACCTCCGTTGTTTGAAAGAATTAAGATTCAGATTTCCAACTTTTGGATTTTCCTGGTTTTGGCCTTGTTGCTGTTAATCTCGATGAGGAATCCGGTGGTCTTCTACAGAATCGTCTACATGGCCTTCTTCCTCGTGTTTCTGACATCATTTACAGTGTCCTTCCCGTTCTTCAGAAAAATACTAAAAATCTTCTGGTTGACCATGATTGGGTACTGTATCTTCGTTGTTACGCTTATTTACACTTATCAATTCCACGGAATTCCGGAGCTCTACAGGGACTACTTGGGGATGTCGGATGACGTCGTGAAATCCATCGGACTAGAAAGCATATCCGCGAGTCAGTTGCTGATTAGACTTTTGACTCCTATCAGTTTTTTGATTTTCACTTTGATTCAACTAAATTTCTTCCATGAAAAAATGATGAAAATCACCCAAAAATGGGAGGACGACGTTTATGGATTGAAACTCCGATTCCTGATGGCCAAATTGAAATTATTCCATCGACAGATGAACTATCTAGAATCCGGAATCATTGAAGCAGCTCCGGAGGAAATAGAGCAACCTTCAGAAGAGGACATCAAAGGAATAGCTGCGAAACAACGAATCAAAAAAGTCATGGGAGAAATAGAGAAAAAATGCAAACAAATGTTATCTTATAGGTGAGTTTAGTTCATTATATATTTTTACATATACTATACACAAAAGAACAGATGATATGTAATGTATCAATGTATCAAAATAGCTCTGATGTACCGAAAATATAGATTTAATACGGTGTGTAAGTGCATTGTATTCAATGTATCGGTACATGAACCGTAATATGTCCGATGTGTCGGGATTGTTTCAATATATCTTTTTTGTGTGAATTATTCTGACTTTTGGTGATGTTTTCGTTGGAAAGTTTCTGAGAACTTTTGTAACGACTTTTATGAATTTAAGATTTGCGTTATCTTGTACGTAATCATAGTTCTATATTCCCTTGTAGATTCTGCTATAGATATTGATAGTGCGTTCAAATTGTTTAGATGATTTGCTGAAAACACAAATTCCTGAATATTCTTATAAATGAGCATCTAACTTGTCTGTAAATAAACTTCTAAACTCTCACAAATGAACTGTTAACTTCCTGTACATGAGCTCTCTATTCATCAGCTATTCGCCTACAATGAGCTCTGCAGCTAGTGATTGAAGTCTTCTTAATACCCTCCTCATAGCTTTGTGAACTTTCCTCACCTCATAATTAAAATTAAGAAAAGTAGTTATTGAAATTATTGCAGACAAAACTTCTTCAACATCATTTGGAGATTGACCGAGATTCACATTGATCGAGTTGTTGCATTTTTGATCGTCTACATCGCCGTTCAGGAAGTTTCCAGTTTGAATCTGCCCTTGATTATCTGTGTCGCTATAATGCTGCCCCTGGAGACGAAAACTCCGAGAGTTTGTGATTTCATCTGCATTGTCTCCTCCATAATTGTCATATTGAAAATGCTCTTCCAAATGGAGTTCATCAAAGAAGAAGAATTACAGGCCTTCTGTATCGTAAGTTTTTTAAATTATATTTTTGCAAACAATTAAGGATGAACTTTTATGCAGTAATTTTCGAAGTGTTTAAGACCATTGTAAAGGTGACAGAAGACAAGTGAAAAGTGAAAGTCAGTTGTCAAATTTATCATCTTTCATTTCTCCTGCGCAAGAGTTTGAAATTCCCAAAGTTGTACATCTTGTTTTTAAAGATTGCAATACTTGTAACTGATATATTTGGATAATTTCCAGGATGAAGATCTCGCCAATGGAACAGTTGTGTTCAATGCAGGTAGCTGGTTCGGGATGCACAAGGTTGAATCCATTTTCGACCATACTAAATGGCACATCTTTATTGTTCTATCTCTTGTATTCAGGGAGTTGATCAAGATCCGTCAATTCCTCCACCGGAAACAGAATCGACTCGAAGAACCCCCCAGGGGAATCATGTTCCCTGGAATCGATCGTCCTCATGCAGACGAAGATATGACTCATTGTTTTTTGTATTTTTGCAATTACTTTTTCTACAAGTTCGGAGTCGAGATCTGCTTCATCACTTCCGTCATCGCTATAGGAATCAGAAACGATATTTTTGCAGTTTTTTACGTCTGTTGGTTGATTTTCATGTTGACCAGAACCAGATCTGAACAGCGGATTCTCTGGCCGAAGTACACAGGATTCATATCTGTCTGCTTCGTCCTACAGTATTTCCTGGCCATCGGAATTCCTGGATTTGCTTGTGTCGGATATATTTGGGACAGCTGGGACAGTAATCTGATCGAATGGCTTTGTCTGCCTTCCTTCAAGGTTCCGCCGAATGCTGAGAAACTTTTCGGTAAATTTTATGTTAAAAAGTAATCCATTTTCGACGGGTTGTTTGAACGTATGATGTTTGGATACCTGCTAATACTTTCATATATAATCTTTAGAAACGGAGTGGGTAAAAGCTTTTATATCTTACTTTATCCCAATTAAGGAATTTCTAGATATATTGAGACAGAATATAGTTGCAAAAAATTGATTACGAAATCAAATGCACAAAATAGCTCTAATATATCGGTACATTAAATATAATAAGTTGATATTATACTTAGTGTGTCGATATATTGGATATAATATATCTGCTACATGAGAGTTGTCTTAATGCATCGAATAGATTGAATACAATGCACCGATATCAAGTTAATATATCGATACATTGAATACAATATATCTGCTACATGAGAGTTGTCTTAATGCATCGAATGCATTGAATACAATGCACCGACATCGAGTTAATATATCGATATATTGAATATAATATATCTGCTATATGAGAGTTGTCTTAATGCATTGAATACAATGCACCGATATCAAGTTAGTATATCGATGTGTAAAATATAGTGCATCCAATATTGAGTTAATATATCGGTACATTGAATATAATGTATCCAATGCATTAGAGCTCTTTCAATATATCAACCATTATTATACAATGTTCCGATGTCAAGTTAATATATCGGTACATGAAATATAATATATCCAATACATAACAGCTGTTTCAATGCATCCATATATTGTGTATCATTAGCTTTTTGTATGGTTACGAAATAACCATCATGCAAAACTGAAATTATACAGTACTTTAGTTAATAAAAACACCTAGAAACTTCCATCGTGATAATTTCGTAACAAAATTCATGATTGATTACGAAATAACCATCATAAAAAACAGAAATTATTCCGTACACTATTTTAGTTTCTAAAAACTGTAGAAATTTATATGAAGACGATTCCACAGTAATATGCTTTGCCACTTTCTACAGTAGTTTGATTTATAAATTTTCGTTTTCAGCGGACTTTTTCCAATTGTTGTGTGTTTCCAGTCAGTATTACGCCTTCAAATTGGAATTGAAACATGGTCGAAGTTATCCCGGAGGCAGTAATGATCTGCTTGAATTGGCTCCGTCGAAAGCTAGAAGATTTTTGTTTGCTTTCGATTTATCCTTCTTAAAGGTCAAATCAGCAAGACCTTTGAAGAAATCCACCGTTCCGGATTTTATTTCGGACGGGAAAACCATGTTGGACAAATTGAAACATGTTTTCTTCATGTACTTTTACTGGATTACTTTGTCGATGATCTTCATCGCCGGCACGACCCATGTTACTCTATTTGCCGCAGGCTATGTTTTTGGATGTTTTTTGTTTCTCTGGATGGGGTATTCTCTTTTTTTCAAACCGATTATTGTGGTTCTAAAAATGTGGGATTTGTTGATTTATTACAACGTGAGTGTGATTCTTCTGAAGACAGTTTTACAAGTTGTCGGATGTGTCTACATGTCCCAGATGTACAAAAATTTCTGCTGGCTTCTTCAGTTGCTCGGGATCGCTTGCAACAAAGCAGGATACACGGCTGCGGAACTAGTTGATCCGGAAATCCTTGCTGAATGTGATGTTCCTCATACAGAAGCCGGGATTTTCTACGATAATTTGTGTTTTGTGTTTTTACTAATCCAAAGAAGGATTTTCGGATCGGAATATTTCAAACATGTCATTGCCGAACTCAAAGCTCAGAGATTTTTCGCTTCAAGAGGAGCTGAATTGATCGAAAAAATCAACAAACAAGAAGTTGAAGTATCCGAAGCCAGAGAACAGGAGATGATGGATATGGTGGATAGGATGGTCGAAAAAATATCCAAAAAACACAAAAAATCCATTCCCATCGGCGAAACCCCCAGCGGAGACGTTACTCCTTTGGAAGAACTCAAAAACGAAAATATTTCTGTCAAACTTCAGGATCCACTTGTGGTCGAAGTTCACGGACTTCATGATGTTCCATCGCCAGACAGTACTTCCCCTGTGTCTCCAGAAGGTCCTCCACCTGGGTTCCAGACAGAAGGAAAACCGTCCGTGACGTCACTAGGAGCTCCAAGACCGATTTACAGACCTCACAGTGTGGATATCCCGAGATCCGTCCAGCAGATGAATCTGGACAAAATCCACCGAAGAAAAAGCGAAAATCCGAGGTACCACCAAAGGTCCCAAGACGAAGAATCAGATTCCTGGTCTATGAATTCAAGCGAAAAGAATCCGTCCAGTGCACGGAAGACCGGAAAGGAAGGCGGAGTCAAGGGTCTGGGACCTCTTCAACTTCTGAATTTCGCCATCAAAAAAGGCGCAATTAAAGATGCAGTTAAAGAATCGAACGAAATGGAAAAAACCCACACTGAAATGGAAAAAGAAATGGAGAAAGAATACGGTACAAGTGATTACCGTCAAATCAGAAAGAGGATTCTGAAGCAGAAAGCAAGACAAAAAGCGAAACCGGATTTCGACGAAGATACTTTTGAAACAGACGCTTTGACGAACTTCGCCGAGACTCTGACTGCCCCTGGCGGACCCAGTACGACTCTCAAAAGAAACGAAAGACTGTCCACGATGAGTTCTGACACCGAAGATGTTCTTTCTGGAGACGAGGAAGGGGCGTCTGGAGAGTCCGAAGTGGAGCAAGAAGTTGAAACTGCTCCGATTCCCATCAGCAAAAAAGAAAAATTAAAACAAATTTATCGAAGAAGTAAGTTTTGAGATTTACACATTAGTTTTTAATTCTATTTTTAATGTAAAACATAAAATCGAAAATTCTATTTTTTATATAAAATTTAATTTTTAACTTTTTATATAAAATCAAAAATTTGACTTTTTATATAAAATCAAAAGTTTTATTTTTTATATAAAATTTAATTTTTAACTTTTTATATGAAATCAAAAATTTTATTTTTTATTCTTAACATAAAATTAAAAACTTAACTTTTTATATAAAATTAAAAATCTGATTTTTTATATAAAACTTAATTTTTAACTTTTTATATAAAATCTGACTTTTTATAAAACTTAATTTTTAACTTTTTATATAAAATCAAAAATTCTATTTTTTATATAAAATTTAATTTTTAACTTTTTACATAAAATTAGAAATCTGATTTTTTATATAAAATTAAAAATTTGACTTTTTATATAAAATAAAAAATTTTATTTTTAACTTTTTATATAAAATCAAAAATTCTATTTTTATATAAAATTTAATTTTTAACTTTTCAGTCAAGACTTATATAATCGAATATACTAAAATGCTGGGGATTTTCATCGGGATGCTGTTCACCGGAACCATTGAATCTTTGATTTCTTATTTGATGAGACTTTCCAGAGATTATAGATATATCGCCTACATTCTTCAAGAAGAAAAAAGAATCCACAAAGAGTTATTTGATCAAACCATGGATGTCGATGAACATTTGAGCAAAAAAGAAAGACATCAACAGAGAGCTATGATTAGAGAAAAACTTCAAGAAAAGTACGACAAAAGTGGATTTTTGAAAGACGAAGGAATTCGAAAACTTCATCAGTATGTCGAAGAAACCGAAGTCAAAGAAGAGTCTCAAGCTTTCGAATGTCCGAAGATAGAAATCCAACATTGCGAAGACGAAGATAACAGTCAAAAAATCGATGGAGAGGTTGTTGGAGATCTTGATGGAGGGGTTGACGGAAAGGATAGTGGGGATATTGATAGAGAAATTGACAAAAAAGTCGATGAAAAAATTGATGAAAAGGTTGATGGAAGGGTTGATGGAGACCTCGATGGAAGGGTCGATGGAGATCTTGTTGAAGATAAAGGAATCGAATTTAATGCTATTCATCCTGCAATTATTGTTCATGAAGAGGAAGGAAACGATCCTAAAATTGTCCATTATCCTGAAGTTGTGGTTCCTTCAGAAGCCACTAAGAAGGAATTGAAACCAGAATTCTCCCTCGACAGTTTTCCGGAAGAAAAAGATCATCTAATCCAGGAAACGAAGGAGGAATATCTCTTTGTCAGATTGGCGATCGCCCTCTATTACGCTATTCTTTCGAAATCAGAACTGCTCTGTTACATCATGATAATTCTGAACCACATCAACTCCGCCAGTCTTCTCTCGATGCCGTTACCGTTTCTGATGCTTTGTTGGGGAACTCTGACTGTTCCTCTTCCGACTAAAACTTTCTGGATTACTGTAATTTCGTACACAGAAACCATGGTCGTAATCAAGTACGCTTTTCAATTCGGTTTCTTCCCCTGGAACCACGCTGCTCCGAGTTTGGATCCGTTTTGGCTCCCGAGGATTCTGGGGATAGAAAAAAGACCGAAATACGCTGCCTGGGATCTGGCTTTGTTGATGATGTTGTTTTTTCACAGAAATATCCTCATGGTAAAGATTTTAAAAAATTATTAAAAATCAAAATTTTAAAAAATTATTAAAAATCTAAAATTTAAATATTTTTGAAAACCGAAATTTTTTATTTTTTTAATTAAATTAATTTTTTATTTTTTTTAATAAAAATTAAACTTTATTTTTTTAATAAAATTAATTTTTTATTTTTTTTAATAAAAATTAAATTTTTTATTTTTTTTAATTAAATTAATTTTTTATTTTTTTTAATAAAAATTAAACTTTATTTTTTTAATAAAATAAATTTTTTATTTTTTTAATAAAATTGATTATTTTTAGTCAATTGGTCTCTGGAGAAATAACGGAGATTCAGAAGACGATGACGGAAGTTCCATCACTTCGAGTATCAAAGAAGACAGCAGAGGAAGCAATCCGCCTTCCTTGGCTCTACCTGAATTCGGAAAAAAAACATCTTTTCCGAGAAGGTTGACAGCGATTTCATTCAACAGTGTGGCCAACAAACTTAGAAAAGAAAAAATTAAGAGAAAGTTCGTTTTTTAATTTTTTTTAAAATTGACAAAATTCAAAAAAAATTTATTTTTATTTTTTTTTAGATTAAAAAAATTTGGTTTTTTTTAAAATTTTTTTTTGATTAACAAAATTTTTAAAAAATTGAATTTAAAAAATTTTGTTTTTTATTTTTTAAAAATTAACAAAATTTAAAAAAATTTGTTTTTTTTTATTAAAGAAATTTATTTTTTTATTTTTTTTGATTAACAAATTTTTTTAAAAAATTGAATTTATTTTTTAATTTTTTGAAAACTAATAAAATTTAGAAATTGTAACGAATGTTGTACTGCAATGTCCTCCATTGAAGAAGATGTTCAAAAATCCGAAAACTTCAGTGAAAAGTCCGCTTTGAAAATTACGGTAACTAACATGTCCGAAGGTGATTCTAATCTAACAAGCGTAATTGGAAGCTTTTTGGAATTCATACTGTATGTTTATTTTAATCATTTTTAATTTAAATTTTTGCATTTTTAAAAAATTCTTTGATTTTAAAAATTTTTTTTACTTTTTTATTTTTTAAATTTTTTTTTATTTTTTAAATTTATTTGTTATTAATTAAAACAATTTCAGAGTGGACAAAAAAGTGACAAAAGTGAAGGGATTTTTCGGACAGGTACTGAACCCGAGGAACAGGGTCCCCATCGACGTCTACGCCCCGATGTTCCTCTGCGACATTATGTGAAATTTAAAAAATTAATTTAATATAAATTTGTTATTTTAGATGTTTCATGATTGTTATTTTTGGATTTTCATCTTTCGGAGTAAGTTTAATATTTTTTTGTTACTGTAATTTTGAAAATTAAAATTTTGTAAAAAATTTAGAAAATTTAGAAAATTAAGAATTTTAAAATTTTTTGGAATTTTGTGTTATGACCGTTTTGTAATAATTTTAAAATTTATTTTTTGATTTTTTTTAAATTTTTAGAATTTCGCGTCAGGACCATTTTAAAGTATTTTTAAACATTTTCAAAATATAATGATTTTTAATTTTTTTTAAATTTCTGAAATTTCTTGCTAGAATTACTATGAATTAGTATTTTTAAAAATTCTCAAAATATAATGATTTTTCACTTTTCTAAAATTTCTTGCTAGAACTACTCTGAATTAGTATTTTTAAAATTTCTCAAAATATAATAATTTTTAACTTTTCTAAAACTTCTGGAACTTCTTTCTTAGATCAATTTGAATTAGTATTTTTAAAATTTCTCAAAATATAATGATTTTTAACTTTTTTAAAACTTCTGAAATTTCTTGCTAGAACTACTCTGAATTAGTATTTTTAAAATTTCTCAAAATATTATAATTTTTAATTTTTCTAAAACTTCTTTCTTAAATCAATTTGAATTAGTATTTTTAAAAATTCTCAAAATATAATGATTTTTAACTTTTCTAAAATTTCTGAAATTTTTTGCTTAGATCAATTTGAATTAGTATTTTTAAAAATTCTTAAAATATAATGACTTTTAACTTTTCTAAAATTTCTGAAATTTCTTTCTTAGATCAATTTAAATTAGTATTTTTAAAAATTCTTAAAATACTGTAATTCCAGACGGATAATGGAGCAGGAAGTGTAGCGGCATATTTCGAAGAAAACAAAGTTCCCGGAACCCTGGTGGCTATGTTGATTATCCAATTCGTCTTAATCGTGGTCGATAGAGCTTTATTTTTGAGAAAATTTCTTTTTGGAAAATTATTTTTTCAATTATTTTTGGTTATTTTCGTCCATATTTGGATATTTTTCCTTTTGCCTGGGGCAACGGACAGGTTATTCGTGAACAATTTTACGTGCAAATTGTGGTATTTAGTCAAATCTTTTTATTTTTTGATTTCTGCAAAACAAATCCGATGTGGATATCCGAAATTTTCCGTGGGAAATGTGTTAACGAGGAATTATAATTATTTTAATTATGTTTTAAAAAACACTTATATGAAAGTTCCGTTTTTGTACGAAATGGGACTTTTGACGGACTGGATCTGGAAGGACACTTCTCTGAATCTGGGGGACTGGATAACCCTGCACGATATCTACTCCAACATCGCCAGACTGAAGTGCATAAGGAACTGGGAAGAGGACTTCCCGAGCCCCAAGGGGGTGAAGCAGAGACCTTTGATCAAGTACGGTTACGGTGGACTTTTGTTATTTTTGATAATTTTGATCATCTGGTTTCCACTTGTTTTATTTTCAATGGCGAATACTGTAGGATTAAGATCGACTCCGATAGAATGCACATGCAGATTAACGATAGCCGGATATCAGCCGTTGTTCGATTCCACGGCCAGGATGGGAGATATCCAACCTTTGACGATCGAAGAATATGACGAACTTTATTACACTTACAGAATGAGCAAAACTGCTTTATCTTACATAGCGGATTACACTAATCTCGACGTCGTGAAGGCCAGTATAAACGGCAACAGCGCTTCCAGATGGCAGATATCCCCTCCGGCAAGGGAGTACATGGCCATAAATCTGAACAGTTCCCTTCCTATGAGTTTACAGTTCGAATGGAGCTTCAAAAGGTAAAATTTAATTTAAAATCCACATTAAATTTTTCAAAAACCAATTTTTTTAAAGTCATTTTTTATTTAATTTTTAAAAATTACTTTTTTAAAATTTTTCTTTAAATTATTTTTCATTTAATTTTTTAAAAATTACTTTTGTTTAATTTTTTAAATTATTTTTTGTTCAATTTTTAAAAATTATTTTCTGTTCAATTTTTAAAAATTATTTTTTTTAAATTATTTTTTGTTTAATTTTTAAAAATTATTTTTTCTAAATTAAAATGATTTATTTAAGAGCCCCGGATGAGAACCTCCAACAAGGAATCGCCGAAGATAATAGGATAATCGAACTTCCCCCAGGGGATCCTATCAGACAAGAATTGATAGCCATGATCAATGGAGAATCTACAGAACCAATGTAAGTGATTATTTCGTAATTTTACTAACTACAATTCTATGGAAATTTTTAAAAATTTGGAAAATTTTGAAATTACTTCATAAAAAATTTTAATTTTTATAATAATTTTAATTTTTACAATAGTTTAATTTTAATTTTTTTAATAATGTAATTTTAGTTTTTACAGTAATGTAATTTTAATTTTTTTAATAACGTAATTTTAATTTTTTTAATAATGTAATTTTAGTTTTTACAGTAATTTTGTTTTAATTTTTTTAATAATGTAATTCTTATTTTTACAGTAATTTTAATTTTAGATTGATTCCTGACTTGTTTCCTTCGATGGTGAAAGTGCCTGGGGAAGGAAAGGCCGAACATGCTAATGCTCTTCTGGTTGAACATCTCAGGGGATCGGAAGAACCCATCGAAACCACTTTCAACGACGTCTACATCGAGTTGATTTCCGTCGATGGAGTAGAGTACTGGAGGTTGAACATGATCGATCCCATGTTTGACCCCATCAGGAAGACGGAATCTGTCATCAGAGACAGATTGATTTTCTACGGTTTCGTCGATAAAGTTTTTCCAAAATCGTTTTCTTTCATCACCGGAGGGGGTATTTTGGGACTTTACATCTCCATCGTTTTCTTGTTAGGACAGTACATCCGAGGATTCGTCATCGACTCAATGCAATCTATCATGTTCGAAGAACTTCCAAATGTCGACAGAATTCTGGATTTGTGTCACAAAATCTTCTTCGTGAGAGACGTCAGCCGCTTCGACTTGGAAGAAGCTCTTTATGCAAATCTGATCTTCCTGTTCAGATCCCCGGCTACTCTGATCAAGTGGACTAAAGAAAGACCTGCTTAAAAATCTGTTCTACAGTAATCTAAGATGTTCATGAAGAAAAATAAACGGGTTATTGATATTTTTGGAAGATGTTTTTTATAAAAATTTAATTTTCTTATTCAAGTTTCTGATCAAATACCTCAAAGTTCCAAGTCAAAGTTGACTATCAAAGTTCGACCTCAAAATTGATTGTCAAAGCCAATCATCCAAGTTCAGTCTCAAAGTTGATCATCTAAGTTTGAAGTTAAAGTTCGACCTCAAAGTTGACTATCAAAGTTCAAAGTCAAAGTTAATCATCTAAGTTTAACCTCAAAGTTCAGAATCAAAGTCGATCATCTAAGTTCAGTCTCAAAGTTCAGAGTCAAAGTCGATCATCTAAGTTTAATCTCAAAGTTAACCATCAAAGTTCAAAGTCAAAGTTGATCATCTAAGTTTAACCTCAAAGTTAACCATCAAAGTTCAGTCTCAAAGTTCTATTTCAAAGTTGAAATTTTAAATTTCCAAAAAAAATTTAAATTTTTTCATTATAATATTATTTATTTTTATCTAGAAACTAAAATCCAAAAGAATTTTTGAATTTTTTATATGGCTTTTGTTCCATCTTAAAAAACGTTCCTTCATCCAATTTCAACATCCAGAATCAATTGAATTCAAAAATTTTTCGATGAAACTTGAGCTGATTTTTTTGTTTATTTCAAGGACCCTAAAGTCATTCAAATTCGAAAATTAAAAATCCCCAAAATTCTATTTTCCAAAAAAAGTTTATTTTTGAATTTTTTGAAAAATCAAAATGCGATTTTTTATTTTTATTATTTTTGTTTTTTATTTCATCAAAACCGTATCTGGAGAAACGGATGAATTCAAAAATATTTGTTTCGACAACCACGATTGCCCCACTTCCCATTACTGCGAACTCCTGACTGGACAATGCAAGGTTTGTTTATTTATTATTTTTCAATTTTTATTAAAATCTAAATTCTGTAAACATTTCTAAAATTTTCTAGAATCTTGGTAGGAGTTTCTGGAACTTTTTAGAATCTATGTAGGAATTTTTAGAATCTTTTAGAAACTTCTGGAGCTTTCTAGAATCTACGTAGAAACTTCTGGAGCTTTCTAGAATCTAAGTAGGAGTTTTTGGAATCTCGTAGAAACTTCTGAAACTTTCTAGAATCTAATTAGAAGCTTCTAGAATCTACGTAGGAGTTTCTAGAATCTACGTAGAAACTTCTGGAACTTTCTAGAATCTAACTAGAAGCTTCTAAAATCTCGTAGAAACTTCTGGAGGTTTCTAGAATCTATGTAGGAGTTTCTGGAACTTCCTAGAATCTAAGTAGGAGTTTTTGGAACTTTTTAGAATCTAACTAGAAGCTTCTAAAATCTCGTAGAAACTTCTGGAGCTTTCTAGAATCTAATTAGAAGCTTCTAGAATCTACGTAGGAGTTTCTAGAATCTACGTAGAAACTTCTGGAACTTTCTAGAATTTAACTAGAAGCTTCTAAAATCTCGTAGAAACTTCTGGAGGTTTCTAAAATCTAATTAGAAGCTTCTAGAATCACATAAAAAATTTCGAAATTCTCAAAATTTTATAGAAATTTCTAGAATTTAAGTAGAACCCTCTGAAACTTTCTAGAATCTTACAAAAATTTTCAGCATACAAATGCAAATTTAAAACTTTTCAGAAAAATATTTTTAATTTCTAAAATACTTGTGATTTTTTTATTTTTTTTTCAAATTCCAAAAATTCGAAATAAAATTTATTTTTTATTTTTTTTTTAAATTTCGAAAATTCGAAATAAAATTATTTTTTTTTTTTTTTAAATTTCGAAAATTCGAAATAAAATTTATTTTTTATTTTTTAATAACAAGCAAAGGTAGCCCGCCTTTGGCGGGCCCTTTGCTGTTAAAAGAAGTCACTTTTATTCTTCAGAATATCTTTGGTCAATTTAACATTTATGTACACTTATTTAAATTTTGTACATTATATCATATTTTAATATAAGCAACGAAGCTTCCCTACGGCAGGCTTTGCAAAATTTTTTGCTTATGTTATTATGAATTTATAAGTAGTGATTGCATTTCTTTTCATCACAAAGTTTAGACAATAGCTAAATAACAAACATCACGACAATAAAACTACTTTAAGACGCATTATACGTAATTTTTGACTTTCCGACACAAAAATTTAGAAATTGAGAATAGGTTGTGGTTAAATAATGAAAAATGGGATACTTTGATGAAAAATTCATTAGTATTAAAACCTTCGAGTCAGAATATTAGGATAAGGGGGTACGGGGTCAGGAAATTGAATTTTTTAAATTCGAAAATCAAGTTATTTTCGCTGTAGAACTATCTTGGAGCTTCAAAACTGGTTTTCCCACATCGAAATAGTGAAATAATAAAATTCTCTGTAAGACTACTGTTAAGATAGAAATAGAAAGAATATTATTAATCTTTACTGAAAATAATAAGACACAGACAATAAACATGTATCACACACCAGACTACTGAGTGTCTGACTCACTTTCTATAGTATTCTATGATCCCTGATATTCAAGTTATCCCTTCAAGTGCTCTCTTTATAGTCTAGTTTTCTACCCTAACATAGAAAAGCCACTTAGTAGTGGTCCTAGAGCGAAAATAACATTATTTTTGAAATTCCCATGCTGGAAAAATTCGATATCTTACCATCTATTTATGAGTTAACCTGGGCTTTTAATAGCCTTACCCGAGGTTTTGACTTAATGTCAACATTCAGTGAATTTCTTGATGCCAAGAAACCCTATACTTGATCACTCATATAATTTAATATCGAATTTAGGTATATTAGTACTCGATTATCTCCATACTTCCATCCCCGGTGTCCTAACCCAAGAACCTTATCATTTTCTTTATTTGCACACCTAAAAATCCTATAATTGATCATTCATTTACATCCTTTTCTTAAATTTTAAACCCTTGATTCCGGGATTCTAAGTTAAAAACCCCACCACCAATGAATTCCGTACCTCCCAAAAACCCTATAATCAACATTTTTTATCTCCAATAAGTAATTTCTAGATTAACAAAATGCTATTCTTAACCTCTCAAACAATGATTAGAAGTAGTTTTTCTGATGTAGATTTTTTCGGACACAACACTGATATGGCATCCTATTTTGCATTATAAGGAACCTTAATGACCTTACTGTTTAGTTAGACATTAATAAACAGAAACACAGGAAAACAGACTTCAGAATTCCCGTTGAGACACGACTTCAAAAATCAGTGTCCAAAGAAAAGTTGGAGATCTCTGAAGATAGATATGATTTTAAAAGGAAATAAAGTTAATTGAACTTCATCTAATGGGGTTATAGCTTTTCAAACTTTAGAATCCAGGACTCCTAATCTCTGGATTCTAAAGTCTAACCCTTAATTTTGGTATCAGATTGAGAATCTACCGGTCCCATTACCCCCATTCTACACACCGTTTATCAATATTTAAAGACCTAAATTTTTGTGCCGGAAAGTTTATCTTTTATGTCATAATTTCTGAAGGAAAATATTTTGGAAAATATATGTGAGCTCAAATCATAGATCTTAAAGAGCTCTGAATAGCTATAGTATTCAGTCCCGATACGATAACTGTGAAGCGAGTTATGATCGAAAGATACAGCTTTTCGCGACATACTGCATAACTGTTCATGTGAGAAAATTGAGATAAATAGAGTTTAACTAAACTAAAGATCTATCCCTAACCTTTGTTAATTATCATAGCAAATGCTAATCTGATAAAGAATTGTCTTCTTCTAAATTTGATAGGAAAATTGGGTACTTATGGGTTATACGTACATATCCTAATTTAGCTTAGCCTAAACCTAATCCCAAGCCTAAGTTCAGCCCAAGAAATTTAAATCTAATTTAACTATATCTCGCGATATTGTTTCTATTTTTATTTGAAATTGTTACTTCATCTAACAATATATGTTAAAATTCACTAAAACTTTTTGCGCCAAGACCTGTGTGCGTATAACCCATAAGTACCGAAAATTGTCATTGCTTCAAGATATAAATGGAATTTTGAGAAACATTACATACTTTCCTTCATTAATTCCTATTATAACCTTACAACTAATAATATGCCTACCCATATGATTTATAATTAACCTTGTTCCACTGCATAAGCTTTTTTTAACTCTTAAGTTTCTAAGAAGTATCACAATAGCTTATTTTCTTAAATATAATTCATGTGGAGGATATTCGACAGGAGTTGAACTATTTAAAAATCCTAATAGAAAGTTATTTCCATCATTTCCATCGTCATAATCGATGTCATCAATGCTTTGCAAAGTTTCTTTTCCCCAAAAAATCGCGCAACAATATTGTTATTAATACTTAATGAGTCAAGATTTCCCGGTGTGAAGATTACTCGATCAACAACATTTCCCATATCTTTTATTGTGTTGATGTCTTCGAAGACATCTTTCACAATATTTCCTAAACCTAATAATTTTTATGGGACCTCAAATTTCCCGTTTTCATTCTCCAAATTTCTATTCCCATCTGGAACAAAAATTCTGACCATTCTCTCATTCATTACTAAAATTGAAACTAATACAGTAACTAAGTAATAACAATTACTCAATCCTTCTTTCATACTCTCACATCCTTGCAAAAAATAGCTTAGTTATATCGAAGGTATAAAATGTGGATAGACAACAAAAGAAAAAGTGATCTGTTCGTGTGAGGGATCGAACCACAGGCATACTAATTTCTCAAGGCAGCGCGCAGACCACTGCGCCAAAAATGCAAAAAACGCGCTCGTTATAAATTGACCACCCCACCGGATTTCGTAATTAAATTAGGAAATCCACGCATATCCCGATAGGATTTCAGTGATTTTTATATTACTCCAAAGGCCTCAATATGAACTTAAAGAAAATCAACAATTAAAAAATCCCTATCGCAAAATGGCTTTGTTATTAATTTTTTTTGAATTTCCGCACAAACCACTTCTGTCTTTTATAATAGTATGATATCAATTAATTTGTCCTAATGTTGCGAGCAGATTGCGGATTTTGGGATTTTTATAAATGAAAATTTAAATATATCAACTAATTTGTTCAATTATTAAGAATAGATTGCGGATTTTGGGATTTTTATAAATGAAAATTTAAATATATCAATTAATTTATCCTAATGTTGCAAGCAGATTGCGGATTTTGGGATTTTTATAAATGAAAGTTTAAATATATCAATTAATTTGTTCAAATGTTGCGAGCAGATTGCGGATTTTAGGATTTTTATAAATGAAATTTTTAATATATCAACTAATTTGTTCAATTATTAAGAATAGATTGCGGATTTTGAGATTTTTATAAATGAAAGTTTAAATATATCAATTAATTTGTCCTAATGTTGCGAGCAGACTGCAGATTTGGACATTGCCTTTGGCACGAGTTGACTTATCTGATTAATTTGGGCAAAATTTGATTTTGATGTTGACTGTTTTATAGACTTTCGGAATTGAATACGTTGATTATATTCGATTACGATTAACTTTCATTAAATTACAATGCTTCAATTGATTACATTCAATTATAAATGATTCTACAGTACATGCGTATTTGTTGGAATATCTACCATCGTCGGATATCTCGGTCGTCGTTGACGGAGATGACTCGCGGACTTAATCCGTCGAATCTCTCTGGACTGCCGTTGGATTCGATGTCCTGGGGGGGTTGTGGGTTGAGGGATCCGCCGGTTTTGCCTTTCCTGATTTTGGAGAGGGTTTTGTCCGGATTTTCGTTTTTGGCGGTTTGCTTGAGAACACTGTGTTGAATATTGTGATTTTTGACATCGACGACTCTTGTGTGACTTCGGATTTCTTCTTCGGACATTTTTGCAAGTTTATTTTTGTGTGGAGTCATGGTTATTGAATTTACATTTTTTACAAGACTAAAAGTATACTGTAGAATATTGTGAAAAATTAAACTTACTTTACACTAGAAGCAGAGCCGATGAACGGATGGACACTCCGTTCGGCCGCTTCCAGACTGTACAGTGGAGCTATGTGGTCGTTGCCCCAGAATTCGTCCTTCCTCAGAAGCGGCAATTGCTGGTTCCCGCTATCGACCAAGGTCAAACCGGTAATCAAATTTTTGTCAATGACGTAATTGCATTCTAAATCATCGTCGTCTTCTCCTAATGGGTTCAGTAACGCTTCTGCAACTTTCAGCCATCCCCTGAATAATTCCATGAATAAATTCAAAAATTTTTTTAATAAATTGTTTTAAAACAAGTTTTTTTAATTTTCTACAATTGTGGAATAATTTAGTTTTAAAAAATTGCCATGAAATTTCCAGAAATTTTAATGAAAATTTTTTAAAAGATTTTCGAAAATTGGGAATTTTAGAAAAGTGAAGATTTTAGAAAATTTTAAATTTAAAAAATTGAAGATTTTAGAAAATTGGACATTTTTGAAATTTCTACCGTATTTTAGGATATTTTAAAAATCTTCAAGGGATTCTGAAAGCCACTAGGAGCTTGTAGGAGATTTCAATATGTTTTACGAAATTCTAAAATATTTCAGAAGCTTCTCTGAGAATTCCGAAAATCCCAAAAATCTTGAAGAAAATCAAAAAAATCCAGAAATTTGCAGAAAATTTTGCAGAAAATTTTAGAGAATTTCAAAAGCTCCTAGGAGATTCTGGGTTGTCCCAAAAATGTCAATAAAATTCTAAAATTTTCAAAAATTTTTATGAAATTCTAAAAATCACAAAATTATGAAAAATTTCAGAATTTTAAAAATATAAAAATTTAAATTATTTTTTTGCTTACATATAAACGATGAATTCCAGCATCGTAGCCACAGGGAACCACAGTCCGTTGTGTTTATCCGAGTTCAGAAATTGCCTACTGAAAAGACAAATGAAAAAATACAATCTGACAGCGAGGAAGATAAGCTGGGGATACAGTAGAGGTACAGGTACCTGCAAAAATATTATTTCTAAATTTTTAAATAAATTTAAAATAATTTCTAAATTTTTAAATAAATTTAAAATAATTTTTTAATTTTATATTTTAAAATAAATTCTAAGCAATTTTTAAATAATTTCTAAATTTTTAAATAAATTTAAAATAATTTTTTAATTTTTACATTTTTAAATAAATTCTAAGTAATTTTTAAATAATTTCTAAATTTTTAAATAAATTTAAAATAATTTTTTAATTTTTAATTTTTAATTTTTAAATAATTTCTAAATTTTTTAGTTTTAGATTTTTAAATAAATTTTATATAATTTCTAAATTTTTAAACAATTTTTTAATTTTAAAATAAATTTTAAATTACCCAATCGAATTTCAGAAGACTAGCTAGACCGTGTCTGAATACTTGAACTTCATGTGTTAATTTTTCGAGTAAAAAATCGCTTCCAATTTTTCCATAATGTCTTGCATCATGTAAATGCCGGTAACACCACTCGATGGGGATCCAGTATTTGGTGTATGCATCAGTTGTTTTCTCCATTATTGCCATTTCTTCACGGTACAGTAAACCTAAAATTTATCAATCATACTGTAAAAATTAAAAATTAATTTTTTTGCAAATTTATTTCTTGCTGAATTTTTAGAAGCCCAAAATTTAAGTGTAAAAAAACCTTGATTTGCCATTTTTTCTATTTTTATAAAGTCCTCTCTCTGCAAGAAAATTCAAAATGTTAAATTATTACAAAAGATTAAAAATAAAAGTTTTTGCAGAATTTTCTCAGCGCGAATTTATGAAATTTTAAAATTTAGGTAAAAAAGAAGAAAAAGAGAGAAAAAGAAAGAAAGAAAAAGAAAAAGAAAAAGAAAAAGAAAAAGAAAAAGAAAAAGAAAAAGAAAAAGAAAAAGAAAAAGAAAAAGAAAAAGAAAAAGAAAAAGAAAAAGAAAAAGAAAAAGAAAAAGAAAAAGAAAAAGAAAAAGAAAAAGAAAAAAAGAATAAAAAAGGAGAGAAGAAGAAAGAATAGAGAAAAAGAGAAAGAAAAGGAGAGAGAGAGAAAAGAAAGAGAAAACAGAGAGAAAAAGAAAAAAAGAATAAAAAAGGAGAGAGAAGACAAGAACAAAAAGCAAGGAAAAAGAAGAGAGAGAGGACAGAGCGAGTCGATTTTAACCGCAATTTTTCAAATTTATTATTTTTCCATTCCCCCATTAATTTTACTCTTCGCATGAATTCAAAGTGTCAAAAAAATTACTTTTTTAAATATTACAGCACTTGTCGTTTTGATTTTTTTATTTGTAATCAAATAAATCTTTTACCTGCGGCAACCAAAGTATCTAATGTGGGGAACCGTTTTCTAACTTGCAAACTGATGTCACGAAGAACCAAAGTCTGCGTAAGAACCATATATCTGATAAGTGTTCTTCTGAGGATTCTGGTCTGTTCATCATTTCCACGAATTACCGCGGCGAAATTAATCGCTGCACTGAAATAAGTACAAAAATAAATATAAAAATTAAAAAAAATAGATATAAAAATAAAAATAATAAATATATAAAAATATAAAAATATAAAAATATAAAAATATAAACATAAAAACATAAAAACTTAAAAAAATATATACAAAAATAAATATAAAAATTAAAAAAAATAAATATAAAAATAAAAATAATAAATATATAAAAATATAAACTTAAAAACTTAAAAAAATAAATACAAAAATAAATATAAAAATTTTAAAAAAATAAATATAAAAATTTAAAAAAAAATTACAAATATAAAAAAATAAATATAAATATAAAAATTTTTAGAAAATACATATAAAAATTTAAAAAAAAATAGATATAAAAATATAAATATAAAAATTTTTGAAATTTTTTTAAAATAAAAATAAATACAAAAATAAATGTGAAAATATGAATATAAAAATATAAATAAATATAAATTTTTTTATTGACGGAAACCCACTCATCGATCCATCCAAGTCCATTGAGTACCGATCCCCATCGACCAACAACAAAAGAAACGAAGAAACCGAGCATAAAATTCAACGGAATATGGTTATGAAGGCCATCATTCAAATACGGTGCAAACCAATCAAAAATCCTAAAATTATTTAAGTTTTTTGAAATATTTAATTTTTTTTGAAACATTTTAATTTTTTTGAAATATTTAAATTTCCAAAAAATTTTTTAATTCTGTTTAAATTTAAAAATAATTTTATTTTTTATAAATTTTCCAAAATTATTTTAATTTTAGGAATTTTTAAAAAAAATTTTTGGAAATTATTTTTTAAAATTTTTTAGAAATTACTTTTTTTGATTTTTAGAAATTACTTTTTTTTAATTTTTGGAAATTGTTTTTTTTTAAATTTTTTAGGAATTGTTTTTTTTTAAATTTTTAGAAATTATTTTTTTTGATTTTTTGGAAATTGTTTTTTTAAATAAAAGTGATTAAAAATAACTTACTGTCTCCAATTGTCCGGAAGAATGAACCTGTATATGACACTGATTACTAAGTATATGGCTGTCCAGATGGCGAGTTGGTGGAGGACGGCTTTCCAGATACTGCCCCTCCAGCGACCCAGTAGTTTGAGGATACTTCGGGTACTTGTTTGGGAGACATCTAAGGTGTACGAAATAGTCATTTTTGATCGATCTAAAAAAAGTAAAATTTTTATAAACAAAATAATCCATCATCGAAAAAGATTACGGTAATTCGAGTTATGATTTTTTTCGAAATTCACAAATATTCCGACATATAGTCACCAGTGCCTGAGGGCAAGTAGGCCGTTCTGTGCATTATTTAGTTAATTTAGAAATTTTCAGATTTATTTAAAAAATTCCAAAATGTTTATTACAAAATTATCGAGTGAAGCTAAAATCATCATTTAGGATACTGTAATTTCAAACGAGTTCTAAAATTTCGCGTCAGGACAATTTTCAAAAAATTCATTTTTAATTTTTATAAAAGAGTAAGTAGAATTTAAAGGATATTTAAAATCCATAGAAAGCCAAAAAATCATACTATTATAAAAGACAGAAGTGGTTTGTGCGGAAATTCAAAAAAAATTAATAACAAAGCCATTTTGCGATAGGGATTTTTTAATTGTTGATTTTCTTTAAGTTCATATTGAGACCTTTGAAGTAATATAAAAATCACTGAAATCCTATGGGGATTTACGTGGATTTCCTAATTTGATTACGAAATCCGGTGGGGTGGTCAATTTATAACGGACGCGTTTTTTACATTTTTGGCGCAGTGGTCTGCGCGCTGCCTTGAGAAATTAGTATGCCTGTGGTTCGATCCCTCACACGAACAAATCACTTTTCCTTTTGTTGTCTATCCACATTTTATACCTTCGATATAACTAAGCTATTTTTTGCAAGGATGTGAGAGTATGAAAGGAAGGATTGAGTAATGTGATTACTTAGTTACTGTATTAGTTTCAATTTAGTAATGAATGAGAGAATGGTCAGAGTTTTTGTCCAGATGGGAATAGAAATTTGGAGAATGAAAACGGGAAATTTGAGGTCCCGTAAAAATTATTAGGTTTAGGAAATATTGTGAAAGATGTCTTCGAAGACATCAACACAATAAAAGATATGGGAAATGTTTGTGATCGAGTAATCTTCACACCGGGAAATCTTGACTCATTAAGTATAATAACAATAGTGTTGCGCGATTTCTTGGGGAAGATAAACTTTGCAAAGCATTGATGATATCGATTATGACGATGAAAATGATGGAAACAACTTTCCATTAGGATTTTTAAACAGTTCAACTCCTGTCGATATCCTCCACATGAATTATACCTAAGAAAACGAGCTATTGTGATACTTCTTAGAAACTTAAGAATTAAAAAAAGCTTATGCAGTGGAACAAGGTTAATTATAAATCATATGGGTAGGCATATTATTAGTTGTAAGATTATAATAGGAATTAATGAAGGAAAGTATGTTAATGCTTCTCAAAATTCCATTTATATCTGGAAGCAATGACAATTTTCGGTACTTATGGGTTATACGCACACAGGTCTTGGCGCAAAAAGTTTTAGTGAATTTTAACATATATTGTTAGATGAAGTAACAATTTCAAATAAAAATACAAACAATATCGCGAGATATAGTTAAATTAGATTTAAGTTTCTTGGGCTGAACTTAGGCTTGGGATTAGGTTTAGGCTAAGCTAAATTAGGATATGTGCGTATAACCCATAAGTACCCAATTTTCCTATCAAATTTAAAGAAAACAATTCTTCATCAGATTAGCATCTGCCATGATAATTAACAAAAGTTAGGGATAGATCTTCAGTTGAATTGAACTCTATTTTACCAATCCCAATTTTCTCACATGACCAGTTATACAGTATGTCGCGAAAAGCTGTATCTTTCGATCATAACTCACTTCATAGTTATCATATCGGGACTGAATACTATAACTATTCAGAGCTTTTTAAGGTCTACGATTTGAGCTCACGTGCATTCCCCAAATCTTTTCCTTCAGAAGGTGTGACATAAAAATAAACTTCCGGCACAAAAATTTAGGTCTTTAATATTGATAAACGGTGTGTTAGAATGGGGGTAATGGGACCGGTAGATTCTCAATCTTGATACCAAAATCAAGGGTTAGACTTTAGAATCCAGAGATTAGGAGTCCTGGATTCTAAAGTTTGAAAAGCTATAACCCCATTAGATGAAGTTCAATTAACTTTATTTCCTTTTAAAATCATATCTATCTTCAGAGATCTCCAACTTTTCTTTGGACACTGATTTTTGAAGTCGCGTCTCAACGGGAATTCTGAAGTCTGTTTTCCTGTTGTTTTGTTTATTAATATCTAACAAACAGTAAGGTCATTAAGGTTCCCTATAATGCAAAATAGGATGCGATATCAGTGTTGTGTCCGAAACAATCTGCATCAGAAAAACTACTTCTGACCGTTGTTTGAGAGGTTAAGAATAGCATTTTGTTAATCAAGAAATTACTTATTAGAGATGAAAAATGTTGATTATAGGATTTTTTAGCAGTTACGGAATTCATTGGTGGTGAGGTTTTTAACTTAGAATCCCGGAGTCAAGGGTTTAAAATTTAAGAAAAGGATGTGAAATGAATGATCAATTATAGGATTTTTAGGTGTGCAAATAAAAGAAAATGATAAGGTTCTTAGGTTAGGACACCGGGATGGGAGTATGGAGATAATCGAGTACTAATATACATAAATTCGACAATAAATCACTAATGAGTGAGCAAGTGTAGGGTTTCCTGGCATCAGAAATTCACTGATGTTGACATTAAGTCAAAACCTCAGGGTAAGGCTATTAAAAGCCCAGGTTAACTCATAAATATATGGTAAGATATCGGATTTTCCAGCATAAAGAATTCAAAAATGAAGTTATTTTCGCTCTAGGACCACTACTAAATGGCTTTTCTATGTTAGGGTAGAAAACTATACTATAAAGAGAGCACTTGAAGGGATAACTTGAATATCAGGGATCATAGAATACTATAGAAAGTGAGTCAGACCCTCAGTAGTCTGGTGTGTGATACATGTTTATTGTCTGTGTCTTATTATTTTCAGTAAAGATTAATAATATTCTTTCTATTTCTATCTTAAAAGCAGTAGGGGCTTACAGAGAATTTTATTATTTCACTATTTCGATGTGGGAAAACCTGTTTTGAAGCACCAAGATAGTTCTACAGCGAAAATAACTTGATTTTCGAATTTAAAAAATTCAATTCCCTGACCCCGTACCCCCTTACCCTAAGGTTCTGACTCGAAGGTTTTAATACTAATGAATTTTTCATCAAAGTATCCCATTTTTCATTATTTAACCACAACCTATTCTCAATTTCTAAATTTTTGTGTCGGAAAGTCAAAAATTACGTAGAATGCGTCTTAAAGTAGTTTTATTGTCGTGATGTTTGTTATTTAGCTATTGTCTAAACTTTGTGATGAAAAGAAATGCAATCACTACTTATAAATTCATAATAGCATAAGCAAAAAGTTTTGCAAAGCCTGCCGTAGGGAAGCTTCGTCGCTTATATTAAAATATGATATAATGTACAAAATTTAAATAAGTGTACATAAATGTTAAATTGACCAAAGATATTCTGAAGAATAAAAGTGACTTCTTTTAACAGCAAAGGGCCCGCCAAAGGCGGGCTACCTTTGCTTGTATCAAAAATTACGAATTTCAAAATTTCGCGTCAAAAGTATTTTAAAAAATTTAATTTTAAATTTTAAAAATTAAGAAAAATTTTAAATTTTTAAAA
The DNA here is from genome assembly GCA_009193035.1 of Halicephalobus mephisto. Classification (NCBI taxonomy): domain Eukaryota; kingdom Metazoa; phylum Nematoda; class Chromadorea; order Rhabditida; family Panagrolaimidae; genus Halicephalobus; species Halicephalobus mephisto. Next base: position 75,468 of record SWDT01000076.1, on the reverse strand, counting down.
TTTAAAAATTAAAAAAAAATTTAAATTTTAAGTTTTAAAAATTAAGAAAAATTTTAAATTTTAAAAATTTAAAAAAATATTTTTAATTTTGAAAATATCAAAAATTTTAAATTAAAAATTTCGTATCTGGACTATTTTTTAAAATTTAATATTTATAAAAATGAAATTCGTCTACTAAAGGTCGAACAACCGAAAACAAGAAAGGGAATCTTTCGTGAAACTTGTTTCATCCCAATTGCCCGAAAGGTGGGTCTTTTTTATACCAATTTTGTACTCTTCAACGTTCAAAACGAAATAAATCAAAATAGGTGGAGCAACTTTAAACAACTAAATTTGTAAAAAAATCGAAAAAAAATTATTTTTAAAAAAATAAAGGAAAAAGTTAAAAAATTATAATTTAAAAAATTTAAGAAAATAATTTTAAAAAAAATTGGAAAAAAAGACTTTTTTTAATTAAAGAAAATAATTTTTAAAAAATTTGAAAAACATATTTTTTTAAAAAAATTAAACAATAATTTTTAAAAAAATTCGAAAAATTATTTTTAAAAAAGTTAAAAAATTATAATTTAAAAAATTTAAGAAAATTATTTTAAAAAAAATTCGAAAAATAATTTTTTTTTAAATTAAAGAAAATAATTTTTAAAAAATTTGAAAAAAATAATTTTTAAAAAAATTCGAAAAATTATTTTTTTAAGAAAAAAATTTTGGCTTCTGACATGAAGTTGAAATCTCCATGGATACTAGGTTTTTTCTTTCATTTTTTAAACAGCTGGAAATTGGACATAATAACGATATTAAATTTAGAAAAAAAGTAATTTTGTATTTTTAGAACAAATTTATTTTTTTAATTTAAATTTTACAAAAATTTCTAAAATATAAATTTTCAATTTTTTAGAATTTTTTAAAAATTACAGTAATTTAAATAATAACTTTGATTCCGCTTGGAAATTCCGTAATCATTCATATGTAAAAATTATTTTTTAAAATAGTCCCGACACAAATTTTGAAAACTTTTTAAAAATTACAGTAACCTTGGTGACAGTTTCATAATCATTTTCTATCATATTCTTACCAGCTGCATTTGAAGCTTTCTAAATCAAAAAATGGATACAAAAGTACCAACCCTTGAGGACTAATAACCAGATGTCAAAATTGTTATATCGATGTGTGAACTGGCTATTGAGTAAGGAAAACAGAGGACACGGTCTCGAAAAGAAACGCCCTAAGTGGTAAACAACAGGCATACTTCTGCACTATTATGTGACATCTGTCCCAAACATTTCTTTAGATTCTCAATTTTAATTTAAAAACGATTTTAAATAACTTTACATCTGTTATATAGTATTTTAAAAACTACTTAAAGTAAATTTCCACTTTTTAAAAGTTTTAATGTAAGATTTGATATATCTTTAGAATCCAGAATTAGTCTTCAGAATCCTAAAGTCCAAAGATTGATAATTAATTTTCATTCTAGATTCAGAATCTGTTTTATTACATCATTTTAAGTACTTTTTGTTCAGTTCTAACCTCAGAATTGGAATATAAACTCTCGAAACAGAAACATCGAAAAACCGTCTACACAACAGTGTGGACTAGTTAATATATAGTTATTGTGCTTAATCTTATTACTGTTCGGATAAATAAGAAACTCTCATCTCTCATCTGCCACACGATCACATTAGTCCAAAAAGATCTGACAAAAAAAATGCTTTATGCTAAAAATATTACCAGTAATTATACTAATGTAAAAATTAGTTTTATTGCAAAATTATCTGGACGAGAAATTTTAGAACTTTTTAGAAATAAAAATAGAAAAATGATAATTTTATTTTCGAATGACGATTTCGCAATTAATTTTTTTAAATTAGATTATACTTGGATGAATCTAGGAGCTTCAAAATTAGAATCACATGGGCTACAGAACCATCTTTTCACCCTCGAAAATTAATAATCATAAATTAAAGTACACATGAATATTGGGAATATTATACTTCACATTACTGTTATCTCCTAAACACAAGTTTTTTCGGATATATGATGTTTCTGTTTCGAGAGTTTATATTCCAATTCTGAGGTTAGAACTGAACAAAAATTATCTATATTGGTGTAATAAAACAGATTCTGAATCTAGAATGAAAATTAATTGTTAATTTTCAGACTTTAGGATTCTGAAGACTAATTTTAGTTTTAATTTCAAAATATTTCAAATATTCTTAAATCTCAACAAAAAGTATTTAAAATGATTTAATAAAACAGATTCTGAATCTAGAATGAAAATTAATTATCAATCTTTGGACTTTAGGATTCTGAAGACTAATTCTGGATTCTAAAGATATATCAAATTTTACATTAAAACTTTTAAAAAGTGGAAATTTATATAGAACGACTTTAAAATACTATATAACAGATGTAAAGTTATTTAAAATTGAGAATCTAAAGAAATGTTTGGGACAGAAATATCACTTGACGATTTGGTTACTTATATAATAAAGCAAATACAGTTCCTCAGTAGTACTCTTGCTTAGCAATTAGGAAATCCGAGTTGGGTTCTTGATCGAGGAACTAGGCTACCGACCAATTGACTTTTTATATAAAAATGATAAAATACAGTATACTCCGAGGATATCGAAATGAAAAAAACAAGAATCATTTCGAACTGCCTGAGGAGTCATAAAGAAGTAGCATCAGCAAGTGCTTTGAATATTTACGAGTAGTGAAAGGCAATTTGGGAACCGCAAACGGACATCAGACATACGTTAATTGAGCCATGTGAGATATGATCGTCATCATCACTCCGGGGATGATCAAGGCTCCGTATCTTGGAATAGAAGCATCAGATCGAAAGACAAGTCCCGAGATCTCTGTTTATTAATACTGATTTAGCCGCGTATTGCCATATGTTTTAAAAAACGGTCCGATAAAGTAAATAAAACAACTAATTTATTATGACAAAAATACTTATATACAAAAATTAATTATGTTCTTTTTGAACATTTTGCTTCAAAGTTAATCTGTAATAAAATCCGCGTTTTTCAACGAGTTCCTTGTGAGTACCTGTAATATTAATTTTCATACTGTAATTATTATCGAAATTAAATTACCTTGTTCTAAAACAGTTCCATCTCTGACGACGGCGATTTTGTCAGCGTTGATTATGGTAGCTAATCTGTGGGCGATGACGATGCAAGTCCTGCCTTCCCGGGCCCGATCGAGTGCTTCTTGGACGATTTTTTCGCTTTCTGTATCCAAGGCAGAAGTGGCTTCATCCAGAAGCAAAATTTTGGGATTTCTCACAAGAGCTCTGGCGATGGCGATTCTTTGTTTCTGGCCTCCAGAAAGTTGGGTTCCTTTTTCGCCGACTCTGGTGTCGTATCCAGAAGGCAAATTTGAAACAAAATTATGGATATTAGCTAGTTTTGCAGCTTGAATCATTTCATCTGTAGATACTGTATTCGGATCAAGACCGTAGAGGATGTTTTCCTGGATGGAAGAATCGAACAAAATTGGTTCTTGAGAAACCAGAGCCATACTGCTTCTGAGATGGAATAAATTAAAGTTTTTAAGTTCTTCATCGTCGACAACGATGTCTCCAGAATGCGGATCGTAGAATCTTTCCAACAATGAAACTACTGTAGATTTTCCACATCCACTGGATCCGACAAGAGCCAAAGTCTGGCCCGGGCTGACCTGGATGTTCATCCCCTTCAGAACTTTGATTTCTTTTCTCTGAGGATAAGAAAAATGAACATCCTGAAGCTTAACACTGCCCTTGATCGGCGTCCGTTTTCCTTCTGAAGAAAAACTGTCAAAAGCCGGGGTTTCTGCCAACATTCTAAATATGATGCCAGCGGCGATCTTTGCTTTGTTATATTCAGGAAAATAAGCGCTAAAAAATTAAATATTAAAATTCTACAAAACATTTCTAAAATTTTTCAAAATAAAAAATCGTAAAAATTCAAAATAATAAATTTTTATAATAATCCAATAAAACTTACGCAGCAAATCCTACAGTACCACCAGTAAAGCTAATCGCAAACAATACCCTGAAAAATAAAAAGTTAAAAAAAAATTTTAAAAAAAGTAAAAAAAATAAAATTTTAAATTTAAAAAAAATTTAAAATAAAAATTTTAAAAAAAAAGTAAATAAAAAAATTTTTAAAAAAGTAAAAAGTAATTTATTCAGTTGACCTACCGTAAGACATGCATGGGAGTGATGATGTGATGCAAGATGAGGTACAGTCCCCATCCGAAGCTGGCGGCGTTCATGAAGAACATTATGGAGGACGAGAATCCGTAAGTGACGCCTTGGATTACGTGTTTTCTCGTTGAAGTCTGATGAGGGCCTTCAAGATAGTTGGCGAACATACTGTAAAATTTCTCTTGTAAAGTTAATGCTTGAACAGTTCTGATGTTTTCAATTGCTTCGAGAGCCAAATTTCCGGCGTTTTCTGTGTCTCTGGCGTTTTCACCGGCTTTTCCTCTGAGATATCTGAACTGAAGAGATCTCCCGATGGCGACAACGGGGAACAAAGCAACCATGAGTAAAGCCATTTGCCAACCGTAATAGAACCCGATTCCGATGCCGCAGGTCACGCTCACGAACGCGCTGAAAACGGCTCCTAGACGGAAATCGATCGCGGATCTGACGTTCGGACAATCCGTAGCCAATCTTGTTGAAAGTTTTCCACTTGAATGAATCGGCATGTCGAAATAAGCTATATCCATTCTCATGATATTTTTGAATAACTTTGATCGAAGTCTCATCGTTAATCTCTCGGAGGAATATCCGAACAAAACAGCTTCTGTCATGAGACAAACTCCCTGAATCCCTCCGAGAAGCAGGAAACTCAGGGCCCACTTGTGACCATCGCTTTTTAATTTTTCCATATCCGTCGTTGAAAAAACATTAATTATTTCAGTGAAAAAAATACTAAACATCGGAAAAACAAATCCCTGGATAGTAGAGGCTAAAGTTGCGATGAATAAAAAAATCCATTCGGATCTGGCATGTTTGAGAATCTTCAACAAGTCGGATTCTGTCGCTCCTTCTGCTTTCAGGTCTTGTTTAAGTCGTTTGAGGACGGATTTTTCGTCTTCAACTTGTGGGATATCTTCGATCCCGTCCATGGTCATCGACATTCTGCGACCGACGGCTTTGACGGAAGATATGCTTGAAGTCCTGGATCTTGCGGATGCAACAGAAGTCTGTCTAGCGATCCGTTCATTTCCGTCTTCAATATCTGCGAAAACTTGAGCATTGACGAGTTCATGATAAAGTCCTTTTTTTTTCATCAATATGTCATGAGTCCCGATTTCGACGACTTTTCCATTTTTCATAGCCACAATTTTATCTGCATTTTTAATTGTGGATAATCTATGAGCTATGACGATCGTAGTTCGGCCTTGTCTTGCTTTATCCAAGGCTTCCTGAACGATAGATTCACTTTCGGCATCCAAAGCAGAAGTGGCTTCATCCAGAAGCAAAATTTTCGGATTTCTCACAAGAGCCCTGGCGATGGCGATTCTTTGTTTCTGACCTCCAGAAAGTTGTGTCCCTCTTTCTCCGACGATAGTTTTGTATCCATGAGGAAGTTGTTGAATAAAATTATCCGCATTGGCCATTCTACAAGCCGCAATCATCTGACTTTGAGAAATGTCGTCATTACCGTATTTAATGTTGTCTTCGATGGAGCAATTGAACAAAATCGGTTCTTGACTGACAACCCCGATCAATTTTCGAAGATATTTGATATTTAATTCCTTAATATCGTATCCATCAATGACGATCTAAAATCACAATATTACAAAAAATAAAAAATATTTGAAAATTTCGAAATTAATTTTATAAATTTTCAGATTTTAAAATTTTAGAAATTTCTACGAAATTCTAGAAAATATTAGAATTTTATAGAATTTCTTTTTTATAAATAAAATTTTTTTTTATAAATAAAATTTGTTTTTTTTAAATAAAATAAAATCTCACCGATCCTCCATCGAGATCGTAATATCGAAGAAGTAATTGAACAATTGTGGATTTTCCACATCCACTAGATCCGACGAGAGCGATTGTTTGTCCTGGTTTGACATCAAAACTAATTTTGTCCAAAATTTTTATATCTTTTCTAGTGGGATAACTGAACTCCAGATCTTCTACTTTGATGTCTCCTTGGATGTCATTTGGTTTTAATCCTTCTGAAGAATAACAATCGATTTCTGGAGTTCTGTCGATGATTTCGAAAATAGCTGCGGCTGCTCCTTGGGCTGTTCCTATGACGGCGAATTGTTGGCCTGCTTGCCCTAAGGCCATGGAGGACATCATGATGGAAAAGAAAACTGTCAAAACCGTTTTAGCTTCCAGAGTGCCATTGGCGATGAAGTTAGTGCCGACCCAGAATGCAAGACAATAAGAACTGAACATGATTATAAAAGTCGCACTGAGACCAAGACCGATGTAAAAACTCTGAAAAAAACTATTATTAAATTTCAGAGAAACTTGATTTCCTTGGTAGTTTAGTGGTTAGCACGCGCGACTGTCGCTCGGAACACTCAGGGTCGATCCCCGCTCCGAACGAAGCAAATGTTGGTTTTTTAAAAGTTTAATTACCTTGATGATTCCTGTGTTTTTTCCTTGTTTAAGAGCAGCATCGTAACGATTGCATTCATAACTTTGTCCGTTGAAAGCAACTACAGTCCTGATGGAAGTCAGAGCCTGTTCAGCGACGGCCCCGGCTTTAGCGTACATTTGAGCTTCTCTTGCAGTCGACGAAGCCATCATTCTCGCCATGAACCCTCCGGCAACGATGAGGAAAGGAGAAACACTGAGCATAATCAAGGTCAATTTCCAGTCATAAGTGAAAGCAATAATAAATCCAGAAAAAAATTGCGAAAGAAATTGCACCAGTAATCCCACTTTGTCTCCTGTTCCTTCTTGGACTCGTTCCAGATTACTGAAATCATAAAATTTACAATTTAATTTTATTAAGAAATTACTTTCAAATAAGTTTCTAAAAATTTGAAGTTTTTAAATTTCTTATTAAATTCTAGATTTTCACGGATTTTAAAAATCTTCAAAAATATTGTTTTAAAATCATTTAACGGATTCTGGAGACTTCTATGATGCTCTAAAAATTCCAAAAATTTCTATAACATTAAAATATTTCAAAAACTTATGACTTCAAAAATTATTAAATTTTCAAAGAATTCAGAAATTTTTATTTAATTCAAAAATTTTAAAAAATTTCAGAAATTTTTATTTAATTTAAAAATTTTAAATAATTTCAGAAATATTTATTAAATTTTTCAAAAATTCAGAAGCTCTTATTCGATTCTGAAATGTTCCAAAAATCCTTTTAAAATTTCAAAAATATTAAATTTTTAAAAAACTTAAATTTCTTTTTTGATTCTAAAATTTTAAATAATTTCAGAAACTTCTACAAAACTTCAGAAGGTTCCAGAATTTTCCACAAGATTCTGGAAATTCAAAAATTTTTGCAAAATTTTTAAAAAATTCAGAATCTTTTATATTTCAAAATTTCTTTTTAATTTTATAATTATAAAATATTAAAATTTCTTTTTAATTTTATAATTATAAAAAACCAAACCCACTCGAATAATTTTGTAGTTAATGTTCCACTGTTGTGTTTATCAAACCACGATATGTCTTGTCGCATAATCGCCTTCAAAAAAGTCTTCCTTGTTCTGTGGATGACGTTTTCTCCAGAAATCAAAAAACAGCTGACTTGAACGAAGGCACTGATCAGGACCGCGAATCCGATGATTAAATAAACAATCACATTTCGTAAAACGTCATGTTTGAAATCACTATTTGTGTAATAATGAGAATACGGTATCGAAGTATTGTTACTGGGAAAAACGTAAGTCGAATTCGGTGTTTGGGCGATCGTCATCTGGATGAAGGACTGGGAGATGTCTCCAACGACGACGGACATCAGCGGAAATCCGACGCCGGTGATGATTGAAACCAAAGCTCCCAAAAAAACAAGAAAAATATCTTTTTTGCTTCCATATCTCCACTGAAAATTTATTTTTTTAATTTTTGTTCTTTATGGTCTTATCTTTGAAAAAGTTCCGTTTGATGCTGATCTTAAAACTGTATTTTCGACGAAAAAATTAAAGAACAATTTTCCAAAAAAAAACTTACCAATTGTCGGACGGAGACTTTTTTGAGTTTAGGTTCTTTTTTTTCTTCTTCACTAAAAATGATTAAATTACTGTAAAAATTCAAAAATAAAAATTACTATAAAATAATATTAAATTGAATTTTCAGAAATTTTTGAATAAAGATGATTTTAGAATTAAATTAAAAGTTTTTGAAAAATTTCAGAAATTTCCACAAAATTCTATAAAATTCCGAAATTTTTCACCGGATTCTAAAAAATTTCATTAAATTCTGAAAAATTTTAGAAAATTTCAAGTTTCTACTGAATTTTAAAAATTTCCACAAAATTTTAGAAATTTCTAAAAATTTTCATTGAATTCTAAAAAACTCCAAAAATTTCCATTAGATTCTGAAAATTTTTGAAAATTTAGAAAATTTCTAAGATTCTGAAAATTTAAAAATTTTCTAAATTTCAATTTTAAATTTTTTAATGAATTCTAAAAACTGAAAAATTTTTTAATAAAATTTAAAAATTTTCCAATTCTAAAATCTACAAAAATTTAAATTTAAAAATTTTCCAATTCTAAAATCTACAAAAATTTAAATTTAAAAAAATACTAACTTTGATGAACTTTTCAACAGTGGAATTTTAATTTGATCTTTAATAATTTGAAGTTTGGTTTTTGTAGTCATCTTTAAAAATACAGAAAAATTAAAACACGAATAATATTTTAAATATTCGGAAATACGACTGACTCACAAAACTAACGAAATAAAAGAGATTCGCTTTTTTCAAAGAATTGACCTAGTGCTAAAATTTGCAAACAGTCCCGGACACAAAAAAAAATGACGAGTTTGTGTCCAGCGGATTGTTGGTTTACGAAATAAAAAACTCTCAATTGCGAAATCGGAATTTTTACGTATAAAAAACCGGAATAATTTTCGATATATAAACTAAAATTTCTTTATTATATAAAACTGAAATAATTTTCGATATATAAAACTAAAATTTTTTTTATATAAAATTAAAATAACTTTCGACATATAAATTAAAATTTTCTTATTATATAAAATTAAAATAACTTTCGATATATAAACTAAAATTTCTTTATTATATAAAATTAAAATAATTTTCGACATATAAACTAAAATTTCTTTATTATATAAAACTGAAATAATTTTCGACATATAAATTAAAATTTTCTTATTATATAAAATTAAAATAACTTTCGATATATAAAACTAAAATTTCTTTATTATATAAAACTGAAATAATTTTTCATATATAAAGTTAAAATTTTTTATTATATAAAATTAGAAATTTTTTATATAAAAAACTAAATTTTTTTTGAATCTTGGTGAACAAAAAAATTGTAGAATTTACGTAAAGATTTAAAGGCAGAATTAGAAAGCTTTTTTAATTTGACATTTTCGTACTTTGAGAAAGTGTTTCTATATTTGAACAACTAATTTCAGAAAAAAATTTTTTTTGAGATTTACTTTTTTATATAACGAAAAAAAATTTTTTTCTTGAAAATTATTTTTAAAAATTTCTGTACTGTTAAAAAATTATTTTTTTAAATTAATTTTAGATTTTTTGCATTATATATTTAAAAAAATTATTTTTTAAAATTAATTTTAGATTTTTTGAACTTTAATTTTTTGCTTTATATAAAAAAAGTAAAAATTATTCTTAAAATTTTTTTTCTGAACTTTAATTTTTAATACTTCATAAGTCATTTTTATTCAAAAACAAAATTAATTTTTAAAACTAAAGATACTTTTAAAAAGTCAAATTTTACTTTAAACAATAATAAAAAAATTTGAAAGTAAAATTGGATTTTAAAAATATTTATTTTTTTAGATAAAATTAATAGAAAAAATTAAAACTAATTTTTTTAAAAGTAAAATTAATTTTAAAAATTGGTTTTTTTTAAAATAAAATTAAGTTTAAAAATTAAAACTAATTTTTTTTAAATAAAATTAATTTTTAAAAATTAAAACTAGTTTTTTTAAAAGTAAAATTAATTTTAAAAATTGGTTTTTTTTAAAATAAAATTAAGTTTAGAAATTAAAACTAATTTTTTTAAAAGTAAAATTAATTTTAAAAAATTAAAACTAGTTTTTTTAAATAAAATTTACCATTCTGTTGTGGAGACAGAAGGTGGTGTATCATACTGAATTAGGAAATTCCCATTTTTCTTTTCCGGCATGTCATCGACGGGTTCGTCGTAGTGAGCCCCCATTGTACAATGCAACAAATACCGACCAGATACCCCAATGAGAAAACTCCGAACATTTTTATATCTGTAGATATCTGAACATTAAGAAGAGTCCAAAGATAAGAAACACAAAGAAGGCTCATTTTCCGTGATGAATTCTAAAGACAACCTCTGCAAAACGAGGCAATTTCGTTCCCGACCTCCTACGACACAGGATACGACTGTATTTCAACATAGGAACAATATCGGAAAATAAAGAAATAATCATACCACAATAAAACTACAAATCACATTTTATGAAAGCGGCTTGATGCAAATTTTAAAAGTTAGAAATCTAAGTAAATTTTAAAAGTTAGAAATTTATGCAAATTTCCAAAGTTAAAAATTTATGCAAATTTTACAACTTTTTTTATTTTTTCTGCACAGTGATTTTAAAATATTAAATTACTGTAAGAAAAATGCTTTTAATGTGAATTTTTAGAAAAATTTAAAATTAAGATAAAAATAAATATGAAGGGGAGAGGACAGGGATAGTCGATTTTGGTAGTGCTTGTAAAATTTACAATTTCCCCATTTTTTCTGAAATTCATTTTTTGCATAAAAATCCTAAAAAATCAAATTATTATTTTAAAAAAATAAATAAAATTGTTTTGACGCGAATTTCCAGATTTTTCGAGATCCTAAAATTTAGACAAAAAAAGAAAGCGCGCGAAAGAGAGAGAGAACAAAGCGAGTCGATTTTGGCGGTGATTTGCCATTTTTTCCATTTTTGTAATCCTTTCTCCTTTTGCGCGGGAATTCAAAGAATCCTAAAAAACCAAATTACTGTAAAAAAGTGAAAATAAGTTTTTCTAAAATTACTTCCATAGAAAATTCTGAAATTAAAAAAATTTTAAAATTTAGGTAAAAGAAAGAAGCTAATTTTTGGGACGAATTGCCAGATTTGCCACTTTTTCCTTTTTTGTAACCCTTTCTCTTTTTGGCGGGAATTCAAAATTTCAAAAAACTATATTTTTATAAAAATTAAAATTAAATTTTTCACGAATTTTCAGGACTTTCTAAAAAAATTAAAATAAAAAATAAGTCAATTTTTAACGAATTACCAAATTTTCCTTTTTTTCGGACTTTTCTCTTTTCGGCGGGAATTCAAAATTTCACGAAATGTTTTAATATTTTTAATTTTTAAAATCTTTATTTTCCAATAAATGAACATTTTTGAACAATTTGCACAATCCAGAAAAATTGTCAATCGAAAGCAGAAGGAAACTGAACCAGATTATTGCTTGTATTATTGGAAGCCAAACTGATCCAGAATCTTGAAAATAAAAATACCAATGGTCTTGTGATAGATCAACGATTCTGTAAAACAATGAATAATTGGCAAAATCGGCCTCTTGTTTCTTCTTTCACTGGCTAGTGATTTTTAAAATTACACAATTATAAAAATTAAAAAACCAAATTTACTAAAGTTGTTTTGAGACGAATTTTTAGAACCTTCTAGAATTAATGAAAAATGTTATTTGTGGAAATTCCTACAGGATTCTGAAGGGGTTTAGAGGTTTCTATGAAATTCTAAACAGACCTTAGGTCCCAGAATCTCCTTCTGAATTTTAGAGAATTACAGAAGCTTCTGTTGAATTTCAGAAAATTCTAGAAAGCTCCAGAAACTCACATGAGATTCTTGAAGGCTTCAGAATCTTCCTTCAAATTCTAGAAGCTTCCATAGGATTCTAGAGAATTTCAGAAGTGTCTATTGAATTCCAGAAAAATCTGAGAATTCCTAAGAAGTTTTAGAAAACTTCAGAAGCTTCCATAAGATTCTGGAGAATTCTAGAAGAATCTGAGAACTCCTAAGAAGTTTTAGAAGCTTCCATAGGATTCTAGAGAATTCCAGAAGAATCTGAAAATTCCTCCAAGATCTTAGAAAGCCCTAGGAACTTCTACAGAAATCCCAGATTCTAAAATCCTCCGAAAAATCCTACAGCCTTTCCATTAAATTCTAGCAGATTCTACAAAATCCTATTACTCAAAATTTCTAACATCAAATTAAAGGAGGTAGTCACTTTTGCACAGTTGAAAGTTCAACGAGGGCGACCCAAGCTAGAACTGATGAAGACATAAAACTAGCGAGCTAATGGGGCATATTTTACTGTACAATTATTGTTGAAAAAACTACCCTAGGCAATATGAGACTGAAAGATTGTGTATTGCAAAAAAACCGGGAAAAATATCCGGGTAAAAAAGACCGACTAAAATGAAAGACGCGAATATGGATTGGTCACCGATTTGAGGCAATATTCCGGATAAATTAAAATATGATTATACTAATTTTCAATTATATAAATAATAGGGGATCATTTGTGCATCATCATTCCAGCTAGGGATGTTTGGGCATCCGCACCGGCAGCATTGTCGAAAATCGCCATTATGTCGGTATTCAAAATAAACGGCATTACTGTTTCAATGGATAAATTCCCAATAAGACCACTGAAGAACAATTCAACAAGAACAGGTTGTTTAAACCATCTTAAACAAGGCAAAAGTTGCAGCAATTGAGAATATCGTTCAATTGCCGCAGCTACAGCAGCCGTCGAATTTTCTCCATGATGAAAACTTTCTGAATTCGCTGTTTGTCTTCCATCATGACTACTAGTATGACTTCCACTAGATGACGTTGTTGCCGTCGAATGGGCATCATTTTCATTATCATCTAGAAGAGATTGGAAAGTCCCAAGAATCGAATCATAAAGTTCCTGACAAGCAGCTGTATTAACGTGTTTATACTGGGCTCTTTGGGCGAGTTCAACGATATCTAAAATATTCAAAAATAACAAATTAAAAAACTGTAAAAATTACCGGCAGAAGTGAAGGCAATAACTTTCAAATATGCAAATTCAGCAGGCGAAAGTTTCAATTGTGCTGTTTTTTCTGCGAGAATAACAAGTTTTTTAATTTGATCATTTACTTCGTCGAACTTTTCTGCTTTTAATCTCCCTGAAACCACATTAATATTCAAAACAAATATTATAGTGTAAAATAAAAAAGATCATTTTAAACATTGTTTTTAAACAAATTTTTAAAATTTGGGTAAAAAGCAAATTTTATTACAAATCGCCAAATTTATTATTTTTTAAAAAACTTTATTTATGAAAAATCCGAAAACTATAAAAATATTAAAGCGTTGTGAAAATTTAAAAATTTTTATAAAATAATTTAAAAAATTTCAAAATTTAGGTAAAAAATAAATAATTTCGGCACTGAATTACCGTTTTTTAAATCTTTACTAAATTCTTTCCTTTTGCGCGAGAATTTAAAAAACTCAAAACTATATGCAACTTTTTTAAATACAATATTGCTCCAAATCACTTACCGAATCTCGCGAATGTCCCTAGATGAGTGTTCATTGCCAGAAGCATGGCTGACAAATTGAAATCCGGAGCACACTGCATTAATCCCAACACGAAAATGTCACACCATTTGGCTTTCATTGTTATTCCAAGAGGAATTGGTCTAAAATTACGAAATAATTCATTTTTTTGAGTAAAATACAAACCTCTGAGATAAAACGGGGATATTTTTAATCCAATGAACGGAAAGGAACAGTAATCTACTGGCTGTTTCACACATGAACTGAATAGTGTTGTTGAGGTCGTCAGGCACCGGTTGTGGAATTGGCAAAACGAATTCGATCAGCTGAGGTGAAAGCAAAGGTCCGGAAGGGACCGGGAGAGGGTTGTCCTCTTCTGATTGTGGAGTGCATTCTGTGCCGTTCGTCGATGTCGTAGGAGAACTAGATGATATCGTAGTTAAAGCTGTAGTAACCGACATATCGACTCCAGAATCAGCATCTCCTTGTTCTCTTTTACAATTCAAAATCAACGTTGAAGAACTTGGTGGTCGTTGAACAGTCGATAAAGGACTCGCTGTAAATCTTTCCGAAAGAGCTTGAAGTTGGGCTTCACTCTGAAATTAATTACTAAACACTAATTATCTTTTTTCTCCTTACAGAAAATTTAAATTCAGTGATGGAAGTAGGACTTGTACTTTCGGCCAACGTGTTCGCACTGTCGGTACTCGTGGAACTCGTCTTGATCCTGGAGGAAAACCCGTCTCTTTCCCTCGATGAAGACATCATCGGTTTCCTCTCTGCTTGTACCGCTGAAGTGATATATAAATTCATATATCTATATAAACCTATATATGTTCATATACTCCATATATATCTATATAAACTCATATAGGTCCGTATATATTCATATAAACTCATATATACTATATATGTTCATATATATATATCTACACAAACTCATGTGTTCATATATATCCATATATCTATATATATCTATATATATCTATATGTATCTATATATGTCCATATGTATCTATATATATCCACATACATCCGTATATGTCCATGTATATCTTATAAGTTCATATATACCTATGTACCTATATGTGTTCATATGTGAAAATCCAAAAAATCTCAAAACTTACATTCACTCTTCATCCCCATCGCTATGCACTTTTTCAGCCTGCAATATTGGCATCTGTTACGATGGAATTTTGTGACAGGACAATCCTTAGATCCCCGACAGATATACCCAACATTGAACTGATTTTGTTTTCTGATTGATCTTTTGAAAAAACCTTTGCATCCCTCGCAACTCTGTGCCCCTGAAAAAATTTTCAATATTTCTATTTTAGGAAAACAGTAAAATTGATAACGAACCATAATGTCGTCCACTAGCTTTGTCTCCACAGCTGAAAAACAGGATGATAAGTACATTTCTATAAAAAAATTTTAAAAATATGAAAACTTACACAACGCAAAGTTCAAATGCACCGTCTTTGGAAGTGATGGACAGCAGACTTCCCGATTGGGATTCTGAATTGAAGGATCCGAGAGCCGGACTCCCGCTTTGGGAGCTTAGGCCGTATTGGTGCATAAACTAAAAGTAAAAAATTATTGCAAAAATAAAATTATTATTGCGAAAGTAAAACTATTATTATAAAAATGAAAAATAAATAATTTTGAATTTAGTTTGACACGAATTTTAAACAAAATTAAAAATTTTAGGTAAAAAAGAGAAAAAAACGAAAATCGGTCTTGACACGAATTGTCAAATTTACCAGTTTTTCCATTTTTGTGCATATTTCTTTCTGCGCGGGAATTCAAAAAATAATTTTTAAAAATTCAAAAATAATTTTTTAAAATTCAAAAATAATTTTAAAAATTAAAAGAAAATTGGTCCCGACACGAATCGTTATTTTTTATTTTTTGCAGAATTTAAAAATTAAAAAACATTTTTAAAATTATAATAATTTTAATTTTTTTCGAACAAGGAACTCTAGACGTTGAAAATAATCATTGGTTTTAGTCGTAATCAATCATCATTGTGTCGATAAAAGCAAAAAGGTCATGCCGGAAGGAAAATTGTACAAAAATGCTGTTAGGATAAAAAATAAAAGTATTTTTTTATTTTTTTAACGAAAATAAAAAAAAACAGTTTATATATCCTCTCAGAAAATACAGTCAAAAGTGTTATTTATGGCTTACAGTATTCCATATTCCCTGATATTCAGGCTATCCTTTTAAGTTATTTTTAGTTTTGTTTTCTGTCTCAACAGTGACCTAATAATAGATTAGATTATGTTGATTAAAAATTAATTATTATTGTAGAAAATAAAAACACAAGAAGACGGATAAAAATTTATGTATTTTTTTCGACATAACTACAGTCAAAAGTGTTATTTATGGCTTACAGTATTCCATATTCCCTGATATTCAGGCTATCGCTTTAAATACATAAAGAAAGAAGATTTTAAAGTTTATATAAAACTAATTGCTGTGGATGTGTGGTTTCCACGATCAGAGATATCCAGAACACCCGAGGCTAAGCGTCTCCTCTCTCCGCTGAGGAGCCTAAAAGGTGGAACTTCATGTCAGCGGGGGTTCCCTGGATGTTGCACTTATATTACCAACATTATCAGCACTATTAATATTCTATATTATCAAGGTTCTTCTATATTACATTTGTATCTAGTCTTAACGGACATAAAACGAACAAATCGAGGAATGGCCCAATTCAGAGACAAAAGCGTTTTGACGTTCAAGTGGCTGACCCTTTGTGGCCCAGTTTTTCAGAATTTCAAGGAAGAATGCAAAAACGAAATCGGACTGATTTCAACACACCTGTCAATAGAAATATTTCCATGTTGAAAATCACAAAAATAACATTAAAAAAATTAAAAAATAAGTTTTTTATAAAATTTTTAAATTTTAAAAGTTTTAAAAAAATTTGATAATTTTAAATTTGGTGGAATTCTGGGAGATTATGAAAAGTTTAAAAACGTTTATAAAGACTCCAGAAGGCTATATTCAATTCTGGAGGATTTTAAGTCTTTAAATTTTGAAAAATTCCAAAAATTTTTGAGGTTTTTAAAAATTTCTAAAATCTAAAAATTTCTAAAATCTTCAAAAAAATATTAAAAATTTCAAAATTTTCTAGAATTTTAAAAACTTTTAAAATCTTTAATAAAAATTTCGAAATTTTAGAATTTTAAAAATTTCTAAAATCTTCAAAAAAATATTGAAAATTTCAGAATCCTTCATCGACTTCTGGAATCTTCCAGAAATTTCTCAAAGCTTTTCGAAATTTTCAAAAATTATAATTTTTTAAATTAAAAACTTAATTTTTATAAAATGACAAAACTAATAGTGGCTTAATTTAGTTAAAAAAGAACACTTTTTGGGGGATAAAAATAACATGCTTAAGCTTCAGGGACGGCCGGGAAGGGTTATGCAAGCGACAGCCGCCGGGGGGAACAGCGACCAACTGGCCAGTCATTCATTTTCGTTGTGTTCGCTGACCGGCGGCTAAAACGGCAGCCATTATGAAAGCTGCTACCGCTAGCATTGCCTAAGGGGAAGAAGCAAAAGCTAGGGAATGAAGGAGTTTTGGAGCAACTGACCGTCGTCAAGAGGGCAATGGCCGTTGGTCATTGGAAAAAGGGTTATTTTTCAGTCAAAATGGTCGAAAATTAAGGTTAAGAATACGTGTTGCCAGCGTTACAAGACACCGCATTGGTTCACGCCAGTAGAAAAATCCTCATTAGCCGGGATTTCGTATAGACAAGGATTAAAATTTGGTGTTTAAATTTTCGACTTTAAATGAGCTAAATTTTGCACTAGATACTCAAATGACTTTTGTTGTGGAAAAATGACCAATAGCCAAAGGGGTTTCGGCTCAAAAACGGACATGAAAAAGATACAGCCTCTGGCTGAGTGGGCCTAAATGTAGGTGTATATTAACTGACAGGAATTCGAGCCGGGGAATTTTTGAAATGAATCCTCGACTAAAAGCAAATCTATCAAGATTCAGAAGTTATTTTCCAAATAAAGTAAAAATTACACAAAAACGGTCAAAATTGATAAAATCCAAAATTGTCCTCAAAGATCACGGATAAATTACTTTTTAAAATTTATGGATAAATTATTTTTTAAATTTACAAATAAATTATTTTTTTAAATTTACAGATAAATTACTTTTTTAAATTTAGGGATAAATTATTTTTTTAAATTTACGGATAAATTACTTTTTTAAATTTACAGATAAATTACTTTTTAAATTTACGGATAAATTATTTTTTAAATTTACGGATAAATTATTTTTTTAAATTTACGAATTATACTGTCGTAAAAAGTAAAAATAGGTGTCGTTACGAAATGGTCCCGAAGGGAATTCCTAGGAGTTTTTAGAAATGTCTAAAATTCAAAGTCCTAGATATTCGTTTTTAAATTATATTATTTTAAAAATCAAAAATTAACTTTCCCTACAAAATGGTCCCGAAGGGAATTTTTAGAACTTGTTAGAAAAGTTCGAAATTCGAAAATATAATATTTTAAAATTTTGTAAATAAAAACATTTTAAAAATTACAATCAAAAATTTAATATTTTAAAATTTTGTAAATAAAAATATTTAAAAAATTGCAATCAAAAATGTAATATTTTAGAATTTTATAAATAAAAATATTTAAAAAATTGCAATCAAAAAAGTAATATTTTAAAATTTTATATTCGAAAATATGTTAAAAATTATAATCAAAAATGTAATATTTTAAAATTTTATAAATAAAAATATTTAAAAAATTACAATCAAAAATGTAATATTTTAGAATTTTTATATTCGAAAATTTATAACTTCGAAATGGGTGACTAACGACTTAATTGATGACCTAGTTGGAACTGTTTTGACCCAGTGAAACTAAATATTCAAATGAGGATGTGATTCAAAAACGAAAAATAACAATTGTTTGAAAACTGACCAGCTAATATTATAAACAAAAATTTTGTTTTTAAAAAATTGAAATATCTGGCTGGTCGGCGGCTCAAGAAAACGAACCTCTTTAATTTCGTCAAAAACGACCTTCAGAAGGTTAGAGACGATCCATTTTCGTCCTTCGAAAGTGAATGTTCACTGGTTTTTTAATTTTCTGTTTTTAGAAAAATCCAAAAATTTCACTTTTTCAGGGATCATTAAAAAAATAAAATTTTCGAAATTTATTTTCCAAAAATGTCAATAAAGAATATTTATTAAAATCCTAGGGACAAAGGTTATTTACGTTAATTTTTGTTATCTCGTGGTTTTTGTTCTTTGAGGATTAAGGAATGAAACAGAACCACGTGGGGGATTGCCGAGGAATCAACGTTGAATCACTGGAACGAGGTATTCTGCGGGGGATAAATATTAAATTATTATTAAAAGCGGAAAGTGGGGATTGTTAGGAAATCCTCTCAAGACAAAAATTTTGAATTTAAAGAAATTTCGAAATTTCTTAATTTAGAAAATAAAGATTTCTTAATTTAGAAAATTTAGAAAATTATTTATTCGATTCTGGGGAATTCTGAAAACCTCCAGAAATTCGTGGAATATTCTGAAAATTTCCAGTTAGGGAGTTTGCCTAAAATATGTAAGACTTACATGGGGGAAGGGGGTTCCAGAAAAGTGCCATGTAAACCTTACGTATTTTAGGCAAACTCCCTAAATTTAAAAAAGCTAAAATAACCTATAAGGGAACTTGCCTAAAATATATAAGGCTTGTATGATGCTTCTCTGGGACCCCCTATCCCTGTAAACCTTACACATTTTAGGCAAGCTTCCTAAATTTAAAAAAACTAAAATAACCTATAAGGGAACTTGCCTAAAATATATAAGACTTGCATAGGGGAAGGGGTTCCAGAACGGTGCCATGTAAGCTTTACATGTTTTAGGCAAGCTCCCTTAGCTTCTGGGAGACGCCAGAAATATTTTAAAGATTATGAAAATCTCCAGAAGCTTATATGAGATTTTCAAAAGAACTTCATATTAGTTTCTGGGAGATTTCAAAGTCTTCCACAAGATTCTAATAATTACGAAAAGTAGACTCATTTTACAAAGGTCAATCTACGAAATTTTACCTTTTTTTTAAATAAAAAATTTGAAAGTAATCAATAACCAAGAATCGAAACCAAAAGTGCATGTCCTTAAGCCCACAGGATATAACAAAGCTCGTTTCTGAGTCTACGTAATCCATTTAAAAACAACAGCATGGATATTTTTTGCTTTATTTATTGAACTTAAAAACAGTAATGAAGCCAATGATACAAAATGGCAAGAAGTAAGTCACCTTGGTCAAGCCCGTAAAGGACGAAGGACGGCGATTAAAGAGCTTTGCTCCCGACCTATCACCCTCCAGCGACCCATCTTATGCAAACTGGCCAGACAAGTCAGAGGTTATGTACACACATATCTGTTTTCTTTTTCAATCGAAATACTGAGGACGAGACTAAGTTCAAAATCGCCGATTTTGCTTATTTTAATGAACGACAAGTTCATTTTTCAAAAAAGTCAAAAATTTAAAATTGATATAAAATAAATTTTCCATATTTTTTAAAAATTAAAATTAAATATTTCAAATAAAATCATTGAATTTTGAAAATTAATTTTAAAAATTTATAAAATTGATTATTTTAGTAATTTTTTAAATCGAAATTTGTGATTTTATAAGTTTTTAAAAAACATACTTGACTTCCAACTTGACCAGCTGCGGCAGCGGCTGCAGCTAGATTAGCGTATCCGCTGGACAATTGAGGTAATCCAAGTCTTGCAGCCGCAGTTGCACTGTCGTTCAGACTGGTTTTCAGGTGATTATGTGGCGAGAAAAGTACGTTATTGGCAGTAGCAACCTATAAAAATTAAAATCATATTATTAAAAAAATTAAAATCATATTATCGAAAAAATTAAAATCATATTATTAAAAAAATTAAAATTATATTATTAAAAAAATTAAAAATAAATTTATGTACAAAATTATTTTCGATTTTTAAAATCTTTTGATTTTTTAATTTTTATTAATTTTTGGAAATTTATGAAATTTTAGAAGGTTGTACAAATCTTAATGGGATTTCGAAAATTTCTAGACTTTTAAAAGATTTTTGTTTCTGAAAAATTCTAGACTTCTGAATATTCTAAAAATTCCATAAGATTCTGGAAGATTTCAGAAATTTTTAGATTTCTGAATATTCTAAAAATTCGTGCAGAATTCTGGAGATTTTAAAAGTTTCTAAAACATCTCAAAGGACTTCAGAATCTTCTACAGAATCCTAAGTATTCTGAAAACTTCCACAGGATTCTAATAAACTTCGGAATTTTCACAAAACTCGAGAAAAAATTTCAAAATTTTTACGAAATTCTAAGGACTTTAAGTGGATTTCAGAAACCTTTGCAAAATTCAAAAAGTATACTCTAAAAGGTCATGGAAAGAATTAAAATGGAAAAACAGATTGAATTCTTCAGAGGTCATCAGAAGACCGAACGAATAATGAATACAGGAGCGCAATCAGGAAGAAAACACGACAGTTTTTCCCTTGAGAAGGGCGACCTTTCATGCGACGCGACTCTTCCGATGAGGTCAATCGTAGTCGACCTTTCTCTCGGTCACCACCGGCCGCCACGACCCTTGCCGACAGCTGGCTGAAGAGACGAATGTCATCGACCTCCTGCGGCGTGTTTGGAAACAAAGATAAAAATTTTTACGGGCATCAAAGTTTAAATTTCGATTAAAATCACAAACAACTAAAAATTATATTTGATCTTGTTTCAACATCAGAAGACTTAACCATAAGGTTATCGAGAGGGTTGTCGAAAAAAGTAAGCAAAAGTTTGAAGCATTTTCTATATCCATAGGAGAAAATAGCTTTTAGTCGCATGTTTCGGGATAAGTACACGAGTTCGAGCAGTTTGTAGAGCTAGCTGCCTCTTACCAGACAAAGAAGGAAAATGCGGAGGCCCATTGACCTCGTCTTTTGTAAATCATGAGATCGTTGAAAATCAAGAATTCTATGTGGTTCGTTGGAGATTGTGAGATCCATGTTAATAGTTGCATATTGTAAGATATATGTTAACACTTGAACATTACGATATTTATTTTGCTTGTTATACATCATACATTTAGTGTAATTCATCTTTGGAAATAAATAAACCTATGTAACTCACTACAGAGTAAGAAATCAAGGTTAAAACTCGGATATCATAAAAGCTGTTTTGCTTGTTAGACGTCATAAACTCAACGCAACTCATCTTTATAGATAAGCAAACCTATGTAACTTACTACAAAGCATAAAATCTATGTTAATAGTTGCATATTGTAAGATATATGTTAACACTTGAACATTACGATATTTATTTTGCTTGTTAGACATCATACATTTAATCTAATCCATCTTTGGAAATAAATAAACCTATGTAACTCACTACAGAGTAAGAAATCAAGGTTAAAACTCGGATATCATAAAAGCTGTTTTGCTTGTTAGACGTCATAAACTCAATGCAACTCATCTTTATAAATAAATATGTCTATGCAACTCACTACAGCTCATGACCTCGATGTTAATACTTGGACGGTGTAAAGTGTACTTTGCTAGTTAAGCATCATAAACTCGATGTAATCCATCTTTATAAATAAATAAACCTACGTAACTCGCTACAACTCATGACCCCGATGTTAATAGTTAGATGTTATGAAATCTACTTTGTTTGTTAGACGTTTTAAACTCGATGTAATTTATCTTTATAAATAAATAAACCTATGTAACTCACTAAAAATAAAAAATTTTATATAGTTCCTTAGAAATTACAAAGTCGATGTTAATAATTGTACACCGCGAGATCATGTTAATCGTTAAACATTATGAAATTCATTTTAATATTTGGATATCAAAAACTCGATGTAACTCATCCTTGTAAATGAAGGAATTTATAAAACTAATCGAAAATCAAGAATTCTATGTGACTCGTTGGAGATTATGAAATCGAGGTTAATAGTTAAAGATTACGAAATCTGTATTAATAGTTAGAGATCATAAAATCTCCGTGATTTGTTGGGTATCATTAAACCTATGTAACTCATCTTTGCGAATTATGAAATCGATATGGTTCGTCGAAAAGCATGAAATTTATCTAATAGTTGGAAATTATGAAATTTAGGTGATTAGTTGGACAAAATAAAACTCGTATAATTGATCTTTATTATTGGAATTCAAAAAATTAATGTTAATTGTTGGATATAATGAAAATTATGTAATTTGTTAGAGATTATGAAATGGATATTTATAAATTATTAAACCTATCTAATCCATTGTAATTCGAAAATTGACGTTAATTGTTGGATATGATGAAACTTATATAATTTTTTGAAGATTATGAAGTCGATGAAATGGATATTTATAAATTACGAAAACCATCTAATTCCTTATAACTCAAAAATTGATGTTAATTGTTGAATATGATGAAAATTATAATAAATTAGTTAGGTTTCGTAATTTATAAATATCCATTTCATAATCTCTAACAAATTACATAACTCAAAAATTGATGTTAATTGTTGGATATAATGAAAATTATATAATTTGTTAGAGATTATGAAGTCGATGAAATGGATATTTATAAATTACGAAAACCATCTAATTCCTTATAACTCAAAAATTGATGTTAATTGTTGAATGTCATGCAATCTGTGTTACTTTTTAGATATCATTAAATCCATGACTTGTGAGGAATTATGCAATCTATTTTACTTTTTAAATATTACGAAATGCATATTATTCTTCCAAAATCCAGGAAGTTTCTGAGAACGAAATAACTCATGATTTTTTTGATCAATAAAAACACCTTTTTGGATGAAATTTTTTATTTTTGTTTTCGTAGTTTTTATGTCAAAAAAGTTTAATTATCAAAATTTAAAGTACTCATAAAAGTTATCTGTCGATGAACTCGATATTCGGCAAAAACGAAAAATTTTATTTTTTTAAATTTCTTAAATTTTTTTAAATTTTTTTTAATTTTAAATTTTTTTAAATTTTTTTAAATTTTGAACTTACTTGAAGAAATTGCATCAACGAGTTGCTCGGACTCAGGAGATTCGACTGTGCTGCCATTTTTGTATACTGTAGGAATTATGAATATTTTGAAGCCATTCAGAGTAAATTTAAAATTTTTAGGCCAAACAATGAAGAACGAAAACCTCGGTCTGAGTTGTTTTGGAATTTGACAAAAGCTAAAAAAAAAATAAAATTAATTTTTCTCCGCCTTTGGATTACGGTAAATCACGACATGGAGTTCGTAGATACCATAATGGCACACCGACCAAGTGCCATAGGGAATGCAGTGAAGCACAAATGAAACAATCAAAAAGACAAAGAATCCGAAATTTGGATTGAGACCTTTGTTCATCCATGAAGACGTGCTTTCGACTTTGACTAATGTGATTATCCGGTTGTGAACTTGTTAAACAAAATCCAGAGTGGGCCAGAAGACAAAGGTTCCGGGAAGGCCAATTTGCACAATTTCACGGCACGCTTCGAAGACAAAGAAAATCAGGATTTTCGTTCAAAATCAATCAAGTGTTTAAAATTAAATCAAGTTGTAAAATTTTACAACAGAATTTTGGTAATTGGACCAGTTGATACAACTACATTTCATAAAAGTAAAATTTTATTGTAAAAGTAAAATTTTTTTAAAATAAAGTTTTTTTTTAAAATAAAATTTTTTTTATTTTATAAATTTATAGTTTTAAATTTTCGGAATTTTTGAAGAATTTAGAAGCCTTCAGTGAAATTTTTGAAGAATATTGAACAATTTTGGAAAATTCTAAAAAGCTTTTATTGAATTCTGAGAATTTTTATGAAATTTTTGAAATTTACACTAAATAATAAAAATTCAAAATTTTTAGAATTTTTGAAAAGTTTTGAAATTTTAAATAAATTTTTGGAATATTTTTTAAAATTCTAAAAAATTCCAAATTTAAAATATTTAAAAGTTTCAAATATTTTATAATTTTTAAAAGTTTCAAATATTTTAGAATTTTTAAAAATTCCAAATATTTCATAATTTTTAAAAGTTTCAAATATTTCATAATTTTTAAAAATTCCAAATATTTTAGAATTTTTAAAAGTTTCAAATATTTTATAGTTTTTATTAAAAATGATTAAAATTGGACCGATTGATACGAAACTGCAATCATGTTAGAACTGATTTTTAGGAAAACCGGGCTAGAAAAATAAACACGGATGTTCCTCTAGGAAGAAGTCACCAAAAAAGTCGCAATTCTACTCATGCACTTGCTGAAAAAAATGATCAAGACAGTCTGTCGGTCAGTCAAGAACCGCCAGCGGGGGTTAGATCCAGCCTTGTGCTTTTGGAGGAAAAAGCAAACATAAATCGGCGGTAAAACCAGAACACTGAAGCAAATGTCAAGGAAATCAGTGTCACTTCTGGATTCAGTCTGGTCGAGGGGTCCAGGAAGTATTTTAGGTACAATCCTAAGTCATTGCGAAATTATTAAAAAAATTAATATTCGAAAAAAAATTTCAAAAATAATATTAAAAAAATATTAAAATTAATATTAAAAAAAATACTTAAAAATAATATTCAAAAAATTTGAAAAATAATATTCAAAAAAACTTTTTAAATAATATTAAAAAACAAAAAAAAGTAAAAAATATTAAAAATAGCATTAAGAGAATTTTAGAAAATATATTCGGAAAAAATAAGTTTTAAAAAATTATTTCGAAATAAATATTTAAAAAAGTTCGAAATTTAGATTAAAAAAGAAAAAGTTATCAATTTTATTATTTTTACAAAAGTCTCATTTTTCGCGGGAATTCAAAAATTAAAAAATTAAATTACTGTGAAAACTTAAAAGTGAATTTTAAAAAAATTTTCTCAACACGAATATTAATAAATTTAGGTAAAAAAAGAATTATTATTTTTAACACTTTTTTATTTTTCGCCGGAATTCAAAAATTTAAAAATTAAATTACTGTGAAAATTTAAAAGTGAATTTTTATAGGATTTTCTTAAAACGAATATTAATAAATTTAGGTAAAAAAAGAATTGTTATTTTTAACACTTTTTTATTTTTCGCGGGAATTCAAAAAATATGACTTTTTTAAAATAATAATTTTTGTTAAGCGAATTTGAGAAATTTTCTTATTCTGAAAACGGTAAAGAACGACCTTCAGAAAAGCAATTTCAGAAGAAATGTGGCCTCAGTTCAAAAACTCGTCCTTTTGCGCAAATCCGGGGATATCTGTATCCATTGTTTCACATTTCTCTCTCCACGTGTGGTACGAAAAATCCAAGTTTTTTTTGTGAACGGTAGGAAATGACCAGAATGGCGAAGAAAACTGGTTTCTGTGCCAGTTATGTCCATCTTCCCTTTTTTCGTCCACAGTCAACGGTCAGTCATCGGCCTCTAACTGGTCAGTCTTCTGTCCACTTGTGATCGCGAAAATAGGAAAGCACGATTCAGTGAGGTTGCGCGATTCGGAAAAGGAAGAGCAACTTTAAAAGCTGACTGGCTTCTGCTGATTCGAACAATATAACCGATCCGTCCAATGGTCGAAAAAATGTTCTTTACATAATTTCCGCTCGAAGAAAATCTAAAAGCTTCATGGATCTTCAAGAGTCAAAAAGTTTTCAAAGAAAATGAATTCAAATTTTTTCAATAAAATTTAAAAAGTGAATTTTTTTAATAAAATTTAAAAATAAATTTTTTAATAAAATTTAAAATTTAAAAAGTGAATTTTTTTAATAGAATTTAAAATTTAAAAATGAATTTTTTTATAAAATTAAAATTTTAGAAAAATAAATATTTTTAGAATTTTTGAATTCCCGCGCAGAAAACAGAAAAAATTGCAATTCAGGCAAATTCGCTGCGAGAATCGACTTGGTTTTTTTTTCTTTTTTTTAACCTAAAATTTTTCTCATTTTTGATTTTCTAAGAAAAATTAATAAAAATAAAAAAAATTGCAATTCAAGGAAATTCGCTGTGAGAATCAATTTTTTTTACCTAAAATTAAAATTATTTTTTTTTAAATTTTTATAAAAAAAAAATTTAACAAATTTCTACCAAATTGACTCGCCTTGTCTACCGTATTTTCTAAAATTTTCAGACAATTCTAAATTCTTAAAAATTCATTTTGAAACAATTTCATAAAAATATCTATTTTTTATAAAAAATTTTACTTTTTTTAATTTTTATTTTTTTTTAATTTTTATTTTTTTTTATAAAAATTCCTATTTTGTCTTTTTAGAATAGGTATGGTAGAAAATATGAAAATAACTGTACAGTTGGTTCGAAAAAAGGAGACACGCTTCGTTTTTGGCTTGAATGTCCAGTATTGCCTGCTTTATCGCCTCCAGCACGCCCAGAATGAAAAGCAAATACGGAACAGTGCACAAAAGGCATCCAAGCCCGGACAAGAGCACACAAAAAATCACCCTTCCAAGACTCTGAGCTATCATGGTCCCGTGTTCCGTCTATCATGCAGATGTCCAAAAAAGGGTTGTTCACAATTATAATACTAAAATTTAACCAATAAGGTTTTTAACAAGACCATTTTTGTACAAATAAAACGGGCTTATTCACGCGCCAAAAACGACACATAACAGTTGAGTCGTTGAAGAGACAAGTTTAGAACGTTGGCTTTTGAATTCGGACATTGGGACCAATTTTTTCCTCTTTTTCGCCTGTAGACCCGATTGCCCACTCCTAAAAAGCAGATGGCCGGTCTGAGCCAAAAATGGACACGTCGAAACGTGTGTACACATGACGGTTTCGTCAATGATCCTTTTTATGAGGCCGAAGAATTCAGGTTTCTGTATTATCAAAGTTGACAGTCAAAGTTGGAATTTCCATCCACAACAAAAATTTAAAATTTTTCTATTTCGAAATTATCTAAATTGATAAAACTTGATATTTTGAATAAAACATGAATTTTATCTTAACACGAAAAGTTCAATTTCGACATCGAACTCTGATGGTCAACTTTGAGTTCGAACTTTCGCATCATAGAACATTGTAATTCGAATTATCAAAGTTGACAATTAAAGTTCGAAGTCAAAATTTGAAGACAAAGTTCGACGTCAAAGTTGACTATCAGAGGTCGACATCAAAGTTGACTATCAAAGTTCAAAGTTGAACTTTGATGTCGAACTTTGATATTGAACTTTGACTATCAACTTTGATATCGAACTCTGAAGTCAAAATTGACCATTAAAGTCCAATTTTAAACTTTGATGTCGAACTCTGAAGTCAAAGTTGACCATTAAAGTTCGAAGTTAAACTTTGATGTCGAACTTTGACTATCAACTTTGACTTCAAATTTCGACATCAAAGTTAACCATTAAAGCTTGAAGTCAAAGTTGACCATTAAAGTTCAAAATTGAAATTTGGGTTTTTGCTAAGACAAAACCTAGATTTTTTCTGTTTTAAAAAATTTATTTATTAAGTTTTATTAATTTAGATAAAAAAATTCTGAAACAAAAAAATCTACGGTTTTTTGACGAGAAAAATTCAAATTTCAATTTCGAACTTTGACACCAAATTTCGTAATTTGGAACACCGATTTTTGCAAATTTATGATAAAAATTAAAATTTTAAAATTGATCAAAAAAATTTCGAAATTTGCTTCCGGTTCGTTTAAATTTTTTCAGGAACAGGTTTTGTACGTTTGACAGTAAAGTCCATTTTTTTCATTCTTATCCTGGAAGAGGAACTTGGTTATCTTTATCATCCCCGAGTGACCAGGGAGACACACTGTCGAAATCGGGGATGCTTTAACTGTACGGAGAAAGACAAGGAAAAACAGGAGAGGTTTCGACCATCGTCCTGAGTCAATGTTTGCGGAAAATTTCTAATTTTAGTTCTTTTTCCTCGATTATTTCAGTATTTCTTCAGCAGTTGGATGAGATAGGAAAACGAAAAATCCTGGATCGCGGTTTGTCTGTCTCGGGATAAGTCCGAATGTCCAACAAGAAAAAAGACAAAAACAGCTTCCTGATTGGTCTAGTTTCTCAAGTCCAAAAAATACTGGGTCAAAAAGTGGAAAAAAAAATAAAATTACAGTATTATAAAAATTTTGAAATTTCACACATTATAAAAAAATTGAGATTTTTAATATCATAGAAAATTTAAAATTTTACATATTATAAAAAAATTATAATTTCACATATCATAAAAATTTAAAAATTTGAAATTTTTAATATTATTGAAAAAATCTAAAAATTTTTGATTTTTTTAACATTATTGGAAAATTTTGGAAATTTTTAATTTTTTAATATTATTAAAGAATTTTTCGAAATTTTTGATTTTTTTTAATATTATTGAAAAATTTTTAATTTTTTTAACATTATTGGAAAATTTTTATTTTTTTTAATATTATTGGAAAATTTTGAACATTTTTGATTTTTTTTAATATTATTGGAAAATTTTGAACATTTTCGATTTTTTTAAATATTATTGAAAAAATCTAAAAAATTTTAATTTTTTTAACATTATTGGAAAATTTTGTTTTTTTTAATATTATTGGAAAATTTTGAACATTTTTGATTTTTTTTAATATTATCGGAGAATTTTGGAAATTTTTGAATCGTGAAAATTCTTGATCAACATTGAAAGAAATGACGCAAACAAAAATTATTCTTTTAAAAAAGCAATGTAAAGATTAAAAGCCCCACCAAAAGCGATTTGACGTTCTCCACAGTCCGATTCAGAATTTAACGACGAGTGATAGGGAATGTGCATAGAAGCGAGAAAGCGTCAAATAACTGGACTGAGGGGAGCTGCAGAAGCCGGTCACTAGGCTGGTTTCAGTACAAACGTTCTTCCTAAGCGAGTTATGACTAGAACTGTCCATTTTCAAACTCATTTCTAATAGAACTTGGAATCAAACTTTTGAATCAAATTTTAAATTTAAACTTAAATCAAACTTCGAATTAATTTCGAGTTTAAATTTTAAATCGAACTTCAAATTAATTTTGAATTTGAACTTAAATCGAACTTCGAATTTAAATTTTGAATTTGAACTTTTAAATCGAACTTCGAATTAATTTTGAATTTTAACTTAAATCAAATCTCGAATTAATTTCGAATTTGAACTTAAATCAAATCTTGAATTAATTTCGAATTTGAACTTTTAAATCGAACTTCGAATTTGAACTTAAATCAAACTTCTAATTAATTTTGAATTTAAACTTAAATCGAACTTCGAACTTAAATTTTGAATTTGAACTTTTATATCGAACTTCGAATTAAACTTTTAAAGTAAATTTTTAAATCAAAATTTGAATATATTTCGAATTTAAATTTTGAATAGAATTTTTAAATCTAATTTTGAATAAAATTTCTCAATTAATTTCGAAAACAACTTTCGAATTAATTCGAGTTCGAAAATCGAGAAATTCGAACTCAAAACGAACTAGTTCTGGTTTGAAAATTGAAGACTTGGAAAACTCGACAGTTCTGGTTATGACCGAAAAATACTGAACAATATAAAAGTATCAGATTAACATTGACCAATAGCGTGTAATTCCCGCATCATTCTGGTTTAAATGGCAAAGTTTCAGTCCGAAAATTTTTCATAAAAAAATTATGATTTAAAAAGTATAAAAAACTAAAAAACACTTTAAAAATAAAATATTACTGTATGCTATAATTTAAATGATAAAATTTAAATCAAAGATTTTTCACAAGGAAATTCTAATTTAAAAAATAATAAAAAATAAAAATTTTAAAAATAATAAAAAATAAAAAATTTCAAAAATAATAAAAAATAAAAATTTTAAAAAATTCAAAAATAAAAATTTTAAAAATAATAAAAAACAAAAATTTTAAAAATAATAAAATTTAAATTTAAAAAGATCTTTGCGAATTACGGTAAAAAATGAAAATATAAAATTAGTATAGACTTTTGTGAGAAAATTTAAATAAAAAAATTGTAATTTTTAAAAATTATAAAATAAAATAAAAATTCCAAATTAATAGTAATTAATTTTCGATTACTTTACAAAAAAAAATAAACTTAAAAATTTAATAAAAAAATATCAAATAAGTATTAATTAATTAAAAAATCCCAGATTAATAATAATTAATTTTCAGTTACTGTATTAATTTAATTTTTACAAAAAAATAAATTTTAAAAATAAATTTTAAAAATAATTTCTAACAATTATGAAATAACATAAAAATTCTAAATATATAGTAATTAATTAATTTTTGGTTACAGTATTAATTTAATTTTTACAAAAAAATAATTTTTAAAAATAAATTTTAAAATTACAATTTTTAAAAATTATGAAATAACATAAAAATTCTAAATTTACAGTAATTAATTAATTTTTGGTTACAGTATTGATTTAATTTTTACAAAAAAATAAATTTAAAAATTAATTATTATATAAAAATTAAATCAGTGTTGGGTTACTGTATGGATGACAAAAATGATCATTTTTGAAAAGTTTCAATTTTTTAAATCGGATCACTTTTCGTTGTATCAGAGAGGAAAGGAAGCTAGTCGAGATTACGCGGAGCTTGTAGATGGACAAGAGCGCGGTCAGTCTTCCGTCGATCGGGATCCGAATGAGCAAGAAGATGAGCTTCGACATTGACTCGGTTCCAGAGGACTTGGACAAATCGCAGGTCTACCTGAACTGGTTTATTTTTTTTTCTCGTGTGGAAAAAAATGTTTTTTTTGACAGTCCACTGTGTTTGAGTGAAGGAAGTAGACAGAATAGATCCATTTTGAAGGGCGATGACCGGTCGAGGAACAAAATCCGGTCCTTGAAATCAACAACAACAAATAACCGGAGAAATAGCTTCCTGAAATTTTTCTAGGACCAATAATCCAACAGGGACCAGGTCAGAAAAATCCCTACAAAACCAGGATAACGAATATTGAAGACGATCAAGACTGGTTCGACGGACCCCGAGGGCAATGGTCGTCGGCCCTGTTAAACAAGTGAAGATGCGCTTTTTCGAAGGCCTTTATCCTGCCCTCTTCGTTTTAAAAAAGATGAAAGTGCGTCAAAAATCAGCCAGACATTCAGACAGGATTTTCTGGAGCGATATCTCTCATCCAAACCCGACAATCCTCAAATCGCATGTTTCGTTTTCATTTTGTGAATTACTCACGTCCAGTTGAATCTGACCGGTGAACAAAAAAGAACCAAAAGATCTGAATGTCGGGGCAATCTCAGAGGATGCGTCAAAGGCGCTTCTTCTTGCTCATCTCCACAAGCAATAGTCGTAATGGAACTGGTTTATGCCTCAGGCGCTCAGGGTCAAAATGGACAATCAAGCAGAAGAACGAATGAAAAATTCGATTTTATTCAATCCAAAAATTCTGATTTTTTTGAGGACGTTTATGGGGAAATTTCTGATTTTTTAATGACAAAATATATTTTAAAAAATATAAATTTTAAAAAATTTTGATTTTTTAATAAAATATATTTTAAAAAATATAAATTTTAAAAAATTTCTGATTTTTTAATAATAATAAATATATTTTAAAAAATATAAATTAAAAAAAATTTTTAAATATTTCAAAACTGATTTCTAATAATATACAAAATAAAAATTTAAAATAAAAAATAAAACTACAGTATCCTAAAACTATTTTTTTTTAATTTAAAATTAATCTAATTTTAAAAAATTATTTACTTTAAAATAAAAAAATGAAATTTCTTCAAAAATTGCAGAATCCTACAGTACTTCAAAGTTAATTTTTAATGTTATCTAAAATCAATCCCAAAAATAAAAACTTCCTTAAAAACCCAAATCCACAGTACTTCAAAACCGATCTTTAATGGCATCCAAAATCAAACCCAATCATAAATAACCATTTAACTTTCAATAATAAAAAATAAATACACGAAAACAATTATTTACTTTCAATAGCATAGCACTTCGAATACGATGAGCGGATCATTGTAAAAGGAAAACATGATTCCAAAAGTCCAAAATGAAGCCAACGTGAATCCTTGATTAAATTTTCAAGAAGAATAAAAACAGATTGATGCATTTCCATTTGTTCTGCATCCGACGTTCCAATGATTTGCAACAAACTACTTGAAGCAAGCTGAAAAAATTCCAAATTATAAATACCGTACTGCGACATTTATTTTTCAATTCGAGTCAAAATTCAGAGGTTAAGTCTCAAAATCCAGGATTCTAAAGGTCAATTTCCTACTTAAGCTCCAAATTCCGAGTTTGATCATTTTTTGAAAAATAATTTCTTTTCAGTTTTTAAAAATCTAAAATTTCATCTTAATATTCTATTAAAGAACCAAAAATTAACCTATAGCTTTTAAAGATCAAATATAAAAATAATCTTAAATTAAAATTATTAAAATATATTGTTATATTTGTGTATTAACTAGCTATTGAGTAAGGAAGACAGAAGACACGGTCTCGAAAGGAAATGCCCTAGGTGCTAAACAGTGGGCATACTATCTGCACTATTATATGACATCTGTCCCAAACATTTCTTTAGATTCTCAATTTTAATTTAAAAACGATTTTAAATAACTTTACATCTGTTATATAGTATTTAAAAGTCGTTCTATATAAATTTCCGCTTTTTAATAATTTTAATGTAAGATTTGATATATCTTTAGAATTCAGAATTAGTCTTCAGAATCTGAGTTTTACTACACCAACATAGATACTTTTTGTTCAGTTCTAACCTCAGAATTGGAATATACTCTCGAAACAGAAACATCGAATAACCGTCTACACAACAGAGTGTGGACTAGTTAATATATAGTTATTGTGCTTAATCTTGTTACTGTTCGGATAAATAAGAAACTCTCATCTCTCACACTAATTCAGAAATCTAAAACCTACAATAAATATTTAAAACTATACTTACCGCCAAAAATTCTCTCATTCGTTCTTGAATATCACCACGATTGTGATAGAAAAATAAAGCACTTGCCATTGAATTCACTGCTAACGGTATTACATGACAATTATTCGATGATGCTTTTGTTGTAGCTTTATAAAACGATAATTTAGATGATGCTAATTTCGGTAATGATATTGCAATAAAAACAAATAAAAGACATGTCAAATTATAATGTTCTTCAGCATCTTTCATTCTATTTGTTTGAGCTTGAGCTTGAATAACATTCATCAAAGCCACATCTACATCCGTATGAATTCCAGCAGCAGCACACATTTCACTTATTTGAACTTTTCCAAGTGGATCAGCACTTTTAAATAAACCATTTAAAGAATTCATTAAAAATGGAATTTTAAGTTCAACCATGTCTTTTAAAGCATCATATAGCATATTTCTAAAAGCAATTATTTCACCAATAATAGTAACTCTTTGCAAAACAGATTCAATAGGTGAACCATTTGCAGCTCCAGTTTGTTCCTTAGATTGTTTTTTTTCTTTTCCTGCTTCAGCAACATTCAACAAAGCTACATATTCTCTCATTTGTTCCGGTTTGTCAAAACTAACTCTTGCTTTCGATAATATAGCTCGATGATCCCGTACAATTTTATACAATTCATTAATCTGACATGCAGCATGCCAAACAAGTCGTTCTGCCATCACTTTAATCCCATAAGGACCTATCAATTGAACAAGTGCTCTCAATTCCCGAGTATCAGTATATTGCTCAGGTGCAAAAGGCAATGGAACCAGTTCCGACGACCCAATAAACGATTTCAAATGTTCCGACAACATCAATTGACCTATACTTGCCTTCCTTAGTAAAACTTCCAAATACCATCTAGAATACACAGAAGCCAAGGTATCTTTTCCAAGAGAATCCTGAATTTGAGTTTGTTGAAGCAAAGTAGACGTCAAAAAATGATTCAAATCAAACCTTACTGAAAATTTAAGATAATTAAAATTCACAAAACTAAAAAACAAAAATAATTAAGATATAAAATTTTTTAAAAATTTAAATTATCAAATTTCTACAAAACTAAACTTACAACAAGTTTCTAAATTTTGAATAACATTAATTTGAGAATTCAAAAGCATCAACATATCAGACGGTCTTTTCGGAGGATCAGAACTACTAGATCGAAGATAACCATGAAGAGTCCCAATAATTTCATTTTCCAAATGATTATGCAAAAATTCTCTTGGTGCAAATACATGTTCACATATAACAATTTCTTTCGAATATCCAATAGCATTACATAAATCCATCAAATAAACAAAATTCTTATCTCCTTCTGTAACAACATCACGATCAATACGATAACTTTCAACGCCAGGAAGAATATCTGTTACATTTCTTTGTGTACCATTTACTCTCGAAACAAGTTCAGCACATGCTTCTGGAGATAATTTCTGAGAAAGATTAAGTTCATCATTTGTCATTCTTCCAATAATTTCAGCAATACGATTTGCAATTCTGTCCAATACAGCATTACAATGTGACAAAGCACGTTCCATAATATCCTCATGTTCTTCCGGACAAAAATCATGTAAAGCAAATGTAAAATGAGTACAAATATGAGCATAAGCAATAGCATATCGCGATTGAATAGGTAAACTCAATGTTTGTTTCAATTGAAAATCAAATTGCGAAAAATAAAAACTAAAAAAATTCCTTAAAACAATTTAAAAAATTAAAAATTACCAATAAATACTTAAATCAGATGTTTCTCTGATTAAATCACTTATTAAATCGACCATTTTAGAATGAAAAATTGTTGTATTCATCATATGCGTAAATTCCTTGTGAGCAGACATTTTAAATTGTGAGTGAAAAGTACTAACGAGAGTCTGAAACCGGAACCAATCGAGTCTCAATCCTCTCAAGTCACAATTTCCATCTAAAAACCAATAATATAAATTTTTACAAAATTATCCAAGTTTTCAAAAGCCAAAACACAACCCAAAATTTCAGTTATCATTTCATATACATACACCACGAAAATCAAATTTTTAAAATCAAAAATAATTTAAAACTTTAATTTCGTATAAAAATGATTTCGTAATAACTGTTTTAGAACTCTATTGTATCAAAAAACATCTAAAATCTTCTAAATTAAGAAATACAGAACATATAACCTTCTACCCCTTGGTTAATTTCGATATATGAAGCCAAATAAACATCCAAAAAAATCAAAACATCACAATACCCATAAAAAATAATTTTTCCTACTTATCAAAATATTAAAAATAATCACCTTGAATATTGCTCAATTCTTCCACAGCACTACTTATGAGAGTATATTCTCGTTCAGATAATCCAGTCAAAGTAGGTAACATTTCCTTCAAAGCCACAGCATCATAACCTTGAATATATTGCGCATGATATCTAGATATCAATTGGGAATGTTTTTGTACAAGATTTTGCAATTCAATCATATAAAATAACAATTCAGGAAGAGATTTATCATTTATTCCTATGTCTGATTGTTCCTTCGATTTTTTTGCTGCCATAACAGTGGGCCATACTTGACTATGTCGAAGAATCCACAATACCTCATCTTTAGCACACGAAAGTCCCATCCAAATAAACAAAATTTTCGGTCCAAGCAAACCAGGTTGATCTTTTATAAGATAACACAAATCTCTAAGAGCTGTCCTTAGGAATTGTCTTCTATGAAAATGCAAACTGACACTTGCTTGAATAGTCACATTAAATAATTCCTTCAATTCTTGAGTTCTTTTATGATAACCCTTAATAGTTTCAAAGTAATTCTGAAGCATCGAATAAATTAGAACATTTTCATCCCTGAAAAGCCTTATGCACACACCATTTCTCAAAGCTCTGTAGAAAACATCAGAAATACTATCTACAGATAACAGTGTATTGTGGCATACAGTAACACAAACTGAAAATTACACAATTATTGATATATGAAATATAATGGCTGTACGGTATTTGTTCCACTCTGACTGGTGCAAGTTTCAAAATCCCATTCAAATCAGTTTTTCTTATTTAACTGACATGTAATGTTGATCTAGACATCAAAAAACAAAAAATAAATCCCGCAAAATAGGAAGAAATGTTAATTCATTTTCATTGCTTTTATATCATTTTTTAGTTGATTGGGATTTCAGACAAGCCTAATTGATAAAATTTATACAGTTGAACTTTGATATAAGATACCCTTGCTATAATATATCTCTTGTTATAACATACGGTTTGAGTGAGTTTAGTTAGTCTGTCTTCAAATTTACCCCATTATAATATATCCTTTCTTATAACATACGGTTTGCCCGGTCCCAAGTGGGTACCTTATATCCAAGTTCGACTGAATAAAAAATACCGTCAATAAGGAACAATTATCATACAACCAAAAATAATAACTTACATATGATCCATCGATCCATCAAATCCAGTGATAAAAATTCACATGCACAAGTAGTTGTTTGAGCAGCATATAGCATTTGTTTAGGAGCCGATATTAACGAAATCATTCCAGAACTTCTTTGTTCTTCTCCTGGAATATTTCTTCTTTTATAAATTTCAATTATTGAATTCAATGCACAACAAATAGATCTATGCATTGGACTTAAATCTTCGTTAAGTTTTTTCAATGGAAATTCATAATCAACAATCATTTGAGCAAGTCTCGGGTATTTCGGTTCAGCAGTTCCATTTGCAAGTTCATAAGCAACATTGTAGATAGAAATAAGACTTTTTCTTTCCTCAATTCTACTCAACAAAATCATCGCACATATGAAATTAACGACCATATTCAAGTACGCTGCCGTAGCATCGAAATTCAGGGACTAAAACACAAAAAAATTAATTTCAAAAAAACAAAAAATTAAACAATTTTCTAAAATAATTTTTAAAAAACTTAAATTTTTGTAAAAAATTTCACAAATAATTTCAAAAATATATTGTTAAAAATTAAAAACTAACATTTTCTTAAAAATAATTTTGTAATTTTCTAACTTTTTAATTTTTGCAAATTAACTTACAATGTCAAATAAAAACTGATTCGCATCCATCAACGTTAATTGTTGAAGTACTTGTTCTTTTAATTCTAATAAATGAACAAATGTGTAATAATATGGATTTAAACTTTTTAAAATTTCACTTTTAGTTTCATCTACATTCGAAAAAGCATTTGAATTTTTTTTCAAATCCACAATTGGAAATCTCTTCGTAACAACTGATAAAGCTTGTTCAAAACATTTTTCTGTTAATATTTTCGGTCTAGAATTAACATTTCCACAACTTTTTTTAATATTATACAATCTCGTCAATATTCCCACACATCTGTTATTTATCAAAATCAATCTTTCTGCTATTTTCTGATTCGAATCCGCCATCTAAACTAAAAATTATCACAAAAACAACAAAACCAAATAAAAATGGAAAACAAAATCCATCAATCATCAAAAAAAATTTGTTCCAACTTTATCCCACAAGATTGTTCCAAAATAATAAAATCCATAATAATAATAATAATGTAAAACAAATCATAGCCGATGGATATGTAAAGGGCAGCTTTATGTTGGAAGGAAATCCGCCCTACAAAAAGGCGAGTCAGACTTGATCCCGTAGACATAACACATTTTGTCAACATGGACAGAGTCGAACAACTCAATTGATAATCATGGTAGTGCAGTAAATAAAGCATAAAGATAATAATGCATCGTTGTTCGGGTAAATATAAGGCGGAAAACGGCTACAATTAATTAAAAGAGACCACATTGTTTCAAATTTTCTTTGATAATAATGTCAGTTACGGCATCAAAGACAAATCTGATGTTATTCGTGTCTGTTGCGCATGTAAAGTGCGTATAAATTTCCTTCTGACCATCTTTTCGTTTGTTCAGACCTTCAAACTGCATTTGAATATAAGCGGCAGCTTCCTCGTAAGAATTAGCACCTAAAATTGAAAAACATCCCTTTTTGCACTTTTTAGGTATAAACTAACCTGTATACTCAGGGAAACAAATTGAAAGCGGTGATTTCCGGATTTTTTGCTCAAAAAGGTCCTTTTTGTTCAAAAACAAGATCACAGACGTCTCCACAAACCACCGATTATTGCAAATAGAGTCAAACAACTTCATACTTTCAATCATTCGATTCTAAAATCAAAAGATATTAATAATATTATTAACGCAAATCTACCATTTCATCGTCTTCTGCAAGAACCATATCATATTCAGACAAAGCAACACAGAATATAATTGCAGTAACGCCCTCAAAGCAATGAATCCACTTCTTTCTCTCGGACCGTTGTCCTCCAACATCGAACATCTTGAAGTGCAAATCCTTATGAGTGAAATGAGTTTCGACAATTCCGGTTGTTTTCACACGAGTCCGAAGAACATCATCTTGAGTAGGGATGTAGCCTGGCTGTGAGATACGATCAAGCGAATTGAGGTAGTAAGGAGCAGAATCGTTTAATTGATACTCTCTAGATCTCGAGAAGCATTCCTGAATTCCAGGATCACTCCAAAGTCGCTTCATCACAGCAGCAAGTTCGGGAGGAAGTTCACCTTCATCTGTGCTTTGAGCAAGTAGGAAAAACTGCCGAGCGTCATCACTTGTAGAGCTGTTCCTGAATTCGATCCTTAATTGCCCCATCGCTCTGATTATTGCCATCATAGACTGAATCGTGTTGGAATAGACAACTGGTCGATAAGCTTTACGTTCTTCGTCACTGTAGCCCGTTTCATGGATGATCTTCATCTGTTTCACAATTGTACTCTTGCCGGACTCACCAGCTCCCAGGAGCAGTAGTTTTACTTCTCTCGATTGACGTTCATGATCTGCTTTTAACTAAAGAGGAAATTGAGATATGGAAGCACATGGGGGACAGCTATGGAGTAAGAAAAATCGATAATTTGTAATATATAGGGAATGGATGTATAAAGATATCTAAGGGGTTAGTGTATAGTAGGAGAAGAGAAATTCATGTATGGAGAGCAAGGATGGGGATTGATATATGGAGATTTTAAATAAAGAACTTACTTGTTCATCGATAGCTCGTGAACGCTGTTTTGCACTTTGATCGGACCGACTTAGGCACTGGCCCATGGCGTCAGGCCAAAAATACCAAGTTGTTCTGCACGGCTGGTGCTGAAATAAAGAAACCAATTATGAATCAGAAAAATAAATCGAACATTCAGGATTCAAGGACAATCGTTTGAATAGCAATAATCGAAGCTTTTTAATTTTCCTAAATTCACGGAATTAACAAACTTCAAAAAATCAAGTAATTGCAAACATTAAAAGTGGAAAATTGATATATGAACAAATATAAAAAATTTCCGGAAAATAATAATTAAAATTTAAAGTTTAATTTTCCATAATTCACGTGATTAGCAATTCTTGAAAGGTCAAGTTATTAAAAACTTTATAAATGTCTTTAGAAATTTAAAAATTCAATGGATATATGGACAAGTATGAAATGAAGACCTTCAGTTTTAATTATTGAAAATTCAAGCTTTAATTCTTCGAAATCCACGCGATTGATAATTTTACAATGGTAAATTGCTTAAGAATAATGAAAACAAATTAGAAATGTAAAAATTTAGTAATGGATATATGGACAAGTATGAAACAAAGACCTTCAGTTTTCATTGTTGAAAATTTAAGCTTTAATTCTCCGAAATTCACGCGATTGATAATTTTACAATAGTAAATTGATTGAGAATAATGAAAACAGTTTAGAAATGTAAAAATTTAGTAATGGATATATGGACAAGTATGAAACGAACGAACGCATAGAGCGGCAAAGAACAGCGCGGGAAAGCCCATCTGCCTGAGTTCCAGGCAGGACCAGTCTCCATAATTACAACGGTTTTGTTTGGTCCACACTGAGCTGTTATAGGTGGATTTTTAAAAGTCAAAATTAACTTTTATATCGAAAAATTACAAATTCCCGTTGTTATCAGTGTAAAGGTCATTTTGGCTTAATCACGGATAAGCCGAGCGTTTTTACCGAAAAAGAGGATTAAAATAAAAATCGGAAATGTCATACTTTTACGAATTTTTAGATTTCTGGAGATAAACAATTCGGAACATGTCCCAGATATCTTGTGGACAAAACCGATGATCGGGGAAATTCTGAAAGAAGAAAATTTGTGCATACGTGTTGATTAAGAAAACCGCGACAATGTCTCAGGAACGTGAAACAAGAAGGGACTGAAAAAAGTGGAAAAAGTGGTATGCCATCTTGGACAAGGTGGCCGCTCTCTTCCCGTTTTCCTTCGTCTTCAGTGGTTTTGCATAAGTAGAATGGGCCGCTCTGCCTGTGGCAAACTCACTGCTGTCTGACATTTGCGCAATTCTAAAACAATACAAAAATTTAAAAATAAAAATTTCTTAAAAATAAAATTTTTTCCCTGAGGCAATCTTTTTCGAAAGCGTTTTTTTTCCAATTTTTTGTTTTTTCTCGAGTGTGAGGATAATTGACGCAAATTCTCTGGCGATCGAGGTTTCCTGCCTTGGGGGATTTGTTTCAATTTTATTAGCTTGCGGAAAAGCAGTCTGAAATTCAAAAAAACCCTAAATGCCACTGGCACTTCTGTTCCAAAAAAACACCCAAAAACGTAACAAAAATCAAAATTCTCCAAAAATATCAACAAAGAAGATAAAAGCACGAAAATCCGGACAACTACAGTAATCCAAAAATAGTGTTAATTTGGAAGAAATTTGGAATTTTTAAAATTGAAAATTTTATTTTTAGACAATTTTTTATTTGGTGATTTTTAACAGTATCTTTATAGTACTTTTCTGTGGTAATTTCATAATGGTATTTTTAATTGTATTTTTATGGTATTTTTAACGATATTTTTCGGTATTTTTAATATTAATTTTTTGTGGAATTTTTAAATATTTTAAATTATTTTTATTTTTATTATAATTTTTATGGTATTTTTAGTAATATTTTTCCAATATTTTTAATATCAATTTTTTATTAAATTTTTAAATATTTTAACTTATTTTAAATTATTTTTATTGTAATTTTTATGGTATTTTTAGTATTATTTTTCAGATATTTTTAATACTAATTTTTTATGGAATTTTTCTGTGGTAATTTTTAAATATTTTAAATTATTTTTATGGTATTTTTTAGTAGTATTTTGAATAGCATTTTTTGGTGTTTTTAATAAATAATTTTTGTAATATTTTCAATGATATTTTTAATAATATTTTCCAGTATTTTTAATACAATTTTTTTGTTGTATTTTTTATGGTAAATTTTAAATATTTTTTATTAAATTTTCAAAACTTTTTGTGATAATTTTTAATAAATTTTTCTACAGTTTTTATAGTAATTTTTCTATGATATTTTTCGTGTTATTTTATATTAAAAAATTTCTTCATTTTCTTTAATATTTATATTTTTAGTCCTTTTAATTATATATATTAATTTTGAAATCAATCTTTAAAGATGATTTTTGTACATTTAAAATTAAATAAAAATTATAGTTTATTATTTAAAAAGTTTCTTAATTTTTAAAATGTTTTTATTTAAAAAGTTTTGATTTTTTTATTTTGGAATTTCGAAATTCTTTAAAAAGTTTTAATTTTTTTATTTCGAAATTTAAAAAGTTTTAATTTTTTTATTTAAAAAGTTTTAATTTTTTATTTTGAAATTTCGAAATTCTTTATTTAAAAATTTTTTATTTTTTATTTTGAAATTTCGAAATTCTTTAAAAAGTTTTAATTTTCTATTTTGAAATTTTTTCAAACGTCGAATTTGTTAATGAGAATCTTCCACCCTTTGATTTCAGAATCCTGACGTAACAGATGACCAAGATTTTTCGATATAAAACGGATTCCGGATGTCATTTCGGTGACTTATCGTTTTTCGTCTAAGTCATTCATTTTTTACTTTTGAATCAAAGTACGTAAATTTTTTCATTGTGATATTGACCGTAACATGGACAACTTAAAAACCATGTCAATGTCCATCTTTCTTTCGTGAAATAAAGAATGTCTCTGGCTCCAAGCAAGAAGGATAGAAAAAATAGATTGTTCACCTTTTGATAGGATCTCAGAAATGCCCCAACGAGGAATTCGCAATCAAGGTCGTGACCTAAATGTGGCTGAGTGGCTCGTCGACCGAATTTCCTACCTTGTTCCCCGGCATCTGGACCAGGTTCTTCAAAAAAGTAATAATTCGAAAAATTTATAAAAATAATATTTCCCAAATTTTAAAAAATTTATAATTCGAAAAATTTGTAAAAATAATATTTCCCAAAATTTTAAAAATTTATAATTCCCAAAATTTATAAAAATAATAATTTTAAAAATTTATAATTTAAAAAATTTGTAAAATTTATAAAAATAACAATTTCCAAAATTTTTAAATTTCGAAATTTTTGACATAGATTTATATTTTTATTCAAAATTTACGATTTTTCGTTTTCTTTTTTTGCTTCAAGAGCCCCGAATCCGGAAAAAGGATGTCAAATCCCGCCGTCCACGACATGAAGTTTAAGAATTTTTGCTGAAACCATCTTGGATAGGTGAATGACCCGATTTCTTAGTATTGGTTTTTCTCTTCAAAAGCCTAGTTTTTTGCTGAAATACCGTCGCCAGCGGGGAAGGGTGCTAGGAGTCCCGCAGGTGGGCCGGTCGTACTGCTGCCGGGGAGCGGACTGGCTCTAGGTCAAGGGTGCAGGAATCGGTCTTTCTCGATTGTCACTTTCTGATTTGAGACCGAACCAATAAGGGAGTATTTTCTCATTTCGGATATCCTTTTGCCTTTTTTGACCTTGTCATTTATCTTTCAAAATCCTTTCGACGATATTACTTTTGCTTTTATTTATCTTGATCGATTCAATTGTAAAAATTTAGGAGTCATGGCCACTTACATTCAGGCCGTCCTCTTGCTTGTTACCGTATCCTTCGTTGAAGCCGTTTTCGAATGCGGAAATCACGAAACCGCCGCATTTGTCAGAATCTCCAGAGCCAGATTAGACGGGACCCCGGTCGTCGTCTCCACAGCAGGCCACGATCTGACCTGTGCCCAATACTGTAGAAACAACATCGAACCCACGACCGGAGCCCAGAGGGTCTGTGCTTCGTTCAACTTCGACGGTCGAGAAACTTGTTACTTCTTCGATGACGCTGCAAGTCCCGCAGGAACGGCCGATTTGAATCCAAATCCCTCTGCAAATAACTTTTACTATGAAAAAACTTGTTTACCAGGAGTGTCATCCCACGAAGCCTGTACTTACCGTTCTTTTTCTTTCGAAAGAATGCGCAAAACAGCTCTAGAAGGTTTCGTCAAGAAAAGCGTCCAAGTTGGGTCTCGAGAAGAATGTCTTAGTACTTGTTTGAAAGAAAAAGAATTCGTCTGTAGATCAGTCAATTACAATTACGACAGTTATCTTTGTGAACTTTCAACCGAAGATCGTCGTTCAAAACCAAACCACATGAGGATGTCCGATCAGCCCGTCGACTACTACGACAACAACTGTCTGACCAGTAAGTTCGATTTTATAAAAAAAAAACAGTTTTCTTCGTGAAGGATTACTGTAGTTCGAAATACTGTGTGTTTTAGTTTTTAACTATTAATCATCGAAAATGGATATATTTTTATATCCTACATATCCTGATCTAGAAGTTCTCAGATCCATCTTAGGAGAATATAATTCTAGAAAATTAATTATAAAATAACTTAAAAAATAAAAACTATCCTGTGGACTAGTTTAGGTTTTTAAAGTGGTTTGTAAATTTATGTTGAGACAATTTTACACAAAAGTGTATTTCTGGTTTTTATAATGGTGGGACTAGAACTCCATAGAAGTCTCCAGAATCCTTCAAAACCCAGTAGAGACAGAACGAAGGAATAGAACTAAAAATTTTGGAGATTTCGTGAAAATTGATTTCTGGTTTTTACAATACTATGAT
Organism: Halicephalobus mephisto; assembly: GCA_009193035.1. NCBI lineage: Eukaryota > Metazoa > Nematoda > Chromadorea > Rhabditida > Panagrolaimidae > Halicephalobus > Halicephalobus mephisto. The sequence continues at coordinate 30,932 of SWDT01000076.1, read as the reverse complement.
TAGAATTCCATAGAAGTCTCCAGAATCCTTCAAAACCCAGTAGAGACAGAACCAAGAAATAGAACGAAAACTTCTCGAAATTTGTCTCGAGAGCATTGGCGGAAAAATCACTGTTGAATTTGTTTATAGTATGGTTAGGATCCACAGAAGCTTCTGGAGATCCTCAGAATCCAACAGATGTAGAATCAAGGACCAAAGTTTAGAATTTTCGGAATTTCTTAAAAAATCAACTTTTTAATTTTGAAACAATGTGATTCTGAAACCAACATCTCAGTTTCCAAACTTCCAAGAAAATCCTAAAATTTCTTCTCGACACAATTTCGTAGAAATTTTTATTTTTCTAAACAATATAATTTTAAAATCAATATTCAAAATTCTGAATTTTACATTTTTCTAGAAAACTTTAAAATCGAATATCAAAATAATTTTTAAATTTAAATTTTAAATTTTATAATTTTTTCAATTTTCCGATTTTTAAATTTTAAATTTTGTAATTTTTTCAATTTTCCGATTTTTAAATTCCAAATTTTGTAATTTTTTCAATTTTCTGATTTTTCAATATTATAATTTTTAGGACAGAACCGTTGTGGACAATCTGGCGGAAACTTGGTCTTTGTGAAAACGAGTCAGTTCGAAATTCATTATTACGATCACACTCAATCCGTGGAAGCTCAAGAATCTTACTGTCTTCAGAAGTGTCTGGATTCTCTCAATACTTTCTGTCGTTCCGTCGAATTCAGTCCTCAAGACAAAAACTGCATCGTGAGTGACGAAGACACTTTTTCCAGAGCTGACCAACAGGGGGCTGTCGAACACAAGGACTACTATGAGCCGATCTGCGTTGCTGCTGACCTTAGTTCTTCTACTTGTCGGCAACAAGCTGCTTTCGAACGTTTCATCGGGACTTCCATCGAAGGACAACCTGTGGCTTCTGCTCAGGGGGTTACGGTATCTGATTGCATTTCTTTGTGTTTCCAGAATCTCAACTGCAAGTCCATCAACTACGACAGGACCCAGATGACTTGTTACATCTATGCCGTCGGAAAATCCGAAGCCAATGTTAAAACTAATCCGAGTTTCGATTTCTATGAATTCAACTGTGAATCTCAATTCGGAGGAATGGCATTGTGCACGAATGAAGGAATCAGATTCATCGTGAACACCAAGGAACCCTACACCGGGGCCATCTACGCCGCCGAGAAGTTCAGCACTTGCTCCCAAGTCGTCGAAAACGCGAAGCAGATCAGCATCACGTTCCCTCCGCCTACCATATCCACCAACTGCGGGACCGTCATCAGAGACGGCAAACTGGAGGCTTTGGTCGTTGTTTCTCTCGATGGAGTTCTTCCTCATCAAGTGACCACTGAATGGGATCGTTTTTATCGTGTATCTTGTGATGTTTCAACAGACAAAATGGCTCAAGAAGGAAGTGTTGTTGTTACTACTATCTATGATGCAGGAGAAATGAGTACCGAAAAACTCGAAATGGGCACTCCTCCCCCTATCACGGCCACTCTTTCGTTCTTAGATGCTGAAGATCAACCTCTCGGAAAAGCCGCTATTGGAGACCAGATTCAACTCGTCGTCACTAGTGAACAAGCCGGTCCTCATAACATGATGGTCACGGAATGTATCGCCACTCGCGAAGGCGGCGAAGGAGAAACTTTGCCTTTCACCATCATCGATAACGGGTAAATTTTTAATTAAAAATTAAAAAAATTTAGGAATTTTCAATTTAAAATAATTTAAAATTAAAAAAATTAAAAATTTAAAAAGTTAAAATTTAAAATTTAGGAATTTTCAATTTAAAATAATTTAAAATTAAAAAAATTTAAAATTTAAAAAGTTAAAATTTAAAATTTAGGATTTTTCAATTTAAAGTAATTTAAAATTTACAAAATTTAAAATTTAAAATTTAGGAATTTTCAATTTAAAAAAATTTTAAAATTTTAAAAATTTAAGAATTTAAATGTTAAAGAATTATTAAATTTTTGAAATTTCCGAAAATTATAAAAATTTCAACTTTAGAATTTTCTGGAATTAAAAAAATTTTTAGAATTAAAAAGAAATTATGGAAATTTTTATTTTTTTTAGATTTAATTTAAATTTTTAGTTTTTGGATTGATATTATTTTTGAATTTCAGATGTCCTCGTTATCCAGCCCTTGTTGGACCAGTCGAACAAGATTTTGACAAGAACCGTCTGAAATCCGACATGAAGGCTTTCCGTCTTGATGGATCCTACGACATCAAGATCGAATGTACGATCATGTTCTGTGCAGGACCTAATGGATGTCCACCGGTAAAATTTCGTAATAATTATGAAATAAAAATTTTTTTTTCAGAGTAATTGTTTGGATTCAGGAACAAATGAATTATTTGTTTCTCATGGACGTAGAAAACGTGAAATCGTCGATGAATCTGAACGACAAACTGCTGAAACACTTTCTGCAATTATCCGAGTTTTGGCTGCAGGAGAAGAAGAGGATGCTGGTTTATCTCCCAATGAGACTCATTACAGCTACGACCTCGAATTGGACGTCGCCGTGGACACTCTTTGCATGTCCGAAGTTTGGTTCGTCTCGATGGTTGTCAGCATGTCCATGGTCTGTCTCATCCTAAGTGCTCTCATAATCATTTGGGGCTGTTCATCGATCAGGGCCGATTCCAAGAACCTCCCTATGTGAACCGTTTAGCTCCTGTTTGTTCCAGTGCTGAGGTCTATAAAGAGGTCAACATCAAAATCAAAGTAATTTTTGCTCCCAACATTTAAGCAATTCGGTCTACATCAAAATCAAAATTGTAATTTAATTTGCAACCTGCTCACAACGTTCAAGCAAATAAGTCAACATCAAATTTTGAAGTTGACTTTGAACTTTAATATCGATTTTGGAATTAATATTAAAAGTAATAATAATTTCTGCAACCTGCTCGCAACGTTCAGGCAAATAAGTCAACATCAAACTTCAAGATCGACTTTGAACTTTGAAGTTGACCTCGTAATTAATATTAAAAGTAATAATAATTTCTGAAACTTGCTCGCAACGTTCAAGCAAATAAATTAACATCAAAGTTTGAAGTTGACATTAAACTTTAATATCAACCTCGTAATTAATATTAAAAGTAATAATAATTTCTGAAACTTGCTCGCAACGTTCAGGCAAATAAGTCAACATCAAACTTCAAGATCGACTTTAAAGTTTGATATCAACCTCAAAGTTTGATGTCAATTTCAAAATTAAAATCCTAATGACGATCAAACTGCACTTTGCTTGCAACATTCGACCGGTTTGCTTAATTGTTGTAAAAATGTAGTTTTATTTTAACTTTGATGTTGACTACTTTATAGACCTCGACTCAGGCTGATTTTTGTGGATTTAATTTAGCATTGGAAATTCTCAAATCGCAAAAGTTCCCATGTTCTTCGATCATTCCATAATTTTATTATTGTTTTTTATTTTTTATAAATGAGAAATCCAATATGTCAATTACAAAGTTTTGTTGAATTTTAGGATATTTCTGAAGAAATTGAACCAAATTGAAGAATTTCGGAAAACCACAAAAATTGAGTCATCTAGTGAGGAAATTCGGAATGAACACTCTATTCATTAGCGTCGAGGGAAGGGTATTTCCTTCAATTCTTAGTGTCCACGATGCCGTTAACGTTGTTTTTCGGTTAAAAGTATGTCGAATTTCTTTCGTAAATTCAAATACTTGGAATATTTTGTTTTCTTTTTATTTATCTTTTCAGGACCCCGGGGGACTTTGAAAATTTCGTTAAAAACGACTTTATAAAGTCAAATATTTTTCAAAATTTTTTCGGAGATTGACCAGTTTTTTCATTAATTATTTTTTTCAAGTTTTCCAATTTTGTTTTTTGAAAATTTCATTTATTTTAGAAAAAGCGTGGAAAATGAATCAAATTTATTACGTGGATTCTGGTCCGTTTCGTAAATTCGAATTTAATTCTGAATTCGGAAATCTTTCAGAAACCGCAGATTCCTTAATTTTGAAAACTTTTAAAAATAAAAAAAAATGAACATAATTTTGCTAATTTAAATTTTAAATTCATAATTGGTCAAATTTGTCGTTTTTCGTCTTTACTGTAATTTTTAAAAAACGAAAAAAGTTTATTTCACTTAAATTTTAAAATTTTTAAAATTTTTTTAAAAATTTAAATTTAAAATTTTTTTAAATTTGGAAAATTTGGAAAATGGATGACGAAAATTTTGAACTTGGATGGACTCGACAACCACTACCTTTGTTCATCGCCTATTCTATCGTTTATTCCGCCGTTTTCGTTTTGGGATTCATCGGCAACTTGTTCGTAGTACTGTCGATCACTCTTCATCCATCTTTGAGGACAGCCACAGATCACCTGATATTCTCCTTGGGCTTGGCAGATTTGTTGATAATTTTGTTTTGTCTTCCTACTACATTACTCAATAACTTACTAACAGGTTTGTCCATCATACTGTAGAAAAATAAATAAATCTTAAAAAATTTCAAAAATAAATAAATCTTAAAAAATTTCAAAAATAAATAAATCTTGAAAAACTTAAAAAATAAATAAATTTTAAAAAACTTAAAAAATAAATTAATTTAAAATAATTTAAAAAATAATTAAATCTTAAAAATGTTAAAAATAATTAAATTTTAAAAAATTCTAAAAATAAATAAATCTTAAAAATGTTTAAAATAATTAAATTTTTGGAAATAAAATTATTATAAAATTTAAAAAAATAGATAAAAAAATCAATTTATGTGACAGTTGTTATTTTTACAAAGTTTCCCATTTTTTCGTGGAAATTCGAAAATTTAATTTAAAAAATAAATTATTAAATAAAAATAATTTTAAAAATAAATTACTAAATTAAAATATTTTTAAAAATAAATTAAATAAAAATAATTTTAAAATAAGTTATTAAATAAAAATAATTTTAAAATAAGTTATTAAATAAAAATAATTTTAAAATAAATTATTAAATTAAAAATAATTTTAAAATAAATTGTTAAATTAAAAATAATTTTAAAATAAATTGTTAAATTAAAAATAATTTTAATAATAAATTAAATAAAAATAATTTTAATAATAAATTATTAAATTAAAAGTAATTTTAAAATAAATTATTAAACAGAAAAGTGAATTTCAGAATGGCAACTTGGGGCGATCGGATGCAAGTTGTCGACATTTTTGAACTCCACTACTTCTTGTGCTTCTGTTTTTACTCTTGTGGCGGTTACTGTAGACAGATATTTGGCGATTTGTCACACTTTGAAGTACGACAAATACGCCACTTACCCTGCTTACGTGACGATGGCGATTTGGGCCTTGAGTGCTGCCTTAGGGACTCCGACTTTGATCGTCTACGATGAAGTAAAAAAATTTCCAAAATTACTGTAATTTAAAATTTTTTAGATTTTATACGATTTGACACCTCCAAATGGTACTGTAGTTGCTAGATTATGTGTATCTACATCGAATGACGATTTTTGGCACTTTTTAACGGTGAACGTGATCATCGCTTTCGTTTTGCCCTTCATGCTCATTATGGTCTGCTATGTCCTAATTTTCAGGACTGTTGTTCGGCATCGGAGCTTAGCAGTTGATGCTAGAGTAATTTTTTTAATTTTATTTTTTATTCGTTTTAAATTTAGATTAGAGACGAAAGAGTCAAACTGCGAGTGGCACAAATGATGTTCACGGTCATTTTGAACTTTTTAACTTGTTGGACTCCACTTTACGGTAAGCAAAAAAAAAATATTAACAAATTTAAAAATTTTTTAGCATTATATTGTTACTTTTTTTTGACGACAAATAAGAATACTTGGTTCTTCAATTTCGCGAGTTCTGTTTTGAGACCGGCCTTCCAGTGGTTGTCCCTTCTTTCCAGTTCCCTGAATCCTCTGATTTATGTTGCTTATTCTCAGAAATATCGTCGAGCTTTTCATCAACTACTTCTGTTGCCGTGTCAATTAAAAATGCAAAATTTTCGTCGAGCAACCCTCAGGAACTCCACTGAACCGGATATTTCTGGACATAACGCGAATTTAACTCAATTGACATTTAATCCTAGGGAATCCCAATATTGTCCCAGATGGTCTTTTTCGAAATCCAATCGTTCTTCGCTCCAGAATTCCTTCGTTTTTTCGTCCAATGCCAGCGGCCAACTTCATTACACTCAACATTGTCCTGGTACCGGACATTTAGTCAACAAAAAAACATACCAGAAAAACCATTCCTTGGGCAATTCTACAAATTTTTGATTACTTACGGGTCCTTAATTTTTAATGAAAAACGGTTTTTGATAAACTTGTCATACATTTTGAAAATGAACAATTTTGTGAAATTGGTCTCAACGGGAATTTCTAAAATTATAAAAATAAAAATTTTCTTAAAATAAATTTGGAAATTTCGAAAAATAGGTAAAAATAAAAAATCAAAACTAATTTGCCAGATTTACCATTTTTTCCATTTTCGCAATTCTCTCTCCCTTTTCGCGGGAATTCAAAAATTTCAAAAATTATATTATTGTAAAAAATACATTCTTCGAAGTTATTTGAAGACGAATTTGAAAAATTTAGGTAAAAAATAAAAAGAGCGAGTCGATTTCGACAGTCATTTGTCAGAATTATCATTTTTTCCTCTTTTACTAACTTCTCTCCCTTTGCGCGGGAATTCAAAAATTGCAAAAAATTCATATATCAATTTTTACTGAAGATATAATTATTTTTATAAAAAAACATCTATTTCTTTTACATGTTGCAAAATATAATTGCGAAAAATTTCAAAATCACAGCTTAAATGATTAAGTGTGAAATAATTTAAAATTTACTTTTAGTTTGTTGATGAAAATATTATTCGAAACAATGTGAAAATGAAAGAATTTTTGTTTATGGAGAAAACGTTGCTGAGATCTCTCTCTATTTCGCGACAAGACGTACATTTGCCGATCACGAAGGTCTTCGAGGCGGCCGATCAGTTGGAAACGACTAATTGATTTTTCCGAACAATGTAATTTTGTTATTTTATAAAAAATCCTAAATTAAAAATGAGTTTTCTGTTATCCAAGAAGAAAAAAACGTTGATCTACGTAAAAGTGACGACCATGGACGCGGATCTGGAGGCGATTCCGATCGAGGTGAGGATTTTTAAAATTCCATATATCGACTTTAATTTTGTGATTTCATATATCGATTTTAGGCCGATTGTTACGGAAGAGACTTATTCGATATGGTGTGTAGGATTATTGGATTGAGAGAAGTTTGGTATTTCGGATTACAGCACAAGAACAAAAAAGGCCATTGGTGCTGGTTGCAGTTGGATAAGAAAATTCTGAATCAAGGAGTCGTTAGACAGTCAAGTGGAAGTTATTGTTTTTTATTTTTAGTTAAATTTTATCCAGAAGTAATTGAAGACGAATTAATTCAAGATTTAACTCGACATTTATTTTTTGTGCAGATTAAACAGAATATTTTGTCGAAGAATCTTTATTGTCAGCCAGAAGCCGCTGTTCTTCTGGCGAGTTTCGCCGTTCAAGCGATGTACGGGGATTATTCGGACGAAATAGAGTTAGAATTAGATAAATTACTTCCAGAATCAGTCATAAATCAATATGAAATGACTTCGAACATGTGGAAAGACAAAATAAAAAACTGGTGGATGAACAGCAACGGACTGACGGTGGAGGAGGCGGAGATGGAGTACCTCCGGGTTGCCCAGGACTTGTCCATGTACGGTATCCAGTATTATCCTATATACAACCAAAAAGACACAGATTTATTGTTGGGAATTTCGGCTCAAGGTTTGGGAATCTACGAAAATTCAAACCGAATGTCTCCAAGACCGTTTTTCCCTTGGAGCGAAATCAAAAACATCCATTTCAACAACAAAATTTTCACAATCAAAGTCACAGATAAAAGTAAAATAAAATTTCGAGCTCAAGAAACTTCTGTAAATCATTCAATTTTGGATCTTTGTATCGGAACACATAATCTGTATCTTCGAAGACGTCAAGCCGACACTTTGGAAATCCAGCAAATGAAGCTCCAAGCTCAAGAACAAAGAACAAAAAAACAACAAGAATTATTTAAATTTCAAAAAGAACGAGAACAAAGATTAAAAGCAGAATTAGAACGAGATAAATTACAAAATGAAATGGATATGATTAACAAAAAACTTACCGTACTTGAAGACATGATGAAAACTACAGAAGAAACAAGTAAGTTAATAGCTGAAAAAGCAAAAATCAGCGAAGAAGAAGCACTTGAACTTTCGAAAAGGGCGAATCAAGCAGAAGCCGAAATTCAAAGAGTAAAAATGTCCCAAATCGAAGCAGAAGAAATGAAAATAGCTCTTCAAAGAAAAGTCCGAGATGCTGAGTTACTTGCTCAAAGACTCATGCATGAAAATCAAACAACTAATCCGGCGAGATTAAGTAACGATGAATTTTTGCTTCCATTTTGGAATTACGCTGCTCAAAATCTTTCTTTACAACAATTAAATTTACTTCATCCATCTGACAGTAATCCAATGTCTGTTAATGAAAATACTGCTGAAGAAAATTTACAATATGTTAATCAAAAAATAATTTTTCCCGGATATTATTCAAGTCAATATTTTAATGATGAAATGGCCGATTTAAAAGCTCAAATTTCACAATCAAATAAAGAATATTTTCAAAGAAATAAAAATTTTCAAGAAAAATTGGCCGAATTTCGAAGAGAAATTGATTCATTAAAATTGGACGATCGTCAAACAGATAATGATAAAATTCATGAAACAAATATTCAAAATGGTTGGGATAAATATTCTACTCTTAGAAAAGTAAGTATTATGAATAACAATTCAAAAACAGTCTAGATCGATGGGGACCTTCGTTCTCATTCATTCAGAAACTAGCTCCATTTTGCACAAGTAAGCCTATGTAGATTGAATTTTTTTTGTCAATTAACTTTGAATTTTACTTTAATCACTATTAATATTTCTCTTTTGCTTTAACAAAAATTACAAAAAATAACATTTAAAGCAATTTCTAAAAAAATTTAAAAACAGATAAATTTTAGAAAATCGAAAAAAATAAAAATCTTAAAAATAAAAATAAATTTTCAGAGTGGAAGCGGATCTTCGAAATCTCGGGTCAGAGCCTTCAATGAGCTTTAGAGATATCTGACAATGAATTTTAAGTTCCTAAAATTTAAACGTACTTTTTATTAAAACAGTTATTTGCCTATATTGCCATCTACAGTAAGCCAACAGGACCAATAAATTTCCCTCTTCCTACAAGTCCATTGTAAAGATTATTTTCCGCTAGATTTACCATAGCCTCACGAGTATTGAATGTGGCTGAGCCAATGTGAGGAGTAATGACTGAAATAATAATTAAAATTAATAAAATTCAAAGTAAAACTTACGACAATTATCTAGTGAATGTAATTTGTGACTTCGAGGAAGGGGTTCTGGATCGGTCACGTCCAATGCAGCTCCACCAAGTTCCTTCTGGACCAAAGCCTCGGCCAAGTCGTCGTGATCCACCAGGGACCCTCGGGCAATGTTCACAATGATGGCAGTTTTTTTCATTTTTCGGAAGAATTGATAATTGAACGTTTTTGGCGGACACGTAGCAGCATCGGCGCAGATGACGATGATGTCACTGGTCGTGTTGAGTTCGTCGAAAGAAACATATCTGAATTCGGAGTCTTCCATTTTCCGGCGTTTGTGGTAAATAATTTCCCGAGGTTTAAATGGCTTCAGTCGTTCAGCTATCGCGGTTCCTATTCTCCCGAGTCCAAAGATCCCAACAACCATGTCCTTCACGCCCATAGTGCAGTTTAAGAAAGGCGACCAAGGGGGAAATTCCCCGCTGAATAGGATTTATATAAAAAATAATATATAAATATACCTGTTGGCGACGTTGATGGCATTCCTGATTCCTCTGGCACCACAGAGAACAAGAGTACATCCGAGTTCGGCAGTGGTATCAGTAAGTACGTCAGGGGTATTGCCCACCTTGACGTCCCGATCCCTGCAGGCTTGGATGTCAACGTGCTCGAACCCGACGGAGACCGTACTTACTACTTTTAACTTCTTTGCTGCAATATATACATATATAATGTCGAAAATAACAATAAATACCCACCATGGTCCAAAAATTCCCCATCTATTCGGTCACGAAGAAGACACAGAATTCCGTCGGCATCTGCAGCTGCTCGAAGTAGCTCTTCTCGATCCATGGTTCCAGGAGATTTATTGTAATATATATCAGCACTATATATAATTATAAATGTAAAAAATAAGATAAACTTACATTTGGGCAAGCTTAGGAAGAGACAAGCTCCGGTCAGTAACGACAATTTTGAATTTTTTCTGATTTTCCATAGCGGTTGAAATGGAACAATATTTACATAGAAAGGAAAGTTCTATTCTGCGGACAACAATTGATAGAGGTATTCGTGAAACAGTAAACATGCAGAAAACTAGTTTCGGTTTTGATAAAAAACAAAAACAACGAAGACGATGTGATAACAATATTTATGGCGTTCTGTCCCTTAATGCCAAGCGTCCGTTGATTTTGAACATCTTTTTCAAATAGGATACTTTTTGAAATTATTTTTTTTTATATGTTTAAAAATGTTTATGAATATCATTTTACTTTTTAAATTTATATGTATCAGTTTATTTTAGTTTTTAATTTATATATCGATGTTGTTTTTGAATTTTTATCAATATTATTTTATTTTTTAAAGTTATATATCAGAATTATTTTATTTTTTATTTTTAAATTTATGTATTTATCAATTTTATTTTTAAATTTTCTTATATTGCATCTGTTGAAATTATTTTTTGTTTTTATTTTCTAAATATTTTTCTGCTATATCCGTCGGGATTTTTTAATTTTTCCCTGTTTTTATATATGGAAGTTTTTTATTTTATTTTTCCCTGTTTTTATGTTGATTAATGATAGCTTAACTTCGTTTATCTAGTATGAGATCAAAGTCCATCTGTAGTTTAGTTTGTTTGTGTTGGATTAACACCATAGGTTTCAGCATGAATAGCGGAGGAAACACGGCCTTGAGGGTCCTTAATTATGGACGGGATATTCCTTGATCTTTGAGCAACAGAACTGCTGCCTGCTTGGGTTGCCATCATGCTTTTTGCGAATTCTCCAGGACAAATAATCTTGGCAATGAGGTTTTTAGTGAAGACTTTTCTGTATTGTTTGACGAAAATTATTGCTGACAAAGGGTTCATCACGGGGATCCACGTCACCAGAAGGGTCAGGATGATTCCTTTCCCTGCTGTTCTTACTCCTAATGCACAAAGAACAAAAACGAAGGTTAACGGCGTCACGCAGATGATAAACGGAACCAGGGCCTGTAAATTTAAAATTATAGATATCTTTGAAAATTTCAAAATTGAAGATATTTTAAAAATTTAAAATTATAGATATCTTTGAAAATTTCAAAATTGAAGATATTTTAAAAATTCTAAATTATACATATTTCTGAAAATTTAAAATTGAAGATATTTTTAACAGTTTGAATTTAAGGATATTTTCAGTTTTAGAATTTGGAGTATTTTTGAGTTGGAATCAGATATTTTTGAATTTAAAATTAAAGATGTTTTTGAAAATTTACAAACCTGCCATTTAAGGACGTTACTCAGTTGCCTATGGAGTTCTTTTGTTTTGGGACTCATGGAGTTTTTCATACTGGCCAATTTGCGGTAAATAAGCATGTTGAATAAGATTACCAAAAAATACGAAATACTACCCATCATCATTGTACAGCTCACGAGGATAATTATTCTTCCTTCTTTCTGTATTTTAGTTTTTAAATTTAAATTTTGATTAAAAACTTACTATATCGGAAGCCACGAAGACCGGCAATTTTCCTTCAGAATCCCGCCAGAAATCGTGGTCGATCATGTAGGTGAATTTGGACTCGTTGCCTGAGGGCCAGAAAGCCCAAGCATGGAGACAGGTGTAAAGAATACTGATTGCGAAGGCCAAACAAAGCAGTAGTATATACTGTAGTCGAGAAAGAACATGATTTCTGAAAAAAGTAAATTTTCAACTTTTTTGTGACGGATTACTGTAGTGTGAGTTTTGGTTTTCTAAATACATATTATTTTACCATACGTAATTATCAACCTTCGAGGGGGATAGAAGTTTTACTTTGTAATTACAATTTAGAAATTTTTAAATTTACTCAGAAAATATGGTTCCGAAAACTTGATTCTGACATCATTTAAAATTATGAAATAACTTAAAAAATAAAAACTATCCTGTGGACTAGTTTAGGTTTTTAAAGTTGTTTGTAAATTTATGTTGAGACAATTTTACACAAGTGTATTTCTGGTTTTTATAATGGTGGGATTAAAACTCCATAGAAGTCTCCAGAATCCTTCAAAACCCAGTAGAGACAGAACGAAGGAATAGAGCTAAAAATTTTGGAGATTTCGTGAAAATTGATTTCTGATTTTTACAATACTATGATTAAAACTCCATAGAAGTCTCCAGAATCCTTCAAAATCCAGTAGAAACAGAACCAAGAAATAGAACTAAAACTTCTCGAAATTCGTCTCGAGAGCATTGGCGGAAAAATCACTGTTGAATTTGTTTACAGTATGGTTAGGATCCATAGAAGCTTCTGGAGATCCTCAGAATCCAACAGATGTAGAATGAAGAACTAAAGTTTAGAATTTTCGGAATTTCTTAAAAAATTAACTTTTTAATTTTGAAAGAATGTGATTCTGAAACCAACATCTCAGTTTCCAAACTTCCAAGAAAATCCTAAAATTTTCTCTCAACACAATTTCGTAGAAATTTTAAATCATTTTTAATCTGAATAACTTTGAGAAATTCTTTTTATAAAAAATTAATTTTTGAAAATCCAATAAAAAAAAATTAATTTTTAAAAATTCAATAAAAAAAATTAATTTTCGAAAATTTAATAAAAAAAAATTAATTTTCGAAAATTTAATAAAAAAATTTCAGACTTACTTGCAGACTGCGAAATAACGATAGATAAACGGAATCGGAAGGAACATGACACAGGAGAATAATCCGATGATCCAGAGATTTATCAAATGGAAGGCAACCGGATTCGGCTTGTGTCTGAAAGGTCCGGCCATCATCATCAAAATCACGCCTTTGTCGAAATCTATTTGCTGAAATTAATTTTGTAAAATTACAGTAATTCATTGACAGTACCGCTTGGATGACCATGGTGATTACTGTAAAAATAAGATCAATGACGGCGTTTTGAATGAGGATCCTACTGTAGATTTTCAATTCTCTCGTGGTCCTCATTATTATTAAATACATTAAAATAGAATTTAGAATTATCGAAATTGATCCGGCAATGAGGTCCGAAAATTTGTGGATTTCCATCAAGGGCATCCAGTACCCGCTTTTGTAGTACTCGGGCACCACATTTGTCGCTGAAAAAATTGATTTACAAAATTTTTTTACAAAACTCACTTCTCAAAGTCGATGTAGTAACAGTAATATTTCTTGTAGAATCCATTACCTACCGTAATCTCTTCCAAGATACTGTAAAAAACTAAGACACTTTGAATTCAATCTTCTTGAACTAAAAAATTATAAAAATTAATAAAATTACAAAAATTATAAAATTATAAAAATTAATGAAAATTACAAAATTAATAAAAATTATAAAAATTAATGAAAATTGTAAAATTGTAAAAATTAATAAAATTATGAAACAATAAAATTCACAAAAATTAATGAAAATTATAAAACTTTTAAAAATTAAACCTAATATTAATGAATTTCAAAAATTTAAATATCCTTAAATCAAAAATTAATAAATTTAAATCCGATGTTTTCAAATAAAAGTGATAAAAATTTAAAATATTAGAAAACTTTGAAATTACTAAACTAAAAATTTTAAAAAATTTAAAATATTAGAAAACTTTGAAATTACTAAACTAAAAATTTCAAAAAAATTTAAAATATTAGAAAACTTTGAAATTACTAAACTAAAAATTTTAAAAAATTTAAAATATTAGAAAACTTTGAAATTAATCAACTAAAAATTCCAAAAAAATTTATATTCGGAAAAAACTCCGCCTTTGAAATTTGAAAAATGACAATTTGGATAAATATTGGAAATTTCGAAAAATTACAGGTTAATTTTTTAAATTACATATTGCAAAAAATAGAAAATAAAAGTTCGAAGATTGTAGTTTCGATTTTTTACTTTTTTGTTGAAAAATTTTTCAAAATTAGTTTTTTTATGAAAAATAATTTAAAAAATAAAAAATTTCACCTGGAATTTTCGAAATAAAAAAAATTAAAATGTAAATTTTCAACGAAAATTATAAAAACAAAAATAATAAAATTTATTTTTACAGTAATTGAGATTTTTATGAATTTAAAAAAATTACAAAATTAAATAAAAAATTAAATTTGAAAATTTTGAAAATTGAACAGACCAAAATCTGACAAGGTGCAAAAACGTCAATTTTATAAAAATCAATTTTCACAAAATTTGACAAATTTAATGTAAAAAATAAGTCTGAAAAATTCAGATTTAGTACAGTAAGAAAAAAATCTAAAACGGTCTGTTGCTTTACTGGAGTAAAAATTAGCCTAAAAACTTCAGTATTTTAATATAGAAAAAAATAAATTTAAGAAAGTTCCATAATTTCAACATAATAACGAACAAATATAAAAATTTCGAAATCTCAATATAATGGAAAATATATCTAAGAAATTCCAAGATTTTTATACAGTAAAAATAATTCTAAAATTTCAAAATTCTAATTAGAAAATGATAATTCTAAAAAATTCCAAGATTTTTATACAGTAAAAATAACCCAAAAAAGTTTAAATTTAATACAGTAAAAATAATCCTAAAATTTAAAACTTCTAATTAATAAAAATAATTCTAAAATTTAAAAATTTTAATTAATAATAATAATTCTAAAAAATTCCAAGATTTTTATACAGTAAAAATAACCCAAAAAAGTTTAAATTTAATACAGTAAAAATAATTCTAAAATTTAAAAATTCTAATTAATAAAAATAATTCTAAAATTTTAAAATTTTAATTAATAAAAATAATCTTAAAAAATTCCAAGATTTTTATACAGTAAAAATAATTCAAAAATTTCAAAATTCTAATTAATAAAAATAATCCTAAAAATTCTAACATTTTCATATTGTAAAAAAATATTTTCTATAAAGTTTGAAAATTCAAAAAATCAATTTCGTTAAATCCTAAAACTTCAGTTTTATAAAAAATCAGCCTCATAAAATTGTGCAATTTCAAACTAATAAAGAAATAAATCTTAAAAATTCCAATTTAATAAAAAATGTCCCGTAAAATTTCAACATTAAAAAAAAAACAAATTTTACAAGGTTTTAAAAATACAAAATTATAAAAAATTTATAAATTTGAAATTTATTTAAAATAAATTTTTTAATTTTATAAATTTCGAAATTATTTATTTTTTTATTTTTACAAAAATTTAAAATTATAAAAAATTTATAAATTTCGAATTTATTTAAAATAAATTTTTTAATTTTATAAATTTCGAAATTATCTATTTTTTTATTTTTACAAAATTTAAAATTATAAAAAATTTATAAATTTCGAATTTATTTAAAATAAATTTTTTAATTTCATAAATTTTAAAAATTTCAGAATTATTTATTTTCTTTATTTTTACAAAATTTAAAATTATAAAAAATTTATAAATTTGAAAAATTCCAATTTAATAAACGATAATTTTTTTTAAATTCATTGTTTCTAAAATTAAAGACCACTTAATTCCACAGTTCTGAAAAATGAACAATGGACTTTAGAAAATTGAACAATTCTAATTTAAAAAAATTAGGTTTCAAAAAGCCGTAGAACTTTAATGTAATAAAAAACAGATTTTAAAGTTTGAAAATTTCTATGTAAAAATAATAAATTTTGAAATATTTTATAAATTCAATATTTAAAAATTAAAAATCATAAAATTAAAAAAGTTCTCAAAAAGTTATTTTTAAAAAGTTATTTTAAAAACAAAATTTTATTATTTTTTATTTTATAATTAAAAAAGAAAAAAATCGACAATCCATTTGAGCTTTTTGATTTACCGTAATCTTGTAGTTACTTAATAAAAATATTTTCAAGTGCTTTATGACCTACTGTATCATTACAGTAATTAATACTAGTTTTTAAACTTTGATTTTCTGCAGTAATTCTGTGTTTTGTATTATCCGTTGATCGTCAGAATTAAAGTCAAAGTTGACGATCAAAATTTGAAGTCGAACTTAGGCATCAAAGTTGAAAATTAAAGTCTGAAGTCAAAGTTGAACATCAATGTTCGACATCAAAGTTAATAGTCAAAGTGAATGTCAAAGTTCAACGTCAAAGTTAATAGTCAAAGTGAATGTCAAAGTTCGACGTCAAATTTTGAGACCAAAGTTGATCATCAATGTTAAAAATTGAAGTTTATAGTCAAAGTCAACCATCAATGTTCAACATTAAAGTTGATAATCAATTTGAAATCGAAGTTGAATATTAAAATTAAAAATTTCAATTTTTTCTACTTCGAAAAATTGATATATCAATTTCTATAAATCAGTTTTTCAGAAAAAAATTCAAATTTCGACTTCGAATTTTAATCCTTAATTCTGATGTCGAAGATTAATAATCAACTTTGATTCTTAACTTTGATTCTTAACTTTGACATCGAACTTTGATCATTAACTTTGATGTCGAACTTTGATCCTCAACTTTGACTATCAACTTTGATTCCAAACTTTGATGCCGAACTTTAATTCTCAAATTTAACGTCGAACTTCATAATACAAAGTCCTAAATACAGTAATTGCGAAGATCAATGGTTAAATTTTAACGATAGTCGTAAATTGGGATTTTTACAGTTAATTGTAAAATAAATTACGAATTTTTTTAAGTCGTATTTGGTCATTAATTATTAAAACCTAAAATCGAAATACAACCACAAATCCACTTTTTTATTTTTTCAAAAATGATTTTAGAATAAAAAATTAACAAACAAATTATTATTTTTAAATTTTTGAAGAAATTTAAGTTCGAAAAATTTCCGAAAATTACGAAATTTAAAAAAATTTTCAATTTATTTTTTCAATTTATTTTTAAATTTTTTTAATATTTAATTTCCAAACACGAAAATTTAAAAATTATTACATATTTATAAAAATCAAAAAAATTTCTAGTTTTGAAGAAATTATAAAATTCAAGATAAAAAATTGATTTAAGTTTTTCAGATTTATTTTTTTTTCCAATTTTCATAAATCTCATTTTGTCGCAAAATTATAAAAATTAAATTATTGCAAAAAATTAATTTTTATAAAATTTTCTCAACACGAATATTTATGATTTAAATAAAAAATTACTAATTTTATCGTTTTTACAAAAATCACTTTTTCGAAAATAAAAAACTACATTATTAAAAATAAATTTTTTGCAAAGTAATTTAAAAATAAATTTTTAGTTTTTAGAAAATTTTAAAATTTCAAAAATAATTATTTTGGAACTGATTTTTTTGATTTACTGTTTCTCTACTCTCACTCCTACGTGGGAATTCGAAAATTTCGAAATTATTTCATTATTTTAAAAATATAAAAACACGAAAATTAAAAATATGAAAACTGAAAATATAAAAATATAAAAATTAAAAATATGAAAATTAAAAATATAAAAAACGAAGTAAATTTTGGCGTAAATAACCATTTTTGTATTCTCATCTCTGTGTGAGAATTTCGAAATTATTATATTTAAAAATTACAAAAAATTAAGAAATTTTCGATTTTTAGGAAAGTTTAAAATTTAAAAATCCATTTTGACACAGATTATTTATTTTTTTGTACTTTTTCAAATTTTTCTAAGTAGGATTTGCAAAAAAACATTAATTTTAATTTTACAGTAACGTTTTTGAGATATTTAGTTTCTAGGTGGATGAAGAATGGAACATGCCGTAAATGTTGAGATATATGAAATTCACATGGCGTTTTTACAATGGTTGTAATAATCAAATATAGTAAACTACAAAACGAAACCAAAGTTCATCAGAAATTTCTGTACAGTATCAAGGTCCGTAAAGAAGTCAACGTCAAAATCAAAATTGCAGGTTGCTTGCAACGTTAAAGCAGGTCGATATTTTTATATTTTTGGAGATTTTAAAATCAAAGTAAAAATTGCATTTTGTCCGCAACATTCGAGCAGATTGGTCGAAAAAAAGTGAAAATCAAATCTGCAGTTTGCTTTCTAGATGTCGGCAGATAAAAAACTAACTTATTGTTCGAAAATTTAATTTTACTTTAATTTTGACGTTAACTATTTTATAGATCTTAACACAGATGATTTTTCTAAAGTCTCTATCCTAAAATTAAAATTTGTTAATTATAATAATGGTGGGAATATTATGCATTTTTGAAATTGTTGCAAAAATGGCTTTTCCAAGTATTAGAAAATTAGCAATCAAACATTTATTTAAAAATTAAAAAGTAATAAGTAGGTTAGAATTATTTTTGAACTATGACTTCAAAAAGTGTGTTATTTAAAAAATTCTTAGAAAGCATTGGTCCTGGGGACAATAATGGTCACAAAACTAGTCATTAAGTCTGCAGGTAAAAATTAATCAACTGTAGTTTGTGTTATGATCATCACTCAAATAATGTTTACCGTAATCGTCAGAAATTACCAAGCTGAAAAATATTTATTTTTCTATAAATTATTATTAATAAATTAATAACTAAATTTTTAATTAAAAATGAATAAATTCTAATTCGTCTCAGAACCATTAAAGTGTGATTTTAGTCAACAAATTATAAAAGCTTTTTCAAATAGAAAGCCGTTTATCTGAGTCCGAATAATAATTAAAAGATTAGTAACTAAATTTGTATTTAAAAAACAAATTGTTGAATCGGGCACCCCATCTTTAATGGGAAGCGTAACCGACAGGGAGTGCTTGATCCTGAACGGATTGCTTTAGCATCAATATGGAACGTTTGATCCTGAACGGATTGTTTTAGCATCAATATGGAACGTTTGATCCTGAACGGATTGCCTTAGCATCAATATGGAACGTTTGGTCCCGAACGGATTGTTTTAGCACCGACAAAAGGACATACAGTTCCTCTTGACAGGAAGCGGATAGATGTTGTTTATGTCGAGAGTGACATAGTATTTTTGTATTGTGCCTAAGGCATCTATTTAGTAAACCTTTTCTATACTATTTTCCCTTCTCATCTAGACGTGGGTCACTCGGCGTGACAGATATAACACAAATTAACCACACTTTGTCTCAGGACCATTATTTGAGATATTCCTTAAATTTTTTCATTGATAAATTATAAAAATATAAATGTTAGAAATCCACAAAAATTAAAGATTACCGAAAAATAAAACAAAATATTTATTAAGTTTAAAAAAGTTAAATTTTGTCTTTTTATACATTCGAAATTTTTTACTTGGTTTTCCATCTAAGAATGAAAAAGAAAAATCAGTATTCCATATTATAGAAATTGATGGTCAGAGTTTGAATTTAAATTTGACAATCAAAGTTCGAAATCGAAATTTTTATTTCTCGTGCTAAATACAAAATGTTGGTTGTATTCTAATTTGACAAATTTGAATAAAATTTCACCAATTTAGAAAAGACATTTTTGAAATAAAAAATTATAAATCTTGTTCTAGCACAAAAAAGTTGAATTTCGATACTAAACTTTTATTTGGATTCGAGCTCTGTGGTCCGTGTTATCAAAATTGGAACTCAGGGTTCGAGGTCGAAATAGAATTTTTTATATTAAAAAACATCTATAAATTTTTCAATTTCGAAAATCTGTTTCATCTGACTTGATAGTTAAAATTTAACTAGATTTTTTAATTCAAATATAATTCATAAGTTGAATCTAAACATAAAAAATCCAAATTTCGATCTGGAACTCTGAGTTCCAATTTTGATAATTCGGACCACTGATGATCAACTTCAATAAAACAAAGCGAAGAATGT
Source organism: Halicephalobus mephisto (assembly GCA_009193035.1). Taxonomy (NCBI): domain Eukaryota; kingdom Metazoa; phylum Nematoda; class Chromadorea; order Rhabditida; family Panagrolaimidae; genus Halicephalobus; species Halicephalobus mephisto. Next base: position 10,913 of record SWDT01000076.1, on the reverse strand, counting down.
AAATAGGTATTTAGGAAAATCAAGATAATGATATAATAAAGTTACTAGTTTATCTAAATTGATCTAAAAAATTACAAAGTAGACATTGATAATTTATTATAGAAATAGAAATGAACTTCATAATTAGTTTTTTGATATACGTCATATATTCTGGAGTTCTAAAAAGTTTGAAATTTTCAAATTTCTGTTAAAAATAATTTAAAAATCATTTCATACCTTCTTTTATACCATATAAAAATAATCTATTTTCATTTTAATAAATACTGTGTTAATTAACACACGGAGACGTATCTGTATTTTATTTCACAACTTTTATCTGTTACTGAAACACGATAACTACAAAAGTGAGTTTTTAAATCAGTTTATGCCTTTATTTTTCTCCCGAGATTAAAAGCTATTTTTTAATAAAGAAAATTTTCTATTATGGGAGAAAGTGTTTTGAATCGTAGTCATTGAAAGATGGCTAAAGTTCTTTTTAAGTTGTCTTTTGGTGGTAAGTTGTCAGTTGTTAGTTCTGTAAAGTTGGGTGAATTCAGTTATTATTTTCTATTGATTAGCTATTCTGTAATTATAAAATACTAAATTATTATGAATGTTAAAATGCCTGATTGTCTTGGCCATGAATGTAGATTAGGATGGGGATGGAATGCTTCTTTGAATCAATTGATACCTGTTGAAGGAGAACCCCCTAATGTTACGCCGCGAGTCAGGAATGTATGGATATACTGGATTTGTAATTTGTCATCAATTATTATTCCACGCTGGGCAAGTTTCTTGTTCGTTGGATAAAATTATTGTAAATATTTCAGCCGTTGATAAGTCTTTCTCTGGAACCGAGCTGCAGAAAATTACTCAATTTTGAGATTATCTTTGACGATAATGAATATTGGGAAGTTCGTTGTACTTTCTGGAGACAAAGAAAAAGCTCCGAGAAGTTTCTGAAGTATCCGTCCAATTGCAGTCATTTTGTCAGTTGGATTGATTATGGCGTGGATTTGTGGGTGCAGTTTCCAAAAATAGGATTTCCAGAAGAAGATTATCAGGTAAGATTCATCAACATAGATCCTACATATCAATAAAGAATTTACTTTAATTTACTTAAACTTTTGACGGATTTTCAAAAAGTATTATACAATCAATAATTCTGATAATCTGAAAAATAAATTTTTGATAGTAAATTGTGTAAATCTTTGGACATTTTGCCTACCTAATTTAACAGGAAGTTCTTTCAGGTAGAAGATTTATTTAGAAATAGAAATTTCAATTAAGCTCAAATGAAGACCAAATGTAAAGTTCTGGTCAACTTTAATAAAATTAAAGAAATGATTCTGGAAGAACTTCTGAAATTTATGAGTGAAATACAAGGGAAACATTCTCAAAACGATATTCCTGTCTCGTTTTGGTATGAAAAACTGAGTCAGGAAACCCGAGAAACTGTCATCAGTAATGAAAGGGAATTTAGATACTTTCTCAAATACCTTTACTCTGTTTACCGAAAAATTGAAATGAAAATGAAGAAGACTAGGTATCCAGGTATTCTTCATGATATGAAATCAGGAGAAGTCTTTAATGGAGATTTATATTCATTTAAACAAAACAAAGGATGACTACAAGTTAATGGACAGAAACGACTTCTTGAAAATATACCCGGTGTTGAAGAAACTTTTCTGCCGTTACACCGATTATATAAAATTCTCAATAGAGCATACAAATTACATTGACGAAGGAAAACATCTTCTGGGAACATGGGTGGAAATAAACTCTTGGCTCCGAAAATTGAACAAATGGTTCCCGATGAAGGTGAATGGAGAATGGATCAACTGTACAGGACTCTTCATTGCAACTCCTCCTGGTTATGAGCAAGTTGTGAGAACCCTGCATAACACAGTCAAATTCAGTAATTGTCAAGTGATCATCCTAAATGGAACTGTTGAACCATATGTCGGGGATGAAGAGAACAAGAGTATTATCTTTGGGTTTGTCGACATGAGCGAAGCTAAGGCAGATCAGATATCTGGCATTTCGACTATATTAGAATTAGAATGTCCAGAAGAATGCACTCCAATTTTGAGAAGATGGATATGCACTAAATGTGGGGACTTTGTCTTTCAGAAAGATATGATTCTGTTCTGTTCTTGTGGATCAAAGAGATACAAAGAAAAATTCTTCATTTGTCACCATCCAAGACATCGACTAGGAGAACTGAGTAGTAAGCAAATTAAACTAGAAGGACATAATTCTTCTATCTCAAACGTAGAAGGACAAAACAAAACATTAAGTGAGTCTTCTTTCACTGCTTCGTCAGCAGCTTTAATAAATCGAAAACGAAGAAATCCCAGCCAAAATCTTGATGGCTACCATTTACCTTTAAAACAATCAAATGAGGAATCAAAAATGCCTTGACAGAATTTCAAGATGTTAACTATGACTAACACACTCAACACTATCTATCTGTAATTACATAGCTTCAATAATCAAATAAATTACGGTATACCCTATCGAAGTTTGTGAAACTTGAGAGAATTTTTTATTTTAATTTTTATATTTCTAATGTACGTCAAAAATGAGAAACAATAAAATTCTTCTTCAATCCTTTACTTACGTTGTTGGATATGATTCAAAATGTTCGCAAATTCCTGATAAGATAATCTTCTCAGTCGAGGAAATAAAGTTTATCCATCTGATTATTAAAAAATGCTTTATTTCCTTCTGATGATGGAATGATTCTACTTTATAAAAAGCAGAAATAAAAATATTTACGAAATTATGTCGACACGAATCACGAAGAAATTCTAGAAACGTACATTTATCTAAAATAAAAAATTTAAGCTTATTTTAACAACAGATGAGTCAAATCTCTTTCACTTATATACCGATGATTTCGAGAGTAAAACGGCAAACGTGGTCAATTACTGAATTTCTGATAACAAGTATCAAACTATTTTTTCCATCTTACATTTAAAGTCATGTAAATAGGATGGTGTTTCCTTGCTTCGACTTGATTACCTGGCATTTTTTTGGATCCTTCTGCATACAAGATGCCTTCTCTAAGTTCTCTAAATAAATCTGGAAATTTTCAACACTATCTGTTCTCCTTATTTAACTCGGAATTAAAAAAAATACTGAAAATAAACAAAAACCTCGTAAATCTGAATCTTTCTGAAGTCAGTTTTGTCTAGTTCTTTAAATGGAAAATTATTCGGTCATACAGAACTTGGAATCAATCCTCACTACAAAATCCCTGATGAGCTTGCTGTTCACTTTCGAAGGTACGATTGGATTAGTGTTTGTATTCTTACAAGTACAGACACGACAACGAATGCCAGAATATGGGAGAGTACACTAGTATCTAGAGGAAATACAATATAAATAAAACTGGACTGAGGTGAGGTGAGTATTAGTGTAGGATAACAGGAGTCTAAACAGTCTGAGCCATTCTCTGAGAGAACACGTAAGTTTTCTTTCATATTGTGGATATTTGAATGCTGAATAGAACAGCACATAATACTTCAGAATTGGGAAATTTAAAACGTAAAAAATTAGGTCGAAAAGTTTTTGTCTTGGAATGTGAAAAATAACTATAAATAAGGGGTTTGGGGAGATGTTATTTATTTGTTTTAGCGAATTGTTCCCTACCTTGTGGTATGTTAATCATTCAGCTTTACCAACGCTGGATTAATTTACAGCACTTGGAATACATACATTAACATCATTTACATTTAACTTTTTAGATCTTGAAAGTTAAAGAATCAAGTCTAGGACACCTTGTAGATCAATCATAATTTCATAATTCCATCTCAAAAAACAACTCTTTTCTTTCACCTTTCAAAAACATCTTTTCATAGCCTCAAGAAGTGCAATGCAAATAGTTCTGCGAAAGAAAAGAGTTCTGTGAAAATAATAACCAGAACGAAAGGGATACTAGTTCTCATTTGGAAATGAACCAGTCAACTCGTCTGCTTCATTGTCCCTTCTCTCACTCGCACTTTTCTCCTTTTTCTCTTGCTAAGTGAAGTAGAGCAATCAGATTTCATCTAATCAAATTTAATCAACTTCCAAAAGACTCGGCAACAGAATGTCATTTTCGGTTTAATTACCTGATTTGAGGTACAGATTGCATTCTGCTCTGAGAAATCAAGTGGTGGAAACTTGTAATTTTTGGAATGTTCTCCTGTTAGGAGTCCTTATTATCAATGTTTTAGGTTTTTCTTCCATAAGGAACAGAATTTGTGTAAAATCAATTCAAATTCTTATTTTACACTTGTGTAAATAAATGTATCAAAACTTGAACTAAATACCGACCATTCTAATAGAATTAAATTCTAGAAGAACCACTCAAAACTTCTACCCATTCTCAAGCTATTTTATTACTGACCTATATAAAAATAAAGATGATTATGTTTACTTGAGAATATTTTGTAAACATGTTCATTTATGTTTAATACAGAAAAATGGAAATTCGTTATAGATAAATGGTTTCTACAGCTGAGATGGTGAAAATAAAAGAACAACTGTTCCAGCTTCTCTCTGTAAACAGCAACAAGCAAGAGAACAGTGATGACATTCCTCATAGGGATCCAGAAAGAGAGAATCCCGGAGATGAAGTTCGCAAATGTGAGATCAAAACTGGTCATTGCATTGAAATGGATTGCTACTGGTAGAACGACTGAAAATATTAAGATGATTACTTAGAAAAGAAAGATCTTTTTCACCTCTGTTTGGTCTCTTCCGCAACCAGAAGACAGGATGCGTTTATGAAATTTAAGACGGATGAGAATCTCACTCTTACAGACGATCATGATGTCATATGTAACGAAAGTAACAGAGAAATCATCTGCTGAGGTCAACATCATTGTATATAGGATCAAGTCAAGACAGAAATATTTGGAAACTGATATATTGCATTTCTGCATGGACTTCATTTCAATCTTCTTGGTGAGTAGAAGTAGTAGAAGACCAAAACAGGATGCCATATCTTCATCAATTGAGTGGCAGGTTCTCTACAAAGTCACTGTGGATAAAAGCATTTTGAAGCAATGAAGTTGAAGAGAAGTGCGAAATGAACGAGAAGGAACAGACTATTCTTTCTAATATTGTTATTTACAAGGCATTTTAAATTGTCGAATGCATTGAGGAGACCTGAATACCGAAGGGTACAAAGGGTAACTTCTTTATACCCGTTGGGATCTGAATTCCACGCAATTCTACAGAATCAGCTTTCCCTAAATCATTTTCACCTATTAACAGTACATGGTATTAGTCAGAAATTTAGGTAAAAGAACATTCAAAATGGAGATTCTGTAAAAGTCTCTTCGATTTATTTTCCATATTTGGTAAGCACTACACAGTTATGATTCTATAGAAGTAATGCTGATTTCACAATCTGTATGAGATTACTTTCTCCAAGAATGATCCCCCTCATATTCAATCTCATATCCTTCAATTCAGGAGGAAAGTCACTTTCTTACGCGATGAAACCAGTCTAATCAAAGCGTATCTCCTAATTTCTTCGTGAATTTCTTGGCTCTATCTGATATTATCTGTATTCGTTCTGATATTTACTCAATTTTTACTGTGATTAACAACCTCTTGATTAATGATATCAATTTTTAGTTAGAAATTTATTTTTTTTATTCACGATATAATAAAGGCATGTATTCTATCATTAATAATTGACTTTGCATAATCAGTAATTAGGGTATAGAAATCAATCGTCTATCCAGAATGTAATAGAACTACAAAAATGGAACATTATATTTATGTTTAACTTACGAGATTATGTTTGACATACTTTCTCTTTCAAAATTACGACTAAGATGAAGTTCTTTCATGAAGAGGCCCACTGGAAACGAAAAAATTTCTAAAATTGGTGATTTCCCAAATATGTCGATATCACCAATTTCAGGAATCTTTCAAGAATTATTATAATTCATTGAAGTTGAGTGTGCATAACTTGATATAAGGAGAAACCCTCACAACCAACAGCACAATATTTTCATTCCAAACCTCTCTTCAGAAAGTCATTCAAAATTTATATACTTTTGCTACAAAAGCTTTCGAGAGCGAAACTCTATTATTTGCCTCAAAACTGGGTAATTAAACCAAAGAACTTGTTTAGATTATCTGTCTTCCAGGAGCTGAATGAGATGAATATACACGGAGAGAGCTGATCATGTGAGGGACAAGATACTAACAAGAAATAACTAGACTTGGGAAAAGAGACATTTTTTCGAGTCCAATCTGATCAGCCAAATATTTAGTTGTTAGTCGGTCTGTGGCTCTCATTTCTTCCCTTTTGTTTCGCACGGAATTATTTTAACTGAACTGTTTTCATTCATGGCAATCTAATGTACTCAAAAAAAAGTCGTAATCAGAAAGTCTCTTTGGTTTAATTACCCAGTTTGAGGTAAACATTCAAATCTGCTCTAGTAATATCTTGTGGCGGGAAAATTCGAATTTTGGAATGCTCTCCTAATGGAGAGTTTGTAATTGGAAAAGCAGGAATTTATTAATTCCCTTAGTTTCTTTCTACTTCATCAATGAGAATATTGCTTTCCACCTTAAGTGTGTTAAACTCTTTGTTACTAACTTTCACTAAGAATGTGAGAGCTAAACTACTTCTACTTGTCTTACTGTACATTCCTTCAAATAGTTTAGGATATACAGGGGATTGATCCAGAAGAAAACAAAGTGGCTATGATTTCTTTAAAAGAATGTTCAAAGTCTGGTAGAAGAACTTTTACTTTTATCGAACAGCTCTTCGAAAAGAGTTTTAGTGTATCTTACATTATTAAAGTAATTGACATATTACAATAAGTTAATTGAATGAATTGAAAATAATGCCAGAAAATGAGTAAACAATATTCTCATAAACAAACTCTCCAGCAGAAGAGTATTCCAAAATTCGAACTTTCCCGCCACAAGATATTACTAGAGCGGATTTGAATGTTTACCTCAAATTGGGTAATTAAACCAAAGAGACTTTCTGATTACAGCTCTTTTTGGAGTTGATTAGATTGCCATGAATGAAAATACTGCGATCGAAATAATTCTGTGTAAAACAAAGGGGAAGAAATGAGAACCGCAAAGGAACAAACAAAACAACTAAATTGACTAACTTTCGAGAGAAAATGTTCCTCTTGCTCTGATTGTCTGGTTACCTTGCTTTGATACCTTTCCTGTTATTGAACTTGGTCAATCAATCTATACTTATCTAGGTAAATCTACTCAACTCCCGAAGGACCTAGAATTAAAACAATTTCGGTTTATTATCCAGTTTTGAGGTAACATTAAATTCCGTTCTTGAGAAATCTTGTGATGGAAGTAAGTAAATTTTGGGGTGTTCTCTTGATAGAGGACTTATATTCTTGATAAAACTTGTGTTTTTATTCGTTATTCTGACAGTAATTCAGGACTAATAAAACAGACATTAGTACCTTCCTCCAGTCTACTGTAAAGACTTTGTATTTAAACTTAGTATTAGCTTTATAATCACTTGGTCAGTAATGCAGAGTATCTGAAATTATTTACTGTAGAAAGTTGTGTATGACAGAAATTTAGAAATACATATTTCTTTCTTTGGTTTCTATTCGGTACTTGTATCACATCTAACAGCTTTTTATTGTCTTCCCTTACCATCTTAGGTTGAACCACCATTTTTGTCGTTCTGCAAACTGAGATGACAAAACTCAATTCTCCATGATTCCCTAAAGGATTGTTAGTTGTGTTCGATACATCCACATTACATATCGACTTGATTTTACAGTTCTGTGGAACTATTTCTAGACCTAATTAATAAAAATAGATTTTTTTACTGATATTTAGGTTCTATTTGTTTATATTATCTTTTTTAAGTACACGGATTCAAATAATTCTCATTTGTATTTAAATAGAAGTAGTGAACTGATTATGATCATGTGATTAGTTTTCCCAAGAAAAGCTGCAATATATCGAAGATGAATTTCCCAGATATCAGAAATTCGTAATTTGTTTTTGTCACTATCCTTTGGAAAGTTGTTCTTCAGAAACCAAATGTAGAAACTTACTGTAGAATTTAACATTATTCTCATGAGGTACAATCTGTTAAAAAAGTCATTTTGACTGAAATCTATGTTACTTATAAAATGACTAAATTTCCTATTATTAATTTAGAAATATAAAGACTGAATTATAAATTCATTCAATGATAAAAGCCAATTAATGTAAAACATTAACCAGATAGAAGAACTCTGATGAATCCGATGATGAGTAACGTTTTGATGATTTAAAATGGATCTCATTTCTTGTCCTAAATACTGTTCGAAAGTAATACCTCTAAAACTATCTTTGTTGAGAACATAGATAAGGGAAAGTTTATTAAATATCTAAGGATTTCAGTCACATATTGTTCAGTATTTAATGCTTACAAACAGAAATTCATTTTCAACCACTAATTTCTGTAGGCGACAATGAGAACCCTTGTGACTTTTCCTCGTTCGTATGAGGTACCAGCCCTTTGAACTCTTCTGGAAGTAACAGACAAAGAACAATCTGAGTGAGATTCAAATAATCTATTTATTGTCTCTATTCGGGTCTCTAGTTTTGTCAATTCAATTGATAATCTCTTTCAGAATTGTCAGATTCTTTTTGGGAGTAATGGTCTTCAAACAAGAATAGACAGTTACATGAAAATACACAAATACTCTCGGTTTTTGTTATAGTAAACAAATATAAGAAATGTATTAATTTGTTAATTTACTGAACGTATTTCTGAAATCAACGAGGGAGTTTATAAAGACAAGTTCACTTTCAAATATGGATACTAAAAAGAAAACTACTGCGTTATGATACAAATTGTTGATGTTGTGATATGAAAAATTCGGGTTCTCTCATACAACGAGTATACTAAAACAGGGATTTCTCACAAATAAATCTGTTTTCTTGCTGATAAAATTAAGGTGTTAATTTCAGGTTTTCGAAAGGAAGAACACAGGTATCACCATCAATATTGAATAATTTCTTTGTCGAATTACAGACTTTCCATTACGAAAGCAATCCAAAATTTAACCGTATTCGCCACAAGACTTTATCAGAGCGAAATTAAATGTTTGCCTCAAATTCGGGTAATTAAACCGAACACAATGTTCTGATTTTCTGTCTTTTGGAAACTGAGTGATTTCAGCTGAATGAACCCTATTTTACCCCATCTCTTCACTAAGAGATAGGTAACAAAGACGAGAGTCAGAGCGACAAACACAACACATAATTTCCCAGGTATGTTTTTAATGAGAAATGTCTCTTTTTCTAACAGTTCAGTTATTTTCCCCTTATATCTCGTCGTTCACACAATCCATTGCACACCTGTATTCATCTACCCCAATTCACTCAGCTTTCAGAAACCTCAAAATTAGGAAGTTGTATTTGGTTTAATTACCCAGCTTTAAGGTAAAGATTAAAGTCCGCTTTTGAAGGATCTTGTGGCGGGAATATCTAAATTTTGGAATGCTCTCGGAATGGAGAGTTTAGTTTCATAAATGTGATTTATTCTTTATTCATTTAACAGCTGAATATTACATTCAATTCAAACAATTCTTATTATCTGTTGTCATTTTGATTTAAACTTCTTTCTCTGAGTCATAATGAAAAGGAAATTTAGAGAAAATGGAGTCGAAAACAGATTAATTGCTTTCATTCTTGTTGTTTAAAATGTTGTTCAGCTTTTTAAATTACTGAAGGGATTATCCGAACCATCAAAAGTAGAATGGAGTGAACTTTTCATATCAAATTCAATTATAAATTCCATAGGATCTTGTACAGTCTCTCTACAATATATTTCATGGGTGTAGAGGAATTTAGTTATATAAATTAATATGAGAATGGGAATTCTGAAAAGACTTTGATTTAGTCCTCAGATGCTTATTCTGATTGAAGAGCTGAAACTTGATCTCAAATTCACTGTGCTTAAAAACAGTTCATCTATGGATAATCGGTTATATCAATTTTCATTAGAATTTTTATTAATTGTCCGACCCACCCAATTATTTCAGTGAGACTTGTGACATTCTCTTTGAGGATAACAGTTCTCAACTAAAAATGTCTGTTCTGATTGAAATAAATAACTACTTCGAATTCCAGATACTTCTTAATTTTCAGATGATTGTGATATATTCTCTCTGATTGATCAACTGATTACTTGATTTAAATGATTAAAATCAATCAGTGGAAGCCAGATCCACTGAAGAACAACCTCTTATTTTCACATCATGATGAAATAGTTGCTTTCTCTCAATCATTTATTTCCCAAATGAGGAAATACAGCAAACAAATAGATTTCTCTGAAAACACCGGTGTTGCAAGTGATATGATGAAGTTATTAATTTCAAGAGTTATTCGTCAATTAGATTTACTAAACGTTTCAATAACATGGGAATCATAAAAGAACTCAATTCCCAATTAAAAGCTCCTGATCAGAAGAGCAGTCCAAAATTTAAACTCACCACCACAAGATTACTCAAGAGCGGATCAAATGTTTACCTCAAATTCGGGTAATAAAACCGAAGAAAACGTTCTAATCGGGAACTTTATTCAATAACTAGATCTCTGGTTAGGTGAATGCTGATATTTCTGGAAGCAGAGTGCGAAATAACGATAATGGTAGAGAGCGAAAGAACTGGGAATAGAAGAGGTGACAATAACTGACTCGTTTATTTCCTGAGAGAACACTCATCACTTCCTTTTCCGATCGGTTATTGTGTCTATCTTCCTATTCTCTATATATCGTTATCTTGCATTTCAAAGCCTTCAATACTTGGTCTGACAAGCTGACTCATAGATAAAGTCTGAAATTAGAATGAGTTCTTCGGTTTAATTATCCAAAGCAGTGGAACAATAAGTCCGATGATTTATTTCAAATCCTAATCCTGCAACCAATAAAT
>SWDT01000646.1:0-20880 GCA_009193035.1 Halicephalobus mephisto | reverse complement strand
ATTGCATACATGTATTTGTCTTGTTTCTAGAAAACAGCCAGGACAGTCTGGTTGATCCCAAGGTCGATTCGCATAATGTCCGTTTTGGCTTATATTCTCAACTAACTTCTGAATGTGGATTAAAATTCGCAGTCTTTCAATGTCTAAGTTTGGAGGTTGTTTTTATCAGAATTCTCCAATTCTCAACTAAGATAGGAGCTTCTGGACTACAGAAATTAAGATGTCTGGCGAGGAATATGGACTTATTCAAATACCTTAGCGTTTGAACAAAATTGATACTTTTGAAAACCGTATTTGTCCAATTCAGGAACCATACAGTTCATTAACCCTCTCTCGACTATCCTCAAAAACAACAGACTTGGTTCATTCTGAGACCCGGAACATCCTTTCGACGTACTCGGATAATCAATACCGTTTATTGAACTCCATTTTTCTTTACCAGCTCTTTCCATGTCACTCTCCCTTTGACAAGCTGTTGGCATTTATATAAAGTAATGTCTTTGTCATAAAACCACAATAATCGACTCCCCAACAGATATATTCAACTTTTTCTCCAAAATAATAGTCAAAAATTTCAGTTTTCTTCCTGAGCGAGCAACTGTAGACGACGACTGTTCCCATTGAATATCAAAAAATGACTATTGACTAACATACCTAATAATACGATTTTATCCGGTGATGGAACCTCTTCCATTCCTCTTCTTCTGATTGGCTCCGTGTGTCCATCACTACTTTATCTACAATCTTAGAGGACTACTATGTGAACAAACTTATTTGATTATACATTTCCGATATTCAATCTGGAAAAGTATTCAAATCGTTATAATAATAGTCCAAAAATGTTTTCTACAACAATAGTGAAAAGAAAAATTAAAAACAAAATTCAGAATACAAGGTCCTAGTAAATTGCTCTATTGAATCTGTAAATCTGACAAGATTAATCTCAGAAACCTAAATTTTACTCACCACCTTATGTGCTCTGAATTACATGTTTACCTCACTCACAGAATGAATAGACATTTACAGATGATCGAAACATATACTTACCAGATAGCAAACTCATTATTTCATGCATAAATGAGATCTATTCACGAACCATAACACTATCATCAAATAACACCATTAATAATGGAATAAAGAGACAAATATAGGATTTCAAAGCCGAGTCGTCAAATTCCCTGATATATTGACCAGATGATTATTGTGGAAGATTATTGTTAGTAACGAACGACATACATTTCAATATATCACGACCTATGCAATTCATTTCACTGTAGGTTGAACTATTTCTCACAGCCTCATAACTTTTCCATATGAAATAGTGAATATAACAATATCTTCTTGTCCTTGCCCATATGAACGATGATCGTACAGCAACGGATCTCCCGTCAAACGGGCATAGTACTGTTAGATGAATCCAATCCCGAAGTAAAATCTCTGATTGTAGATATTGAAAGCCGATTCCTCATAAACGAAAAAGAGCTTATTTTCCAGAGAGCATAAACCTTGGGATCAGTTCTTTCCTCATATTATGAATAGAAGGTTTTTAAATTGGCCCCAAATATGTCTCAATACTGAGGATATATTTTATACCTCAATCTACGGTATCATCGCGTAGATCATACTGTCTATATTAAACTTCAGCCTGGAATATCAGTATTCAACTCATGAATATCTGGAACTTGCCAGAATTGCTATAAAATAGAAAGAATAAGGCATTATTGAATTCGCATACTCGAATTTACCAATATTATCACAATCTTTCATATATATTCGCATATTTGTTACGGATAGAAATGGACTCCTCTAGTATGAAGGTGTAGACACAAATTTCTCAACACACTCTTTACTCCAACAGAATCATACTCACATCAACACACTACAGAACACTTGATCAATCAAATAGGCGACACAGATGTATCGATTTAGAAACTAATATTTTACGTTTGTAAAATTTACATTAGATCCATCTACTAGCATGAAAGTTAAGACAATCCAAGAAATCATGCTATTATTAATACACATTTCGTAAAGGGAACTTACGAAATCACCTTGGGTCATTGTATATAGTAAACTTTCGGTAGAAGGATTACTCAATATTATCTTAAAGACAATTTTCAGCAATCAAACTATCAGAAACACGAGAATGGCAGAAGTATGTCAGTAAGAAAGTTCTAAATTATATGAGCCAAAAAGAATTATTATAACATACTATTATTTAACTCAGTCTATATTTTAATAAAAATGAGATTTCGAAACTGTCTAAGATCTAGGAACTCGAGTTCTGAAAATGTTTCCAGACAATTTCTGGAGAAATCCGAGCTATATGCACATCCCTGGGAACATTCAATTGCTCCTAGGTTTAATAATTCTAACATCAACATCAAAGATTGGAGATGAAGACATGATTCCCATAAATACATACATTATGTTTATTATTAGTATTCATTCGACTTTGTGAACATGAAAAAAATCAGCAAAAGATATTTAAACGAGAAATGACAAATTCGGTTCATTTCAAAAAAGAATCAGAACATTAGCCAGTAATTTGATACAATTAATTTATGGTTATTTTGTTGTTTAACTCAGTATAAGGGAATTACGAGAAATTATCCAAACATTAACCATAGTTTCTATTTCTGAAGTAATCAGCGTTCGATCGCTAAATAATAATCTCTGAAGTAGTTCTTTGAATCAAAAATCCTACTTTGAAAACTTCATAGTTTCCACTAATACCCGCTAGACTTTCTGATATTTCGGAAAAACAGCTAATTACCGTTGAATTTCTGTTTCAACATCAAATGCGATAAAAGAACAAAAGAGATACTGATTTTCGCCCACGGATCTGATGTCATTTCTTAGATTTCTATTTCTCAATTAATACAATCGTGTGCAAAACCTCCTATTAGAAAATTTTTTAATTTAGGCATGGGAACATACTTTTTCCAAATTCACAGAAAAAAGCTATTCAATTGTTTCTATTATAAATATTTAAAACATTTATGATCATAGGTGAAATTTCACATGGCATTGAAAAAATACTTTGAAATTGCTGATATTAATCGATCAGAGAACAGTTTTTGAGTTGTTAACGATAGGTTATTGGAGATGAAGAAAGTTCCCCTCTATCTCAATCATCGTCCAAAGGACTGGAGTACTAGATACCTCCAGAGTACAATCAAGTAAATAGATGAAATATTAGAATGCAACGCATTATTCTAATTATCTACCCATTAACAACTAACATGATCAGTATATTATTTGAACGGAGATTCTCTGGGAATTCCAATGTATTCTTGTATTAAATATTCTACCACTTTTTAATCTAACCACTTTATTTCACAGGATAATGCTTGAGACTCTGCACTGATAACACAGTTAATTTATACTTCCAACAATGACCTGGAATAATTTCTAAACCTATATTCAGAAAAGAGCAATCTACCTCTGAACGCAAAATATCTGAGTCTCCTGGGAAGACGTTCCATAATACTTGGATAGACGATGTTGATGGAAATACTCTTGAATGTTCACGTATAAGAAGTAAAACAGGAAACCTGATGCCCTCTAGGAACCATGAGGAAATAGCAACCAACTCTAAAGGAGACTGGAGAGAAATATCTCTCTTTCCGATAGGACTACCATTGAAGAGATGGACAGTTGAAACTCTATTCGACATGAATTCTGGGACTTTGTTTGGAGAGGTTCCTTTGTTACTCGTTGTATCCAGTGAATCCAAATAAAGTTGTACATCGATTTTTCCCGAAAAATGTTAAATTATGAATGTATTTGACAAATGGAATAAAGAACTCCAGTCAAAGACAGATCACCTAAGAAAAGAAATCATGGCACTACTTTCATGAGAGCACAAGATTCTCTACCAGTCATTGAAAATCTCCAAAATTTTCTCCATAGCTTCAAGTGTTTTATCGGTGAAGAATTAGAAAATAACGAAAAATAAAAATGTTTTTAATTATGAGATTATTCTGAAAAAGAGCAGAGACGAATCTTAAGTTCTCCAAATCCATCATTTGAATTATTTCATAACAGATATGGAAGAATGGAATTTATAGTTTCTAATATAAATCTGATGAAATGCGAGAAAAAATTTCATGGGAAAGAAAGAAATATAAACTGAGAAATTACTTCCCCATTCATTGAAATGTAGAATGAATTTCCGACCACAAAACCCTGATTATGTTAATCTAGAAACTAATTTCCTTGATTTTTAACCAAATAATCTTGTATGAGGTTCCAACATGTCATCCTCGCATACAAGTTAAACCACACGTATTCTGCCCACAAGCAATTTTCATGCAGAACAGAAACAATAAAAATATACACAATGCAAGATGAAAAATATTATCGTTTACAATAAATAATCCCGACGGCTATAACAACAATAAAAAGCTCAGAAAAAATCTACGGCCTAAATAACATCTTATGTGCGCTGAAAAGGTAGTTCAGAATGTTAATCGAAAAAATCAAAGTGTATTCTTAAAGTTCAGAAACTTGAAAATATAAATATGACTCACTTCCACGGAGTCTGTAAGTCTAAACGCACATACAAGGTAGAGAAGAAGATGTACCAATACATCACAATCTATAATTTCTGTCGACAATTTCCAACTTTCTTTTTCTTCATCGACAACTACTCAAAACAAAGGTAACACAGCACAATATATTATTCAAATAACCTGTTTGCTTCAATAAGTAACTCCAAATTCAAAATAATGGTCATCTCCTGTATACTTCTCTCATAATATTATAACAAATACTCACAGTATATGTATATCAAATCATTATACCCATTCAACAGTGTCACTAACAACAGCGCTAATTTAAGCACATTACTCACTCTATGTGCTCCGTCCAGTGAATAATCCCTAAGGTCCCATTTGCCTGTTCTACCATCTTCATGTTCAGGCAGAAGAACATCCCAAAAGAATCACGAACCTTATGATCTCCCTTACGACGACTTCTAATATAATTCACAGTCAACAAGAAAAAGAACAGCAGGCCTAAGCAACTAATATAGTCAAGCTAAACTCCATAATACCAAATTATAATACACTTCTGTATAATAATTTATAGTATATCTATTCTCTTCTATCATGCAGAGACCTTAAATAAGCGACAACAAACTAAATCCCGTCCTTAGTATTCATGATCTTAAGAATAAACTTCGTAGTATTCTCAACTTCCACAAACCATGCACCAATGTTTTCATTAGTTTTAGAAGCCTAATACGCAAATAACCATTACCTTCAAAACAAATGAACCACATATATAGTAACAGATCTCAATCAATCCTTAATTAACTCAATCCTCCTCTTCATATATATTCAGTGACGAGAGAAAACCAGCATATACAGTGATAGTCATTAGTCCAAACCAAATAATGAACAGAGTGCTAGTTGTACCTAACCTCAGTATATTCCGTGTCAGCCGTACTACCTATGATCGTGTCAGCGAGTAAGACGGAGCTACTTCTGTCCCAAAGCTCCACAAGTACCAAGAGAAGTGATCATAAGATCACAAAAGCCGAAGTAATATACTCAAATCATACCTTAATCTAAGAAACCTACTAAATTGATCGTACCTCACACTAAACCCAAAAACTCTCAACGTGAAAATAAATCAAATTCGCATACCTTAGCATGTACTCTTACTCATGTAACAGAATATAAACACGGCAATAACACTATCTCACTTAATTACTAAGAAAATAGAACATATTACTTATACAACAATAATGCCGAATAATGGAGAAATGATAATAATCAAAAGTGACAAGGGGAACTTTGTTAAAATAAATATTCACATACAACATTTGTTCACCTCTTGCGGTGAACCTCAATGAACAAACAGAACCAGATGTGCAATCAATTACCAGAATCTTTAGGTCATGATATAAAGAATTCGAGAAGAAGATAACAAGATCAATCGTCTCACGCATTAATAAATGCATATCTGAGACAATTATTTACCCTACCTATTAGCACTAACCACACGAGCCAAATGTGTGAATTTATCGAACCATCTGTATATATAATAATGAATCTCGCAAGTTCACTAAACTTACAAGCATACGACCACATGAATTAATAGACACATGAAACTGCAAACATTCAAGAATAACATTCAGACAATCTGAGATTGTGCAAATGAAGAAGAGAGATACAATACTGAACACTAACTATATGATCGTTTAGACCCGAGCAAACAAATATGTCTTACTCCAATGTACTACTGAAAACATGTCAAGATATCCAAACACTATAGAGCTGAAGAATTATCACGTTAGATGAACCTTCATAACCACGATATGTATATTGGAATTAAAAAATCACACGAAACTCATAGCTTACTCTGATTCAACAAATCAATCTACAGGTTTACTGAACGTCGAAACATTCACTTCGGCTAATATTCAAAAATGAATCCGGGACAGCTAAGTTAACACAGAATAATCTATACTATACACTTATCCCACAATATGAATTTTCTATATATTCAATACACAAGAAATTATATAGAAACTATAGATAATACAAATACTTATTCCTCTAATATTCTTCGGTTATAACAATAATATCAACAACAATACTGAGAAAATCTGAAACACTTAAGATCTGTCTTCATGACTCTATATTATAGTTAAATATTACTTCTAAATAAAACATTTTTATTTATACGTTAACTGTAGTTCATCATTCAACATTCACTAACAATAAAAAAACCCACTTGAAGCTATCAGAAAGAAAGACAATTAAATTTGAGTACAAATTACTATTCAAAACGAATAACGTAAGAGAAAATCATAATGCGTCGTCAGAAATACTCCAAAATATAACATCATGAGCAATTATTTTACCTAATTATCGTTATTCGAAGAATACTGCTATTGACTGAAGTATGTCGATAACTTCACAAATTCAAATAACATTTCAGTTAACTTTAAGCATTTTCGCGATGAGAAATCGTAATGTAGCAAAATCTAAAAACCTATTGATTCCTGTGAAATGATCAACAGTCACCAATGGAAAACAACTTCTCCAAAACAAGAGTCCAAGAAAATTCAAAATTCAGCAATAAGATCTCATCACCTAATAAACTGTTCAACATCGTCCTATACATTGGTAGACATCTAATTAACGGACAAGACTATCCAAATAACTAATAATGTCTCCAAAGCTACAATCCATTTAAGAACGTTGTTATATCATATACACACATAGTAGCTGGAGAGCAACCTTGCAGTTATTCTGTTTTTAATATCTTATCCTGGAACAATTCAAAGTATTTCCAATTAACACATCGTGCCTCCACCACAAGATTATCGGTAACAACGAAGCGTCTACAACAAGAGAACAATCAGTACCTTTGCGTATACAAGGAGCGTCAATGAGCTCTTAATGTCCATGTACAAAACAATAGAGTAATAAGGATAAAATCGCCAGCGTCATGGTGAAAAATTAAAACAATAACTGCCGTGTTATCAGTTGCAAATCATCTAAAGACAATATTGGCAATAAATGAGCGTATAGCGATAAAAATTCGATATGCAATATAATAATACCAGAAGACAATTGATGAGGAATCCACCTATATATCTTGCAAATTTACAACATTAAACATCTGACATCATCGATTAGTAGTTGATGTAGAACATAAAGGATATAATAGCAAAATGGCGTGAGTCATAAAGTCATATTCACTACTATTACTATGTACCCCTAGCAAGACGTATCAATAGACGTCCAGTCCTTCCAAGCGAGGGATTCGTGCGAAAGAGGCGCGGAAGAAATCCACATAATTCAAATCTCACAACACTACCAATACTTAAACACTCAAATATCTGTGCATCCCATAGCTAGCGACTTAACTCCAGACAATATACCAAAAGAATACCAATTAATCTTTCACATAACATACCACTTTCACCTAATGATAACAATACATTTTACTACACAACAACTGACTTATCAATCAAGAACAACAACCCATTATAGAACTTTTTACTAAGTACTGACATCTGTTGCGTGCGTAACCCAATAGAATTTATCCCCATCCATAAATATACCAAATTCATAGAAAGCGTTTCAACTTGACCTCTGATTATTGGACGAAGAGAATCAACAAGACAAAATCTAAAAGAACTACATTAGTCGTTGGGACCAAATCAATCCTTTCCTTAGCTTTTCGTAATTTAACCATTTTTCACTTCGAACAGCAAATTACACGGTACATATATCTGTCTTCAGAATGTCATCACCTCAAGATACGTAACTACGGGATAATAATATGAATGAAACCTATTAAGTTTTTCAAGCCTAGATAAATCTTTGATTGCGAAAACAACTACTCTCAGTAAGCACATCTACTAAACTATTAGCAGTCTGAACTCTATACCTCAGACCAATAAGAATACATACCTAATCGTGAGAAGAATCAATTCCTCTCGCTAAATCGCCTTAAACTGCCATGGACCCTAGTGACAGATAGTAACAAACCTACGCCATGAACATAATTAAATCGTGTAACAATCAATACTCATTAATGTTCTGAATTTCTTTCTATCATGTGAAATGAACCCAAGCATTGATCATCTCGCTCTATAAATTGAACTTTCCTGATCTGTCAATCATTCTCACAAGAGTTCGAATAGATAAATCACAATAACCATAACGCGAAACGATACAACAACTACTGTATACATGATGACTTAATGGGAAACATCATTTCCATCTCCAAAATAACTTATGTTGTATGATTCGAATCATAATTCAAGTAACAATGGACATTAGATTTCACAGGGAACTCTTAGCAGCAACTCGGATTTCTAGAACACTTATCCTGAAACATTTACAAACTCAATGACTCTCTAATCTTAGAGTCGAAATTCATCATTATTGAAGAAGGTATAAAGAGAGGATAAAATCGTTAAAAAGTAATTGCAACAAAATTATTAGCACTTTTCTGACGAACTTCTGCCATTCTCGGTTTGATAAGTCTATTCTAAAATTCTTAAGAAATTGACTGGAATCTTCTGAGAAAGTCGTATATCGTATGAAACCGAGGTGATTTCGTAAGTATTCGCAATTTACAATGCTTATAAATAGCTTATGATTCTTGGATCCTTAACTTTCATATGCTTGAAGTGGGAATCTAATGTAAATTCTTACGATAAAAATAAATCTTTTCTAAAACGATAAGTTCCTGCCGATCGTTCGGCGGATCACGAAGTCAGTAATAGGTTATATGCTATAACATGTAATCGTTGGAACAATAAAGATGTGTGTTGAGAAACATATGTGCAGTCTTAGCCGATTACTAAAGAAGAAGTCAATAATAATTTCAACGAGTACAAACAAAATATAAAAAACGAACGACGAAAGCTAATAATCATTAAGTGAACATCAGAACGGTCAGCGAAATCAATATATAGGCCTAACAGACATAATCTCACTATGACCGATTTATCATATAAATATTATCACGAGCTATAGAACATTTCTGCAAGTTCCGCACGGATAGTTCATGAGATTGAATAGCTGCAAATACATAATCGCAGTGAATTTACATAAGCAAATAAAAATATCTAACTACAGATAATAATAGAAAGAGATCTAAAAGCATATTCTACAGAAAGTTAAGACATCTGGGGAAATCTACAACCCATAATCATCATCAAATAATGAGAAATAAAACCTTACATATAGTGTTATACATGTCTTATGATCCCCAGACATTTACAGACAAATGCTCTCTAGAAATAAACTAACTTAACAGTTCTTTAGTGATAATGCTCTGAGACAAAGACAACAAAGAGGAAATAATTCTTCGGGAATATAGGAACAGATAGATCTTTCTGAAACAGAAGAAACTAACGAGTTACTATTGCCTTAGAGAGCAGATCCTTCAATTGTAATAGATACTCGAGATTCACAGTGAGACAAGAACCAAGAATCAGATATTGGTTCATATTCAGCCTAATGCAAATTGGTAAAATTAAAAGGCTCGTAGAGCACTAACTGAGACAACACAGGTATGAATAATAAATCGAAGCCTGATACAACCTTTGAGTGTATGTACGATCAGAATGCTCACATATCTGCCACAAAAATTCCTGGTCACAAATTAACTCACGAGAAATTTCGACCCTCGGCTTTGAAAATTCATGTAACAACTGTGTTCGTCATAATTACTTCATCACATAAATGTGATCACTTGAGTCTGTATGATAGGTAATACCTTCGTGATAATCGTAATTTCAAGATGACAATGACAGAGACTTCCTGTATAATAATGGTTTCCTAGATCTCTGAAATGTCATATTCATATGTTTGGTAAGAAGTCAAAGTAAATCTCAGATAGCTAGGATGTCAAATGTTTATTACGAGTATCCTAATAACAATTGTCAGAACATTCGACGATTCAAAGAAGCATTCAGCTGAGTCTTCACTTTCGATTCTCTTGCGTTTTCTACAATTATTTACCTTAGCATTATGTTCCGAAACAAGTCTTATTGGACTTAAATTAACATAAGAACTATTAAATAGTCCTTCAGATTTGAATAATCGTGAGAGATTAATATAAACACAACTAAAGTTGTTCACATAGAATAGATACATCTTAAGTGTAATAATCAAATGAGTAGATGAACATGCACGAGAGACCTAATCACGACATAAAAGACGAAATGGAATAGAGCTCTCCATCACGTCAGCAAAATAACGATTAATAATCGAATCTCTAGGACCTGCGCATTCAATAATCAAATTTATTGATATTCAATGGAACAACGTCATCGTCTACATGTAGTCTCGACCTCAGAAGAAAACATCGAATTTTAAACATATCTTCGGAAAGAAAAAGTATGATACTCACATGATTGGGAGGAAGTCCGTACTATCTGGGTTATAATAACAACAGACATTACTTATATCAATAGTCAACAACACGAAGCTAAGTCAACCAATGGCGAAGTCCCGACATAGAACCCACACTAGTGAGTATGTGCGCAAAGAAAAATACAACCGGAGTCAAATAACGTACTGATTAATACGTAAGTACAATCGACGAAAGATAATTTCACAGGTCAATACGGGAATGAACCAGAGTCCATGTTATGTGCTCTTATTAGAGTGGATCAGCGGAAAGAGAAGAATTTATAGAAACATAGTATCGGTTCTGAATGAACAAATTACGTGTTAACAAAGTAGTACACATCTGTCAAAAAACCATAAGTATTATAATCAAACGTATAATATCCATACGCCAGATTATACTTTAAATATAAATAATCCAAAGAAGCTCCTATTACTCAAGTTAAAGAAAACCAGAGATTAACTGAATAAACTACATAATACAACTTTCCAAAAAGCCCTACACACCATAATAAAGACATAACAGATATTTATCAACCACCATATTCCGTACCACGAGTTGAGTAAATGAAGGTAAATGAAAGCCAAAACCACACTCATGCTGAATCGCATCTGAGAGATCGAACAAGATCTGTCACCTGCGTGACTTCTAACGCAAACAAGATACACAATTCCATGGTAACATCCCAGCCCACCTATATCTATCTTCTTCTCCTAGGACGCATCTACTGGACGGTAAATGCTGTAATGTTCTCATTCTGTGATAGGAAAACCGACTCATTGGAACGAGCAAACGGTCAAAGACTCAGAACCCAAACCTATTCATGTGTACTACTTCATCGCCACAATAACCTTGCTTAATGATCATGAGCGCATGTCGAAGTACTATAATATATCAAAAACAACTAATAGAATGTCTATGGCACCCTTTCAAATTCAATGGTCGAAAATCAGACAGAAACAGTGAATCACATACCAAATGTCTGCCATTTTGGAAGATAATACTAACTAAATCAGAGTCAATCTGCACCATCAACTTTTGGCTGGAACGGCCATGTGACAAAAGTCAGCAAGTGATCATTATTCATAGATGGTATTAAATAACATGGAAGAATTCCTTAAAATATAAAAAGCTAGGTACATCGACTGTCAACACAGATATCTTCGATAATCTTACCATATACCATCGAAGTCCTAATATTCCTCAAGCACCATGCACAAGCACGAAGTTGCTGCAGCTAGAATATAGAGATATACATGCATCATGAAGAAGGTGACCATAGCGATTCTTCCTAATCTACTATTTTGGTCCAAATGGAAAGCAGTCTGAAGAGTGACTCCAAAGCCATCAGAAAGAAAACGATCATATGGTCGACATTAAGAGGAGACTACGTATTCTCAGAGAAGTAATTTATAGATATTTCCAGAACACATTGAGGGGATAAGAATGGTATGACAAGGATTCAGCAGTATACAGAATGTATTGCACTGTTCACGACTACCGATGCTAATAGTCATGGAGAAGTCTACTAGATTGGAGCCAACGTATTACATGGTATCATGCAATAGAACTAGAAGAAGATAACGGAGCTCAATTCCTAGTAGGATCTTAAAAGGTACCTGTAGAAGATTGCTGTGACAACTGGAGAACATTGTAGAACGAGCGAGAAGAAGTCAAAAAACAAGAACTAATTATATTTTGAATGTGAGAAAACGAGTGATCAATATTATAATGATACAATGGAAGAACAAACCATATATGTTTCAGGTTGACTTGAATCGAATATATTCATAAGCTCATCTGCTTGAAGAAGGAAATGGTGCACGTCATACACAAAAAATGGTTTTGAAGAGAGTTATGGGAAAACACGTGATTATTATGAGAAATAGAATATAATATAATACCACTTAACATAAACTATCTGCGAAATATATCTCCGAACTAACTAACAAGAGAAGATCAAGATATACATCACGAAGAGATCATTGAATTAAAAAGAAGAATTCATTCTAAAACGTAATATAATCACTCATTCTTAAGCGAGTCGAAGCAGCTGTTAAAAAATTCCATTGTATCAAGATGATGGATAAGAGAAACAGTATCACCAAAAGCACAAATATAAGATCATAGACGATCAACTAAGTATCATCACGCCACTGAGAGTCTGCCATCCACGCTCATCTCAAATCAATTCTCAGATGAGGTATAGCACTATATATCAAAAGATTATGTCAACCTAAAGCAGTAAAGTTATTTCTCAATAATCGAAAATTAAAAAAGACGAAAGATAGATGAAACAAAATAGAGTTTTAAAATGATGTTCCATCTCCCAGAAGACTAACTACGAGATAATTGAATCAACATGAAAACAAATCTTACAGTACATTGCCTAATGAAGAAAATAAATTCAAAATAACGAATTTTATCATACCAGCAAAGAAGTTCATGGCTTAACAGATCCCGATCAAACAGCAGACCTTCTACATCAAAAAAAACTGACGATTCTAAAGAAACTGGCGGTCGCGAGCTCTTCCAGAACCGATCTCAGGAAAGCTCTGATTCACAGAAAAAATTAAGTATCAACAGCATTACCATAATAAGATATTTAATTATGTACAAATATGAGTTTTTAAATTTATTATCCCTTGTTATCAAATGTAATCATTTCGTCTGTAAATAA
This sequence comes from Halicephalobus mephisto, assembly GCA_009193035.1. Classification (NCBI taxonomy): domain Eukaryota; kingdom Metazoa; phylum Nematoda; class Chromadorea; order Rhabditida; family Panagrolaimidae; genus Halicephalobus; species Halicephalobus mephisto. The sequence continues at coordinate 7,307 of SWDT01000646.1, read as the reverse complement.
AAACGTGAATACTTTTTGATTTAGAAATAAAAATATATGAGTCAACTAGAAAAGGAAATTCTCATAAACTATAAGGTCACTAAGTCATGTTATACTTACATTATTCAACATTTGAGAGAGGATACAATTAATTTGTATGGATAGCTGGTTTAGAAAGGAACACAGGAAATAAAAATAATAAGTGAGATAACAGAGATCAGAAAAAGATTAATTAAGCTTCATAAAAGGAAGAAATCCACATTGAATATCCTTGGTGAAATTGAAGAAAAACAATCATGAGGAAAATTTATGCAATTAACACAGTCAAAAAAGTGACGGAATGGACCAACAATAATCAGGGAATATACATGGTGTCTACAAAATTTTAAGCTTAAAAGTTGTGTTACACTACTTTTATGAATATAATAGTATAACAGTTATGATTACTGGAAATTTACAGCTCTATATGAGAATAATAAAACAATATATTAGATTTCAAAACGAACATGTTAGTTGAGCAACGACAGTAATTTTCAATAAAAGGAACTCTTTTATTTCCATGCGAATCAAATTCTCCATATGTCTCTAATTTTTGACTAGTGCTTCTGAACTAAGAAAAGATTTTAGTAATTTCTGTCTTTCTTCAGTATAGACTGAGATCCGAATGAAAGAACATTTCGAAATTTCGTGTTGCAACGGTAGTCTGTTCATACATTTACCCCATAAAGACGAACCTTGAATTTAATCTTCGTTTTTTAAAAGTTCTGACCATTTAGATCGCCTTACTTTACACGTTGATATTTAGCATTTTCTTAATATCTTTTCAAGATCCTGAAGTAATGAAATTTAATCTTTTATAACATCTATTTTAACAATATTAGTTAAGCATTTAGAAATCGATAAGAACTCACTTTTCACATCAGTATTAATTAAATTTTGTCTTAAACTCATGACGTCATTAAAATGCATATATACTCAATATTTTAAGAGAATTTAAGAGAACGTCTATCAATTCGTAATTGAAATAAGGTGATGAACTATGTACGTTAATCCGCAACAATTCTCACATATATCTAATGCTTGTTAGTCTAATAGAGATTATAACTAAAATAGTTAAGTTCATGGCATATATATTTTGACACTTTTTTTCCAAACCTTTTGATTCAAATTTAGACATTAATCGACTAAAAGTACTACAAGGTGTCTTACACTAAACATGAATTTTAATCTCAGACTCCTAAACCGATATAATGAAATTTTATGAATAGCATTCATCATTTTGCAACTGAATAGATCTACCGATAATAATTGGATATATTATTTTATCTGTAAAACACATCTATAATCATTATTGTAAGTACGAAATGAAGAAAAATTGTGAAATATATTGTATCAATTAAATAACAACGAGAATAAAGGCAGATATAACGAGTAAAATAATTTCTAAAAACTAGCAATCTATGGTCCTAACACAAGAAGAACCGCAAGTCTAATCAGTTCTCCCATTTGGACGAATGTAGACATAGACTACCTCCTCACCCTGAATCCCCTGGATTCCAAAAAATAAACACTTTAAATGTTTGAGTTTCAAATTCAGAATTAGAGATATTAGATCATTTCATACCAAATGCTTCTTTCAAACTCAAGAATAACCAGATTTCTGTATTGAACCAAAATTGCAACTTTAACAGAACTGCTTAGAAAATCAACGAACTTTCTCATCAACAAACTTTGCCACTCAACATGATTGCTTGTAACTTTCTCTCCCGCAACCGACCCAAATTCCCACAAACATTACTTCTCCCCTACAGTAGTTTTCTGTTGATACCAGCTACTTTCTCTACTTATTAGAGGAATTTTAATCTTCATAAAAATAATGTAAAAAAACTTTTGTCTTCTCCCGCGAATCGAACCTGCATTTAGAATCACTAATAATAGTATTTTTGAAGCACTGATCTACCTGGACACACTTATCAAATCTCTTTATGTTTATTTTACACCCAAGTTGTCGAGTTAAAAAATCATTACTATTTTAGTAGAATTGAAACAAATGCAATTATCTCTACACCAACTGTTCCAAATTAAAATAAATTAAATACAGCATTTTTAGAAAATTCACATGTGATCCACTTAATCAAATTATGATTTTTCAATGATTCGTAAACTTCTAATGTTTTTATCCTTACTTAATAATATACTGTTTCTGAAGCACCTATATCCCTGAGGATTACCATGTAAATGTACAAAGTGAATATTATCAAGCATATTTTGCACAAAAAATTATATAAACGGTTTTAAACTTATTTCATTATTTTTTAATCAAACAACAAGGACTGTCAACATTCATATCATATATTAATTCATGTACATTATTTGACAATAATTCAAAAAATTCGATTTCTATTACATTCAATAAATATCTGGATGCGCAAAGAAATTCCAGAAAAATGAAAGTGAGATGTCTACTTCATTTTTTGAAAAATCCAAGTAGTAATCACCTTTGTTACCACGAGAATTAGACTAGACCATTCTTCAGTGCAAATGAACTTGCGTTCTGTCACAAACACTTTCTGCGCTGTGAAAATACCACTTTTATCAGTATTAACACAAATCTTAATTTGTGATTTCTATGAAGTGGTTTATTTTGTAGATTTCATATATCTACTACTTTTTATCATTCATTTTGTTTCAATAAAAATTTGGAATTAAACAATTTTCGTTTTTAAACAAGACTTTTATCGATGTACTTTTACACTTGACATCTCTTCTCCTGGAGATCTCTGGACGGAATCTGTAGTCTCATTTGATGAAGAGAAACCGATTATTGGAAGAGCAGCGGTCAGAAGACTCAGAACCAAACCTGATCATGTTATTTTCGACCACAAACTTCTGTGTAATTATGGCCATCGATATAATATGTCAGAACAATTAATATGGCCTTTCAAATTCAATGTCAAAGATCAGCCACAACTGGAATCACAGACCTGTCGAGGTTTGGAAGATTTCTCCCTATCAAAGATCAACGCAATCTTTCTGGAACGGATGACAAAGGCAGCAAGTGAATATCAGGATGTATTTAATAATGGGAATTCTGTAAGAAAGGCAGTCATCACTGTCCCGAGATATTTCGATTCTCTACATTACCTAAGTCCTATGATCTCAAGCACCATTGAAGCAGCGAAGTTGGCTAGTATAGAAGTGATAGACATCATTGAAGAGACCCATGCCGATCTCCTCTACTATTTGTCCAATGAAAGGTATTCTGAAATGATCAAACCAGGAAAGAAGATTGCTATTTTCGACATTGGAGGAGGGACTCGTATTTGGAGAGTTTATGAAATTTCAGAACATGAGGGTAAAATGTATGCAACTTGTATCAGAGAATCAGATTCACTTTACGATGCCAACTATTCTGGAAGGACTATTGACAATATAATTATTGAAGAACTAGAAAAATCAATTCCAGAGGATTTAAGGAGTGATGTGAAACTGAGAACATTGGAAACAGCGAAGAAGATCAAACAAGAACTTTCTTTTGAGGAGAAAACCGAGTGAGTCAAATATTATGATAAATGAGAAAACCATTTATTTCAGGTTTGACTTGTCGGATATTCATGCTCGTCTTGAGGGAATGGTCGAGTTCACAAAAGAATGGTTTGAAGAGAAGTTAAAAACACGTTTTGGAAATAATTATAATTATCATTATAAAACATTTAAATTATTTCCGCTTCCAACTCAAAGGAAGGATCGATATAATCAGAGAGGATATTGGAATAAGCAAGAGGCTTCATTCGAAAACGTAGATATCATATTCTTAGCTGGAGGAACCTGTAGAATTCCTTTTGTTAAAGAATGGATTAAAGAACAGTTCCCTAAAGCACAAATGATCATAGACGGACAACTAGAGATCATCACAGCCACTGGAGCTGCCATCCACGCTCTTCAAGTCCTCAGTGGGGAGGTTGAGCCTTATATCAAAGTTATTCAACAAAGCAGTAAATTAGTTCTCAGTAATGAAAAGTTAGAAAAGGAAGTAGATGAACAAAATGAAAGTTTAAATGATGTTCCTCATCCAGAAGACGTAACTACGAATAATGAACGTCAACATGAAAACAAATCTTACAGTACATTGCCTAATGAGAAAGATAATTCAAATAACGATTTTAGTTACAGCAAAGAAGTCATGGTTAAAGATGATCAAACAGCAGGACCTTCTACATCAAAAACTGACGATTCTGAAAGAAACTGGCGTCGCGAAGCTCTTCCAGAACCATCTCAGGAAAAAGTTGATTCCAGAAAGAAGTGTCTATTACCATAATTAAGAGATTTATATATGGTACAAAATATGATTTTTTAAATTTATATCCTTGTTATCAAATGTAATCATTCGTCTGTAAATAAAAACGTGGACTACTTTTGATTAGAAAATAAAAATATTTATAGTCAAATAGAAAGGAAATTCTCATAACTATAAGACTCACTAAGTTGTTACTTACATTTTCAACATGTAGGAGAGAGGAAATTAAATGTTATGACTAGCTGGTTTAGAAAAACACAGGAAATAAAAATAATAATGAGGATACAGAATCAGAAAAAGAAAAACTCATAAAAGGAAGAAATCCGACTTGAAATATCCTTGGTGAAATGAAGGAAAACATCTGGAAAATTTTGCAATTAACCAGTCAATAAAAGTGAGGGGATGGAACAACAATAATCAGGGGAATTACATGGTGTCACAATATTTTAAGCTTAAAAAGTTGTGTTACACTACTTTTATGAATATAATAGTAAATGTATGATTACTGGAAATTTACACTCTATATGAGAATAATGAAACAATGTGGATTGAGATTCAAACGAACATGTTTTTGATCAACGACAGTATTTTTCAATAAAGGAACTCTTTTATTCCATGCGAATCAAAGTTCTCCAAGTGTCTCTAATTTGTGACTAGCTTCTGAACTAAGAAAAAGTTTTAGTAATTCTGTCTCTTCAGATAGATGAGGATCCTAATGGAAGCAGTTCGAAATTTCGGTGTGGCAACGGTAGTCTATGTCACATTTCGCCCAAAAGGACGAACCTTGAGATTTCTCTTTTTTAAATGTTCGGACCATTTAGATCTTACTTTCAGTGATTTTTAGCATTTTTTTCAAATCCTTGGTAAGAATTAATTTTTAACATCTTTTTACAATATATAAGGCATTTAGAAATCGAAAAGACTCACTTTTCACATCAGTATTATTAAATTTGTCTTAAACTATGAGTCATAATGCATTATATCAATATTTTAAAGAGAATTTTAAGAATCTATCAATTGTCGTAATTGAAATAAGGTGATGAATAGTAGTTCCGAACAATTGGTCACTTTATCTAATGCTTGTTAGTGATATAGGAGGATATAACTAAAATAGTTAAGTTCATGGCTATATATTTTGAACTTTTTTCAAACCTTTGATTCAAATTTAGACATAATTCACTAAAAGTTACTCAAGTTCTATCACTAGAGACATGATTTTTAATCTAGACTCCTAAACCGATATATGAAATTTTATTGAAAGCATTCATCATTTTGCAACTGAATAGATCTACGATAATAATTGGATATATTATTTTTCTGTAAAAACACATCTAAATCATTATTTGTAAGTACGAAGATGAAGAAAATTGTGAAATATATTGTATCAATTAAGTAACAACGAGAAAAAGCAGATTTAACAGTAAATAATTCTAAAAACTAGGAAATCTGTGGTCCTAACACAAAAAAAGCCGCAAGTCTAATCAGTTCTCCATTTTGGACGAAATGTGACATAGACTACCGTCCTCACCCTGAATCCCCTGATTCCAAAAATAAACCTTTAATGTTGAGTTTAAATTCAGAATTTAGAGATATGATCATTTCATACCAAATGCTTCTTCAAACTCAAGAATAACCAGTTTCTGTATTGAACAAAATGCAATTAAAGAACTGTTAGAAAATCAACGAACTTCTCATCAACAACTTTGCACTCCATATTGTTGTAATTTCTCTCCCGCAACCGACCCAAATCCCACAAACAATACTTCTCCCCTACAGTAGGGTTGTTCTGTTTGATACAGTACTTTCTCTACTTATTAGAGGAATTTTAATCTTCATAAAGAATAATAGAAAACTTTGTCTTCTCCCGGAATCGAACCTGCCATTTAAATCACCTAATAATAGTATTTTGAAGCACTGAGCTACCTGGACACACTTATCAAAGTTCTTTATTGTTTATTTACACCCAAGTGTCGAGTTTAAAATCATTACTATTTAGTAGACTTTTGAATAAAAAATGCAATTATCTACACCAATTTCCATTAAAATAAATTAAATACAGCGATTTTTAGAAATTCACTGTGATCCACTTAATCAGAATTATGATTTTCAATGATTCGTAACTTCTAATGTTTTTTATTCCTTATTAATAATATACGTGTTTCTGAAGCACCTATATCCCTGAGGATTACATGAAATGACAAAGTGGAATATATCAAGCATATTTTGCACAAAAATTTATATAAACGGTTTAAACTTATTCAGTTATTTTTTAATCAAACAACAAGACTGTCAACATTATATCATATATTAATGTCATTACATTATTTGACAATATATCAAAAACTCGATTTCTATTACATTCAATAAATATCTGAGTGGCAAGAATTTCCAGAAAATGAAAGTGAATGTCTACTTTCATTTTTGAAAAATCAGTGAGTAATCACTTTGTTACCACGAGAATAGACTAGCCCATTCTTCAGTGGCAAAGTGAACTTGGCGTTCTGTCACAAACACTGTTCTCGTGTAAAATCCACTTTTCATATTAACACAACTTAATTTTGAATTTCTATGAGTGTTTATTTGTAGATTTCATATATCTACCTACTTTTTATCATTCATTTTTGTTTCAATAAAAATTTATGACATCTTTACTGCTTATGATTACAGCATTATGATCCACTTTTGTAATTCTTGAGCGTATCAAAAATATGTGCAATTTACATAGAAAATAAAAATTTGCAATCCACTCAATAAATGAGGAAAACACCAACCATAAATGTTGAGAGTGAAAAACCAAATATATGAGCTTAGTTTAGCCTAAGGTCAAGCATAAATCTAACCTAAACCTAACCTAATGTAATTAAGATGGCTATTAATAATTGAAATCTATGAGTTAACCTAAACTGCACAAATCTGTTAATGTTGTCATTTATTTTCGAATTATCCATATATCACTTTTTTTATTGAAATGAAGCAATTTTAAAATAATCGCAAGTATATAATTACAAAACAGAAATGGATTCAATTATGA